>CM038793.1:188818010-189107684 GCA_021764765.1 Vicia sativa | reverse complement strand
CTCCCCAATCGCACATGCTGTTGGGTTTGTCTCGTAAATCGTGGCAACATTTGAAAGAGTACCGAGTTAAGAGCTTGTCGCCAGAGTTCAACCACCCATGGTTGAGCGTAAAATGATTGACATGTTCACCAGCTTTGTCCGGCATTATATGTTGCATGCAGACGTCTCGCAAGCTTTTACGATGTCCGAGCATGGTGAACGGACGAGAGTGGTCAAGTCCGTAAGATCCAAAAAGCTCACAAGCTCTTCAAAGTGCTAAGAAAGCATACAGTGGTTATCCCAAGAAGGAAAAGGGAGAGGCCAGCGCTGTATATGGTGATAGAAACAAAGCTCAGGTCAATGCAGTGACCATATCCGCTTCTCAACCTCCAAATGCAAGCACCGCTTCAACAGAATCAGAGGCAACAAGAGAATCGTGCTCCTAGGAGGTTTGAGGCTATTCCTATGAGCTATGCTGATTTATTTGTCCGCTTGAATGACCTTAAGCTGGTTACACCTAAGCCTGCATTTGCACCTCCTCCCCTGGATAAGCGGCCCAGAAATTATGATGCCAATGCTAGTTGTGAGTTTCATTCTGGAACCTTGGGGAATAGCATTGAGAACTGTTACGCATTCAAATGCAAAGTGCAAGACCTCATCGATTCAAAGACTATTGAATTAGAGGCTCGACCACGGTGTCAGCGGACCCAATGTCACGTAATCCGGCTGCCGCCATGGGGGTTGTTCAAGTTGAGTAAGACGGGAGATCCCTAATCTGATCATGAATGTTGATTCGGTGAAAACACTTTTGCCTTTTGTCAAGAAGTATTTGATTGAAAGAGGTGTCTTTCCGGGTTGTGAAGCTGCTTGTGATAGGTGTAAACATGCTCTAATGGTTGTGCAAATTTGAAAGCTGGTATTCAGGGTTTGATTGATGATGGTCAGTTACAGTTTGACCGGATCAGAAAGGATGAAAAGGTTGAGACACGGGTTGTATCCGTGATTACCATTCCTTATTCTCCGACAGGATATCTCGCACCAACAAAGCTATTCCCCAGCAATTACTGCCTGGTCCCTTCGCCATACGAAAGTGATAAAGCTGTGTCATGGCATTATGGATCAGATGTTTATTACCATGGAGTGAAACAGGGAGATGTCTCTTCCCCAACTGAGAAGGGTGATGTGTTGGATGTTGCCAATACTGATAATATTGCTGGAAGTAGTGGTATGACCAAGGGGCTTAATTTTCTCCAATCCAAAGAAGACAACTCAAGGCGGATGTCACAGGCAAGCAACCTATGAAGCAACTTGCAGAACGCCAATCTTGATCTAGAGAAGGATATAGAAGAGATTATGAAGTTTATCCGCAAGAGTGACTTCCGTGTGGTTGATCAACTTGCTCAGACACCCGCATAAATTTCTATTCTCTCTTTGCTTCGAGATCCTGAAGTGCACCGCAATGCCTTGATGAAGCTTTTGAGCACCGCTATTGTGCCGCAAGAGATCTCGGTTGGACAATTTGAAAATGTGTGTGCAAGCATATCAGCGAACAACGGCTTGGGTTTTACTGATTGTGATCTTCCGCCAGAGGGTAGGAACCATAACAGAGCTTTGCATATCTCCATAGAATGTCGGGGCACCACTTTGTCCCGAGTGTTGGTTGATACTGGTTCCTCGCTTAATGTGATTCCTAAATCCGCACTGATGAAGGTTGACTATGGTGGTCTTGAACTCCGGCCTAGTGATCTAATTGTGAAAGCATTTGATGGCTCAAGACGATCTATTTTCGGAGAAGTGGATCTCCCCATCAAAGTCGGTCCTCAACTTTTTGTTTCAACATTCTTTGTCATGGACATTCAACCTACCTATTGCTGCCTCTTGGGCCGTCCATGGATCCATAAAGCTGGAGCAGTTACATCGACTCTTCCGTGTTCAAATACCCCTGAAGGGAAAACTATCACATTCCATCAAGAAGAATACATTGTGAGTCATCTTGCGTCCTTCCGCTATGTTGAGATTGATGGTGAAATTCATGAAACCCCGTTTCAAGGCTTTGAGACGGTGCATATGCTGAAAACCCCTCAGCTGAAGGAGGTTAAGAAAGACAAACCCGAATCTTCCATGGCATCTTTGAAAGATGCAAAAGCTGTGGTCGAGGCCGGTCGCCCTGAAGGATAGGGCCGTGTGGTGGACGTAGCACCTAAGTTCAACAAGTTTGGGTTGGGTTTTGACCGCTCGCTGGCCACGATCTCGGAAGCACCCAACTTGGCTATTCCTCGTGATTTTCTAATGCCGGCCCGCAAGCCAACGCCGGGATGATTCTGACAACGAGTTTGACATTGATAAGTGGATCCGTCCTGTCCCCGCATGGAGCTCAATAACTAGACCCCGAAGACCGTGTCCCACCACGATGGTCAAGAGTAATTTTCTTTGTTTCGTTATCATGCAATAATTTCGTGTTCCGCCCAAGGCAGTGAATCATATGTAGGGCCACCTTGTTTGCATATGCAACGTTTTTATCATGGAATAAAGAACGTCTTTTTCATTCAAATGTTTTGTTCCTTTTCCTTCAATTTTACATCACAATTTTGAAACGCAAAATGGCAATGCTTTATTTTTCTTTTATCATCTAAAAAAACTAAAATAGGCATTAAAATCAATCATGTATATAATCCCACACCCTAATGGATCCCTTTGATAACGACTCTGCTATCACTCTTTATGACTTCGATAATCCGATCAACCAAGCCGAAGAAGAAGGTGAGGAAGATTGTGAACTCCCTAAAGAGAAAGCAAGAATGTTAGAGCAAGAGGAAAAGGTTATCCAACCGCATCAGGAGGAGATTGAGAAAGTGAATCTGGGCAATGCTGATGTGATCAGAGAGGTTAAAATTGGGGCCGCTTTAGAAGAAAGCGTGAAACGGAGATTGGTTGAACTACTCCGAGAGTATTCTGATATCTTCGCCTGGTCTTATGAAGACATGCCTGGGTTGGATACCGATATTGTTGTGCACAAGTTGCCTTTGAAAGAGGAATGTCCTCCTGTTAAGCAGAAACTTCGAAGAACTCATCCTGAGATGTCTAAGAAGATCAAAGAGGAAGTCCAGAAGCAGCTTGATGCAGGCTTTCTAAAAGTCATTTCTTATCCCCCATGGGTTGCCAATATTGTTCCTGTGCCCAAGAAAGACGGCAAGGTTAGAATGTGTGTGGATTACAGGGATCTGAATAGAGCAAGTCCGAAAGATGACTTTCCTCTCCCCCATATCGACATATTGGTGGATAATACAACTCATGCAAAAGTGTTTTCATTCATGGATGGCATTTCCGGGTATAATCAGATCAAGATGGCACCGGAAGACATGGCTAAGACAACTTTCATTACCCCATGGGGAACTTTCTCGCTAAGGTGATGCCTTGGATTGAAGAATGCCGGGCAACTTACCAGCGTGCAATGGTAACTCTTTTTCATGATATGATCCACAAAGAGATTGAAGTATATGTCGACGACATGATTGCTAAATCTCAAGACGAATAAGAGCACCTGGTACACCTACAGAAGTTGTTTGATAGACTGAGGAAATTCAGACTTAGGCTGAATCCGAACAAGTGTACGTTCAGCGTGCGATTTGGCAAGCTGTTAGGCTTTGTTGTAAGCGAAAAAGGTATTGAGGTCGATCCTGCCAAAGTAAAAGCAATTCAAGAAATGCCTGAGCCAAGAACTGAGAAAGAGGTCCGTGGCTTTCTAGGGAGGTTAAACTACATCTCTAGATCCATCTCTCACATGACTGCCACATGCAAACCAATCTTTAAGTTGCTAAAAAAAGATCAGATGGTCAGGTGGAATGACGATTGTCAAGTCGCATTCGATAAGATAAAAGAGTATCTGCAGGAACCTCCTATTCTTATGCCTCCCGTGAAGGGTAGGCCGTTGATCATGTATTTGACAGTGCTTGAAAGCTCTGCAGTGTGGTTGGGCAAACATGACAAGTCCGGCGAAAAGAGCATGCAATATACTACCTAAGCAAAAGTTTACCGATCGCGGAAATAAAATATTCACCGCCGAGAAAACTTGTTGGCTTTTAGCGTATTTCACCGACTAAGGCAAGATATGTTGACCCACACAACCTTGTTGATATCCAAGATGGATCCGATCAAGTACATATTTGAGAAGCTTTTGATAGGCCGGATCGCCGATGGCAAATGATTTTAACATTAATATGATATCCAATATACTACTCAAAAGCAATCAAGAGTAGGTGTCAAGGCATATGTTGCCCACCAACCAATGGATGATTATCACCGATGAGGTTTGAATTTCCTAATGAGGATATAATGTACATTCGGATTGTAACATCCCGTGTCCGCATTTAGGACCCGAACCAGATCCAAATGGTCTTTGGTTCGGGGGCCTCCAATGCATTAGGTAATGGTGTTGGTGCAAGAATCACTACTCCATCATCATATCCTGCTCACAAATTTCGAATTTGCTTTGCACTAATAACATGGCTGAATACGAGGCTTGTATATTTGGTATCGAGGCGGCAATTGATTTGAGAATTAAGCATCTGAAAGTGTACGGAGACTCTGCACTTGTGATTTGTCAGATTAACGGAGAATGGGAAACTCGCCATCCGAATCTGATTCCCTACAGAGAGCATGTGATGAAGTTGATTCCTTACTTCGAGGAAATCACTTTCGATCACATCTCACGGGAAGAGAACAACCTAGCTGATGCTTTGGCCACCCTAGCGTCCATGTTTAAAGTCAAATGGGCTAATGAAGCGCCTTCGATAACTATTCAGAGATTGGATGAGCCAGCCTTTTGTTTTGAGATTGAAGTAGAGAAAGATGGTAATCCTTGGTTCTATGATGTCAAACGATATCTTAAGACTCAAGGGTATCCTGAGGAAGCTTCTGTAACAGATAAGAAGTTCTTAAGAAGATTCTCAACGAAGTTCTTCCTCAACAACGGTGTGCTATACCGCAGGCATCATGACGGGTTGTTGCTCAGGTGTGTTGGTAAAGATGAAGCTGCAAAGATCATCGAAGAAATGCATGAGGGCTCATTCGGAACTCATTCCAAAGGCACACTATGGCTAAAAAGATCTTATGAAATGGATATTACGGTCGACCATGGAGGTTGATTGTTTTAATCATGCCCGGGTTTGTTACAAATGCCAAGTATATGCGACAAAGTGCACGCACCGCCGCTTTGAATGTTTTAACCTCCCTTGGCCGCTTGCGTGGGGCATCGATATGATTGGAAAGATTGAGCCAACAGCTCCAACGGACATCGCTCATTCCGTTGCAATAGATTACTTCACCAAGTGGGTTGAAGCAAGATCCTATGCAAGTTGCCACCAAATGTTGGTTGGTTTATCAAAACATAACATCATCTTCCGTTACGGATTCCCCGACAAGATTATCACAGAGCAACGGTCGAATCTTAACAACAAGATGATGAAGGAGTTTTATGAGTCCTTCAAGATCAAGCACCACACCGTCCCCATACGCTCAAGATGAACGGAGTCAAGCGGCGAATAAGAATATTAAGAAGATTGCAAAATGGTAGTAACCTATCAAGATTGGCATGAGATGTTGCTTTCGCTTTGCATGGTTACGTGACTCACCATTCGTATCAACAAACCGCTTTTCTCTTGTTTATGGCATGGAAGTCGTGCTTCCAATCGAAGTTCAGATCCCTTCATTAAAAATTATGAAAGATGTCGAGCTTGATGAAGATGAGTGGGTGCAGAACCGCTTAGATCAGCTATGCCTCATTGATGAGAAGCGACTAGCAGCTGTCGGTCATGGGCAAATTTACCAACAGAGGATGAAAAGAGCATTTGACAAAAGGGTGCGACCTCAGAATTACCAACCTGGTGATCTTGTGCTAAAGAGGATAATCCTTCCCCAAGGAGACCCGCGGGGCAAGTGGACACCAAACTACGAAGGGCCGTTTGTTGTGAAGAAGGTCTTTTCGGGTGGCGCCATGATGCTCACAACAATGGACGGAGAAGACTTCCTACTACCCGTGAATGCGGACGTAGTCAAGAGATACTATGCATAGACATGCTCAACAGATCAGTGGTCGTACTCTGTGGAAGCATCTCGAGCTACTCCGAAGGGCAGTGATCAAGCCAATCACCTTTTTCGGGAAAAGCGAAGTGATGAGATAGTTGGAGTTGTAAGACTGATAGCAGGGTTGAAATCTAATGAGGATCCATTGTCTCATTGCCATGCGTTTTAGTTTTCCTCTTATTTTATTTTTACAATTGCCTCATTTCAGGAGTTGCTTCCTATTGTACTTGCCTGTTTACAGGCACACTTTCAATCAATAAAATGAGTTTTTGCTTGTCAATTAATTTCTTGCATTTACTGATTTGTTTGCAAAAGACGTTCAAAGTTTTGTGGTAAAATTTTGCATATATAAGCATTGTTGGTTTTACCATGATCAGAAACTCTTGAATATTTCTTTAAGGTTTGAGTGACCTGGATGGCAGACGTGCTTGTTATCATGCGTGGTCACTCCGCTAACGCCTGTTGCGGGGATATCCAACAATGAGGAGATGGACCAGATTCTCTCGATATTTCACCGCGTCCTCCCGTAGGGACCGCTTTTTGGAAAAGGATCTCCAAGCTTCATCCCCATCTGAGTCCCTCTTTTCCCAAAGCAGACGGTCGTTCTCAAAGGGTTCGCCATATCCTTCTCATCGGCACCCCAGACGGTCCGACATATCCTTCCTAGTGGTCCTCGGATGTCCACGTGATTTCGGTGCGCTACTTTTTCTTATCCCCTGCAGAGGCTGTTTCTGAATCCTCGATTTCAGATGGTTATCCCCAGTGGGTTCGCTTCTCACAATATTCCCGATATGAGAGCCAATGTATCTTGACTTCTCCCCAGTAGAATTGAGGTGTTTCGATTCTTTAATGCAGGATAGTTGTCGTCATTATTCTTTCCAAGAATGACATATCTTTGTCTCCCGCCTGTGGTTATGATGGGTAACGGTGGAAGATCTTCTCTAGGTGTTCCTTTACTCCCCAGCGGACTTGTTGTCTAACCGAAAACCTATGGCATCATGTCCTCATGCATGTTCAAGTAGGATTCAGCTTTGTTTTGAATGTTTTCAGCGTTTTCAATGTCTAGTCCCCGGCCGAGATCCTATTGCATCACTTTATATATTTCTTGGTGCATCATTACATTAACATTACTCCCCAAGCGAGTCATACATCTCATAGGAATATAAGCCAGAAGCGCGATTCCCATCCCCAGCGGTGTCATGTTTCTTTTAGAATCTGTTGTGTCCCGGTCTCTTCCGGTGCAATATGTCCATATTCTTCTGATTAGTGTTGAAATTTCCAGCCCTTACCCTGGTGCAACACATCTTCAACTTCGAAAGCAAGCCCTACACTTGTCTTTCCTCTCAGAGTTCAGCATCCTGAGTCTGTAAAGCCTAATCGACACCTTTAGTCTTCGCGTCACATATCTGCCCAAGCTGTCGGCGTAAATATGGTTAGTTTACTTGGTGTATCTAGTCTTTATTTCCACTTGCATGTCAGTTCTCCCCTGACATTGTGGGTCTTTCGAGAAAAAGAATACTCTTGTTTTTGTCCTCCGCAAAGTCTAATCGGCGTCTTCCGGTCTTTGTATCACAAATCCGCCCAATCGCCAAGAGTGTGGTAAGCCCTGTCATGATTCTAGTCTTTGCTTCCGCTTGCGTGTCAGTTCTCCCCTGACATTGCGGATTGAATTGGGTAGAGTCCAATTCTTCTTCCGGGTCAGGAATACACATGTACCTATCTTTCGCATCAGCCTTATTCCGGTTCCTTCTTGTTGTGACCCGCTAAGCTCGCGCAATATATCTTTCCTCACAGACATCGAATTCAGAGTGTAAATTTTCGAGTTCATCTTGTATTCAATCACCTCATACCTTGCCCGGAAGGCGACGCCGACCTTGCTCTCAAGCTCGAGGGTGATTGAATGTGTTATTTCAAAATTTACCCTCTTCTTTCCGCTTTTTAGCTTAAAATCCCATTGCATAAAGCACACATGTAGTATGCATAGCATTCATCATAAGGAATATCGATTTGTATTCAATGGCACCCAAAAGAGCTCTTCTCAATAAAGTGGATTTCGTTTTAGCGATTTTGGGCACCTGCATATGATCTCATCTCCTTTTCGTTGATTTTCGAATGGTATTCTTGTCATATTATCTACGACTTTCGCTTGGAAGTCGAGAACGGATTTTGTGAGGAAGACTCAAAGGAGTCATTTTCCCGCATGTTGTCGATTTAGTGCTGAGCGGTGTTTTGGCTCACCAGGGCTTTATTTTCTAGCTGGAAGCTCGGAATTGAGCGGAACTGATTTCTAAAATTCCGTGTCGAAGCCCTCTACAACTCTCATTTGCAACTCGGGAGCTTATTCTTTACCGATCGGTACCAGAATTTTAATCTCTGAGTTTGATTTTTAAGCCGAACTGAGCTATTTTCATCTGATATGCGAAGTTCGAAAAATCATATCTCACTCGATTTTCATCGAAACGGGACGGGACCGGTGCCAAAAGTTCACAAATCTTATTAGCTTCAAATGTCCCAGAGATACGCATGTGCAAATTTTGATCAGAAGATCCTCGTCTGAGGCATTTTCTCCACAGAGCGCGAATGAAATTCTGCACGTGTCAGTGGTCCAAAATTGATGCTGAAACTTCAAAAATTTCTATTTTCTTGACCATTCATCGGATCAAGTCGGGATTTTGATTCACGCAAGCAAAATTGCATTCCGGACGCTTTTTGTTTACATTTCGACTCCGAATTCCGCACGGATCTGGCTGTTTTGTATTATTTATTATTCTATAATCATGATTAGCTTGTTGATTAAGATTCAAAGCTATAAATAGATTTTCCTCTTCACAAATCACAACAACACATTCATTTGCTGAATTTCCCACTACCATACACTCTCCAATTCTCTCAAATCCCAAAGCACAAAAACTCAAAAAAAAAAAGTTCAAACCTCAACTTTCCCTCCAAGCAACCACCACAGGCCGCCACCGGACCTGCACCACCATTTCTTGCACAGAGTGCTAAGCGACCCAAGGCTAAGCGCGACTATGAATTTTGGTTTTTTTTCCATTGCAGTTTCTTCTACTTCAATCTAGAGCATTCTCTCCTCCTTCAACTCACATTTGACATGGAAGAAACGGTTTCATCTTGACCTTCTCCTCAATCTCAAGATTCAAGGATTTCTCTTCATCTTTCCCCAATTCTCCATTGAATTTCAAGCTTTTCTTCAAGGATTCAAGTCTAATTCTGAAAATTATCCACCTTTCCTCATTGATTTGGTATTTTCTTTGAAGAGCACAAGGAATTCCTCTTCAATTTGACCCAAACTTCAAGTGCAAGTAAGTGTTAGGTTCAAATAAGCACTTATTTTAAGTTGTTTTCTGGTTTTCAACTTTTCTTGAAATTGAATATTGAAATCACATGCAAATTCAATGAAGATTCTGATTTTAGGATTTGTATTCTTAAATTCTTTGATTTGAATCGATTTTTGCCGCCTTGCTTGTGTCGGAGTTTGGATTTTGGTTCATAGCATGCATATACACATGTGCATTTGTTTCCTCCCTTGCTCACAAGACATGAACTCATACACTTTGCATCATCCATTGCATGTCCATGCATTGGTGAGTATCTAGCTTGATTCATGGTGATTTGAAGCATAACTTGCATTCAACATGTAGATATCCAAGCATTTAGTGCATTGTGCATGGACTTGTTGCATGTGCACTCCAAGTGTTTGTGTTAATGCATGACCTAGGATCGAATAAAAATCTCCCTCTATGAAGCATACTTTGCATTTGAATGATAGGATTGTTATCGTAACTCGCATCCTTGGCATGTTCATGCATCCTTTACCGTGCACTTGAGCATTAGGATTGTTATCATAACTCGCATCCTTGGTATTTTCGCATGTATTTGAACATTGGTTTTATCGATTTCGATTTGCATTCCTCACATGTTCATGCATTTTCACATGTATTTGAACATTGGTTTTATCGATCTCGATTTGCATTCCTCACATGTTCATGCATTTTCACATGTATTTGAACATTGGTTTTATCGATTTCGATTTGCATTCCTCACATGTTCATGCATTTTCACATGTATTTGAACGTTGGTTTTATCGATTTCGATTTGCATTCCTCACATGTTCATGCATTTTCACATGTATTTGAACATTGGTTTTATAGATTTCGATTTGCATTCCTCACATGTTCATGCATTTTCACATGTATTTGAACATTGGTTTTATCGATTTCGATTTGCATTCCTCACATGTTCATGCATTTTCACATGTATTTGAACATTGGTTTTATCGATTTCGATTTGCATTCCTCACATGTTCATGCATTTTCACATGTATTTGAACGTTGGTTTCATCGTCCGATTCACATTCCTTGCATGTTCATTCATTACTTTGATATGAGCATTGATTTCATCGCTCGATTCGCATTCCTTGCATGTTCATTCATTATTTTGTTATGAACATTGGTTTTATCGCTCGATTTGCATTCCTTGCATGTACATTCATTACTTTGCTATGAACATTGGTTTTACCGTTCGATTTGCATTCCTCACATGTTCATTCATTACTTTGATATGAACGTTGGTTTTATCGATCGATTCGCATTCCATACATGTTCATTTAGCTCTCATTCATTGCTGGATTTTTGCCTGACGATACGGATCGAACTGTTGCACGAAAACATCATAAACAGGTGGTTCGACGAAAATCGATTTTTCTGAGAGTTGGTGTCGCTTAGCGGGTCGTGCTAAGCGCCAAATGTTCTGACTTTTTGGGTTGTATGATGCGCTTAAGCGGTCTTCTGGTTTATTTTTTCTGATTTTTTCGATTCTAATGGTGAACAGTAGTCACCTTAGCCATGCTTGGCTACTGTTTGTACTCCATTTCTTGCAGGGACCCACGACGCATACATATGCGGCTCGTTTTCTCCGATATACACACACTTTTCCATTATTTGCTTTTTGGGTCTAACTCCCTTCTTGCAGGCTTTGGTTGAGTTTGTACACTTACGTGTGCACCATTCCTATCTTGTTTCGCTTGTCTCACCCCGCTTCGGTGCATTGTCGCCTGGATGCGATCGACACGCATTCCGCTTGTTTCGATGCTTTGAGCGATTCTCACGGTTTACTTTTATTGCATGGTGCAGATTGAAGTTTTCCGAGTATTTCATTAGCTTGCACGCTCTTCTGGATTCTATATCCATTTGGTAGTTTCTACATTGTTTACCGATTCTCTTACAGCTTTCCTAGATATGATGAAGTAGGGCTTTACTGCCTTTCCTAGATATCATGAGAAGTAGGGCTTATGTTTGCCATGAGAAGTAGGAATAGAGATGCATGAAGGGCCCGTGAGTTGGAGCATGTTCAGAACCCTCCGTTTATTTAAAGACCCGCTTAGGGCAATTACTTGTGATCTCGTGATATTTGCTTGTTTGTTCTTGCAGGTTCCCTTGGTTAGGTTTGGTTCTTTAGCCTGACATTAGGATTCACATCCTTTGCATGTCAATATAGGTAGAGATTCCTTGCATCCTAAACCATAGGTCTAACCTTTGCTTTGCTAGTTTTTTTGCATGTTGCATGTGGTTAAAACTAAAACTTGCTTTTCCTTTCAAACTCAAAACACTTAATAATGGTTTAAACTCCTTTCTCGGTAAAACAACCAACCAACATCAACTTTTTTCGCCTTTGCTTTCTTTCTTTTGTGTTTACCTTTTCACAAGTAAAACACAAAACACACCAAAACAAGTGAGCGAACTACGGCCTCGACTTTCCCATTGCGCGGAATACGTAGGCATCTTGTCACGGGGCTCGATCGCGAACTTTGTAAATACTTCCTTCTTTTCCCGTGGTTTCTTATTTGCTCTTTTCTTTGCATGCATGATTAGCGATTACATAGATACAACACACCCTTTAGCTAGAAATAGAAAGTGGATATGAGAGTACTACGAGCGGGGTGCTAATCCTTCCTCGTAACTAACTCCCTTACCTAGATTCTCTCGATTTCACGGTTATAGGACCGCGATTTCTCCCCCAGGTTTACTCAATGTTTTCCTTTCTCCCTCGTGAGATAAAAGACGTTCGATGGCGACTCTATTTGATACCTAGTTATCATGTCGGAGGTTCCGCCGGTGTTTTCAAGTTACATGAAGGCGCATTCGGTACTCACTCCAGTGGACATACAATGGCCAAGAAGATTCTAAGAGTAGGTAACTATTGGTCCACTATGGAAGCTGATTATTATCGCTATGCTCGATCTTGTCACAAATGCTAAATATACGCAGATAAAGTGCACGTACCTCCAGTTCTATTGAATGTTTTGACCGCCCCGTGGCCTTTCGCAGTGTGGGGCATTGACATGATCAGAGAAATCAAACCTACTGCTTCTAACGGACACTGTTTCATCTTCGTCGCTATTGATTACTTTACCAAGTGGGTAGAAGCAACCTCATTCGGATCTGTTACCAAGAATGTCGTGGCTCGATTCATCAAACATAATCTCATTTGTCGATACGGCGTTCCCGAAAGGATTATCACAGAAAATGGTATGAATCTCAATAATAAGATGATCACCGAACTTTACACGCTGTTCAAGATAAAGCATCACAACTCTTCTCCATACCGGCCAAAGATGAATGACACTGTGAAAGCCGCCAACAAGAATCTTAAGAAGATTATACAAAAGATGAAAGTGACTTATAAAGATTGGAAGGAGATGTTTCCATTTGCTCTCCATGATTATTGCACTTCAGTACGAACATCTACAGGGGCAACCCCTTTATCTCTCGTATATGGTATGAAAGCAGTTCTATCCATCGAGATTCAGATACCCTCACTCAGAGTACTCAAGGACGCAGAGTTAGATGAAGACGAATGGGTCTAGACTCTACTTGACCAGATCAACTTGATCGATGAGAAATGACTCGCAGCCATCTGCCATGGACAGATATATCAGAAATGCATGATCAAAGCCTTCAACAAGAAATTCAAGCACCGAGCGTACCAAGTTGGCGATCTAGTAGTCAAGCGTATCATCCTACCACAAGGTGATCCCAGGGGCAAATGGACTCCCACCTACAAGGGATCATTTATAGTCAAGATGATATTTTCCGGCAGATCCATGATACTAAGCGCTATGGATGGAGAAGACTTCTCACACTCTGTGAACGCAAATATAGTCAAAAAATACTACGCATAAACGAGACCCGCTAGGTCGACTGACCTAGTAAAATATAAGGGCGTCCTGGCGAACCAAAAGGGTTCGGGAAAAAGTTAAGGACATATGTACAAAAAATGTACACCCGACAGTCGAAAACCTGCAAAGGCGGCTTGGGCAAAAAGGGGTATCCCGGTAGACTGAAAACTCGAAAGGACGGTCTAGAAAAAAGTTAGGGATTAAAGTGTAAAACTATGTCTCATCGAGATCATCTACTTATAGACTACACATAGCTTTTACTATTTTCTAAATTTTTCCGACAATTTCCTCTTACTAGGATATTTGTCTCTTTGTATACGAACTACCTATCTATAGGCTCACTTTTCAAAATTAATACAATTCCCCTATTTTCCAGTAACAAACTTTTACTTTTATCTGTTTTGTTTGCATAAAGTCCAATGATTGCTTTGAATGATTATATGCATCTCACAATAAATATCTGTTCACAAATACACGAAAAGAGAACAGAAGCAACAATTACTTTAGACTCTAGGAATTGAGATGACAACTAAAGTCACCAGTACATCCCCACAGAGATATTTTAATCCCCACAGAATAACCCCTAAAATCCCCACAGATCCATCGCTCCCCCAACAGAGACAGATTTACTAACAAGACTGTTACTCTATCATCTTCTTTCAACAATGTTCAACACTTCTATTCATCATATTAGTCCACGAGCGATGATCCTATCAACATCATCACGTCATTTCCCGAGCAGCGATCCTATCAAACTTATCTATATCCTTAAGTTATCACATTAGTCCCCGAGCAGTGACCCCATCTGCATTGTCACGTTAGTCCCCGAGAAGTGATCTTATTAACATCATCACATTAGTACCCCAGTAGTGATCCTATCAACCTTATCACATTAGTCCCTAAGCAGTGATCCTATCAACCTTATCACATTAGTCCCCGTGCAGTGAGTATATATATCCTCAACTCATCACGTTAGTCCTCGAGCAGTGATCATCTACATTGTCACGTCAGTCCTCGCGCAGTGAACATCAAGCTTGTTACATTGGCCCCCGAGAAGTAACCCACCATCAACTTATTATGTCAGTCTCCGAGCGATAATAGGTTATACAAGATCACATTATTCCCCAGCAAGATTCGTACACGAGATGTTCATCCCCAACTGAATATCTCTCAAGGATTGTCATTCCCCAACAACATCAATACTTAGACTTGAAACTTGGTCAGATAGTGCATCGGAGGAATTCACATCTCTATTATTCCCCAGCCTGGGACACCAACCACTACATCCCCAAGCAGAAATCAAAGATTCCCAGCAGAATGTCTTCATCCTCTTTAAGATGGACATGTTTTAAAATACCACAACATCTACATTCATACATTATTCATAAAAGTCATAACTTGTGCATTCATAAGCATTATCATATACTCGCATGCATCATAATATGCATAGAACTAATCATATCCTTTCAAGTTAAATTTCCCCCGCAGGTGAAAGTTATCTCCCAGACAGAAGGTCAAGGATTAATACCCGAAACAGAACGGGAAAACTATCTGAACAACCAAACATGTTTATCAACAAACAGCAGGACACATATTAATACCTGAAACAAGACGGGAAAGCTATCTACAGTCTGATGAATACTCATTTTAGATACAGCCAAGACGAAGGCTCATTCTGACTCTCTCTTATCATTAATCCTTCACTTAGGAGAACTTTGCATGCGACCCATTAGTGGTTATGCAATCCTCAGCTGCCCAATTTGGATCAACTCCCAAATACTAAATCATCCATTCAACCTCCTCAACTCGTGATATCTTGGATGGTTAAGTAACCTACCTCTGATAGGTAGGTGGAGAAAGCAAGCAACGTCATCAAGTGTGATCGTCATCTCCCCAACAGGAAAGTGGAAAGACGACATCTCTTTATGCCACCACTCGGAAAATGCCCTTGCATGTCGTGGCTTATAATATTGTAAATAGTATAATATAGTCTGGCAAGTCCAGATCCAACCACGACCTCATGGAACCAAGCAGTCGTAGGTATAAACAATTCAAATATTTTTCGCGAGCGATTCACAAACTTAATGGGCAATCGTTCCTGCAACAAAAATAATAATAACCGTTAAAATTATATTATTTGAGTACACCTTTAAAATGAAAAGTGCAACCAAAAACATATATTTCCATCCCAAACATGTCGAGCGGCATGATCATTATAGTAGATTAATATGAGGTGTCATAAGGCCCTCCTGAATAATCCTTGTCTTCCTTTTCGGGTACCACAACATGCTCGGGTACCTCATCCCCCTCGTGTTCTACAAACTCCTTGGGAACCTCCCCCCCACCGGATACATGGTCCCCCTTATCGAGTACTTTCTCATGCAAACGAGAGGTAGACGCCTAAGACAGATAACTCCTCGGTGCAGAAAAAGAACCTCTAGGCAATTGGTTCATTCGTACTCGACCCCGTACTCGAGGCCTGTTAACCTACTGCTCAGTTCTCTCTCACCAAGAAAAGGCAGTCTGGCTTGGCCTGCCTTGTCTCAAATGATTGTACGGGTCCTGGTTGTCAGTCATCTTCCTGAAAAATTAATTATAATTATTAATATAATGGTTTAAAAAACTCAGAAAAGAATGCACATGCACACATCCGAAATTGGTCTAGGAAAATTTCAGAAGTACACATGCGAACAACCATTTTTAAGAAGCAGCTTCTTCTTGCGCTAAATAATCCAAATACCTTTTTTTGTCACCCAAACAACAACATTTAAATATTCTAAAAACAATCTACACAATGTCATTTCTACTATAACATTGCATAGTAAGTCAAATGGAAATAGAGAAAACTTACACAAACTTTGAAATTTGAAAATGAGTTGAAATGACTTGAAAAAAGTTGAAATGGGGGAGATGAGCATAAATGATTGAATTATTCAAGTTTGGATAGTAGAAATATAGGGTTTGAAGTAGAAATGTGAAGTTTTTATGTTTGAATAAAAATATAAATGTTATGTTTGTGGTATTGAAAACAACATGGTGACTTCGGATGTACATATCTGCAATTATAAATTATAGGATGAATGCAGAGATGCACATCCGAAGTCACTATATTTTTGACAAAATAAAATGACTTCGATTATACACATGAGAACACGCCTATTATTATCAAATACAGTACATTCACATGTGCATATCTGAAATCTAACGGTATTTTTTCGTCAGAGATCTAAAAAAAATACACTGTGTGTTAAAAAAAATTCTCATATTTCATTATATGAAATGCATAAAGATGATTGATTTTTTAGATGCTTGTGAGTCAAATAACTTAGTTGAATCACAAGCTATGTTTGTTAGTTATAACTCTCATATAAAATCATTACATCAACATTAATGTAAATAAATTGTTGTTATATTTAAAAGTCAACAACTTTAAAAATAATTAAAATTTTTTAAAATGTCAATACATTTGAATAAAATTTATCGATTTAATTTAACTTTTCTGAATAAAAATTACATAAATCAAACTAAACAGACAATTTTTTATTAATTCAAAATTTTCTTTTCAAAAAAAAAAAATCAGAAAACTTCACTCCTTTTGTACTTCCTATTCTTCATATCGCATTAAGTAAAATAGGTAAAGAAGATCGCTAACTATAATTGATAAAGTGTAAATTTGAAACCAAAACCTGTTTCATGTTTTTTTAATGAAACCAAGAACTATATATATGTAAAACTTCAAATGATGTTTGAATATAAGACACACCAAATATAATGATCTTAATCAACAAAACATAATCCTTTATGAGATGCCATTGATAACCAAACCTTTATAAGGAAGAACTCCTCCATTTTAACCACATTTCCTGCAACAACATTATATAAGTGAATTATGTCATTTACTATGTTACGAAAATCACTTATTTAATCACCACTACATAAAAACTGCCAAATAATAGTTTTCATTTCATACTTTAATAAATAAATAAATAAAACTATATCAAAACCCTAACTTTGTACCAACCATCTAGGCCAAACATGCATGTTTTCTGTAACAATGTCATGTGAAATATGCAGTAAATTTTTGACAAGTTTGAGTATAATTATATGTTAATTAATTGAAACCAAGAACTTTGTACTAGTACCTAAATAGTCCATAATAATTGTTAATATTACTATACAAAACAGAAAACGTGTCAATTTCATTTGAATTAAATTAATTAAACACCGACAAAACATGTGAGATGCAGGAAGCACAAAGCTCAAGTATTCGCCTAACCAAACAAATAATTGTTTCTTTCCAAAATACTTACAAATCATATAGTATATTTTCAAACATTAAAACAAAACATAGTACATATTTTTGATGAACTAGAGAAGACATGATATAATCAAGGTACATGCATGCATGGTGGTGAAACAAAACAAAACATATATAGCTAGTGGAGAAAAGAAAAATAATTAGTACTACATCAAATCACCACTTGCAAGGATCTTGTTCACAAAAGATAGCTATAAGTAGGGCATACTAGAGAAATCAGGATGGTGGAGAATATTTTATTACCATCAGGTTTCTCCAACATTTGTCTGAAAGATTCCATTCAATCATGAATACTAATTTTTTTACTCTTTCAAACTCATTTTTTAACTTATAGCTCAAATTACCTGAGTCAGTTAATCCCTTAACAATTAATTTGGTGAGGTGTTTGGTTGTAACAATTAGTCACATGAAACTAGAGAATGTCTGATAAAATCTGATTAGTTTATAGAAGGCCAAAATTAGGAGAAATTAGTAAACATGAAAATAATAGTTAAATGATTCAATTATATGGCATAAAAATGATGTTGTGATATTAATCACTTATGTCGTTATCGAAGAGATTGATATAATCTTGCCAATCTTAATCACTACAATTAGATAATTAGAGCTGATAAAACGGTCTATCCGGTCCGTTTCGGATCGGTCCGTGACAGATTCGGGTCTTTAGCAGGTCGGATCTAAAAGTCTAGAATTTAAACGGATTACAATTTAATTGTCCAAGTCCAGCCCTTCACGAACTTCGATTATTCGGATCGGTCCGGATAATATTTAATATTTACTTTTTATTAAAAAAATTAATTGTTTAAATTAATTAATTAATTAATTTATAGTTTATAAACTAAAAAACTAAAATATATAACACTATTGATCACTAAAAAATATAAATCAATTATATTCATAAAATCTAAAATAAAATATCATGAAATTAAATTATTTTAATTAAATAATCAAGATTCAAATTATGATATTAGTAGTATAATGTATTATAAAATGAATATTAATTATATAATGTATTATAGTTTTTTATTAAAATGAACATTAGTAGTAAAATGTATTATAAAATGAACATTTGTATTTTTCAAAAAAATAATATGGACATTAATTATATAATGTATTATAGTATTTATAAAAAAAATAGAAAAAAATTAAATAAACGGACTATCCGGAATCCGGTCGGACTAGCCCGGTTAACATCGGGCTTTTGACGGACCGGACTTAAAAACCTAAATAATAAACGGATTTTAAATTTTTTATTCAAATCCGAATTTTTGACGAGTTTTCGAATCACCCTAATTAATCCGGCCAAATTTACTAGCTCTAACTACCATCGTCTCAAGTTAGTTTGCTGTTTAATAATAAATACACAAGAATGACTTTATGAATATGATCTGTATATTATTTGTATATGGTTCATGATTTTGAAAAGTAGCTATATAAATTTAGGTTTAGTTTATGTGCATTATTTTTTAGGTTTAGTTTATGTGCATTATTCGTGTAAAAAAATTTATATTGTGATTAATCAAAATTTTAATTTTAATTAAAAAAATTTATGATAAAAAATTTTAAATTTTAAAGTTCCAAGAGTATTAGAAAAACCTTAACAGCAAAAATAAATCTAAAATTCAAAATCAAAATAAGACCGAAGTAAAGAAATTAATTTAGATGTCGCCTATCCAACTCAAACCAACCAAAATATAGGAGACAAACTAGAGAAACCAACAACACAAAGGAGGGTACTATGAACCGGACAAACGTTAATCCAAGTTAATCAATCACACAAATCATTTTCAATCCAAATTAAGGAAATATTTCACCTCTCATTCAATCTAGGTGCGGGAATAGGCAAACGCCTTACCAAAAAACTACTTTCACTAAAAGAGTTTAGTCATACTTAATAGTTGCTCAATCATCAACAATTTATCTATAAAAAAATTATTATAGAATTTTCGAATGAATCACACAACAAATCATCATAATCAAATCAAATTAAAAATCGATATAAAACTATGTGTTTCTCTATAGACTAAATCAATACAAACAAAATAGATAAATTTTGAGGTATAACCAGCTACCCAGTTAAAAAAAAAAACCATATTACACTTCAAGATGAAATAACATATGATAATGAATGACTATCCTACTCTACCTCACTACTATTGAAAACACACTTGAGATACCACTATGATCAACAATAACCCTCCTTCTGAATAGATTTTTGATGTGTAGCAACTCTATCCTAAATTAACCACTACAAGTAGCTAAAATTATTTAGTCTCTTAATACGATTTTAATTATAGATATTTTTAAGGCCTTTCACTTATACATGAATGGTATAAACTCCATATTCATATTCATACTTAAAAGAAATTAGGTTATAATATATATAAATCTTGATGCTAATGGCCGAAAAGAAATTAAGCAAAGCTAATTCAAACTAATAACAAAGATGATAATGTAAAAATGAATTATTACCATTAGCAAGAGTAATATTCAAGAAAAGTTCATAGTAGTAGAGCTTGATTCCTCACTTCCCTTGCTTTGACTTGATCCTTTCTTTTTCTTCTTGTAAGGTATACCTCTAGCCTTAGCTTGACACTCTCTGATCTCCCTAAGATAAACCCTAATAGAGCCACTAGCAAAAGGGTTGGTATCAGGAGACCCACCATTTTCTTCATAAGCAGCTCTAAGTCTACCAATAAGAGCATCCAAGCTTCCCCAAGCTTGTCTAAGAGGACAAGTACAAGGTGCAGGTGGTTCTGGCTGTCCATAAAACATGCAACCTAGTAAATGAACCTTAGTTTTTCCAAACTGGTCTAAGTAACGAAGAAAATCCAACACATGGTTAGAATTGCACTGTGAAAGTGGAACAGGTGGTTTCATGTTGTTCAAGTATTGACCAAAAGTGTTCCAGTCTCTCTTCTTTTGAGATTCATAGCGGCTAAGTGTTGGGATGCTTGGTGATTCTTGTTCCATATTCTTACTTTGAATGTTGCTACCACTTGAAGACATATTTTGTATTGATGAATGTTGAATAATGAGACTGAGTGGTTTGGTTTTTCTTTTTAAATTATTATTATAATAATAATAAAGCCTAGAAAAAAGGGATGTGAAAGGTGAAAGGAATAGGTGGAGGAGAGATTGAAGGAAGGTTGATGGAGTGATGAATATATAGAGATCACCTCATTGGGCTCTTGAGTAGACATTTTATGGGCCATATTAGTTTTTCTTTCTTGTTCATATTTATACTTTTTTTGTTTAATTTTCTTTTTTCATTAAAAAATGTATGGAAAATAAACAAACATTTCACTGCTATTCAAAGTTAGGAGGTCAGGTTGTGTTTTAGAACATAATTTATATAACAAACAGGTTTGTCACATAAGTTATATAACATTTCAAAACTAATTAGTGATATAAATGACAACATATTAATAGGTATCTATTAGTTTTTTTATTGTTATCATAGTTACATAGGAGAGTCATACTAGCACTATTTAACTAAGTATTTTCCCTTTAAGGATAACATGATAATTGTTTGCCCTTATTTGTCAAAACATAAGCCTTATAGCCTTATAGCCTTATAATTAGTTAATTCCATCGACATTATTGTCCTAAACCAGATAAATCCAATAGCCAATAGGACTAGCTTTACTTTTCATTTTTGTTTTGTTTTTTATTAAGCTAAACAACCTATATTTTGAATGTTTACTTATAAGAAAGATGGTGGTTGAGATACAATTCATTGAGTGAATTTCTTAATCATCTTATAAGAGTGGAACGCACTTCATACAAATTCTAAAATATTTTTTATAAAATTAAAAATTTATTTTTGGTACGCATTATTTTTTGAAATTTTTGAGTGAAATTGAAAGTATATTTTCGGTTCCTTATCGGAAATAAATTTTCGGTTGTGTGCATGACAGTGAGAAGAAAAACCTAACTATAAGCAGTAGCTTTAGAATTTATATTTGTTAATCAAATTAAAATCATGCAATTTTTAAATCGAATTAAAGCCCAAAAATGTTATCCAAAATAAATTTTATAATAATAGTATTTATAATCGATATCCGATACAATACGAAATAAAAAAAAAAAACAAAGTCAAAATACAATCAAAATAAACTACTGCGTATGGCGGAGTCGGCCCGTCACCCTCGAGGCATTCCTCTACTGCCTCCTGTAAACCAGGACACCCTGAGCCTCCGCCATGATGGCCTCCAAAACGCCTCTAACATCGGATTCATCAAGAAATATCTCTCTAACGATGTCATCCCTAGCAAACTCCATGATACGGCGGCACCTAGATAGCACATCCTGGGCATGATCCCTCGTCGTCTGCTCCTCCTCCAAGATCTCCTGATGAGCCGGAGCCTCCCGTATCAGGTATGGATGGAAAATCATGAAGTACCATAGTATGTAACCGTACGCGTAACTCCAGTCGTCTGGAGTCACGGTACTCCTGGCCTCCTCAGGGACGAGATGACTCTCAAGATCATCAAAAATCTCATCAATCTTTCTCCTCTTCACTGTCGAAAGAGCAGATAAAGCAGGATGTCCATGAATCGTCTGAGTATACCCGAACTGACCCATCACTCACTCGGGCATATAAGCAGCAATCTTCTGAGTACCGCAAACCAACAAACCCATAAACAGAGAAACCTCATCAAAAGCGATCGTCTCGCGGTGGTCGGCGTAGGCACTTAAGTGGGTGTCCTCATGCACAACCTGATCCAAGTAAACCCGATACACAAGTGTTGCCTAATTGCCTCTGAGCGGCTCATATGCACATGCACGAGGCATTTGCTCGATATAACCCTCAGCAAATGATCATCCTGAAATCTGTGGGAAGTGATGTAGGATCCATCCCTGAAATATCAAAATTATATTAGTTAGTTTCAAAATAAAAATAATTAAAAAAGAAAGCTAAGAGAAAAAATTTATACCGTCAAAAGAGTCATGTTATCGGTGATCTGCCTCGTCTTCCACCTAGTCGCCTCCGTCAACTTGGTATACAAGTAAACCAAGCAAGCAGCCCTCCAATTCCACCCACTGACTTGCTCTAAATCAGCAAAGAATTTGAGGTACATGACGTCAGTGTAGGTGACACTGGTGTCCACAAAAATTTGCGTCCCAACAAGATACAAGAGGTATGCTCTCATGGCATACTCATGTGAAGTGTAACTTGTTGCCTCTGCTATCGGTGCCGCCTTTGCCGTTGATGCCTCTGTTGGCACTAGTGCCCTTGGTGGCCCTTGTACTGGTACCTGATGTACTGGGGGTGTAGGAGGTGTAGGATCAGGTCTCACCTTAGACGGACCCGCCTGTGTAGTAAATGTAGATCACGTCTCAAAAATCCACGTTGGTGAGGATGGTAAGGATGTGTGTGTGCGGTATGACGGAGGCGGGGAGGGATGGACTGGAGACTCCCGTTTGCTATGGGAGGAATAAGTAAAAGGTGTAGAATCAGAAGGAGAAGAATGTGCCTCTGACATAGTCTGTCCGGATATCGACGGAGCCTGTGTGGCCTGAGTCCTCGGAGGCCGTGTGGTCTAACTCCTCTCTCTCTACAAAGAAGCATGATGTGTAACCCGACCATGCCTCAAACGTGACTCTCGCTCATACATATCTCATGTAGAAGCAAGAACGAAACGTTAGCATATGACTCACGGAGGAAAAAATGAAAAAAATTATGCAGACAGATACCGAAAATTTATTTTCGGTTTTGTTCATCCCCTGAAACCGGAAATAAACTTTCAGTTTCCTCTATGAAACAGAACAACGGACACCACCACCCCAAAATCCCAAATGTCTCAAAATACACGGATTGATCGTCAAAAACAGTTTACAAATAGGATTATAATGACTCCTAATGATGTAAACTACAAAAAACAACACATTTTAAGCCCCATTTCACTAGTTTCAATCGATTTTACATAAACTCTAAAAATGTGTAAATCACTTACTTGATTGATTGAGATTTGGTTGTTGCTTGATTGGTTTCGTTACTTGTTGTATTTAATTAATGCTTGATGATTTGTATTGATTGTTTGAGAAAAAAATTGACTTTGGTGTGAAGGGTTGAAAGAGCGGGTTTGAGAGAGTTTGAGAAAGTTTTGAAATGTTTCTGTTATGGGGAAGGGAAAGGTTCTGGCGCGATTAAGTGCATCCAGATACCGGAAATATACTTCTGGTAGCATGCCGTAAGTAAATTTCTGGTTTGCACTCAACCTGAATTGCATAAAACAGGGTGCTAACCGAAAGTTTATTTTCGGTTTCTCGGGGGCAAAAATGGAATTTCGCAGGGGTGGGTAAGAAGGTCATGAGGTGGGTTAAGAAATCCACTTCATTTAATTTAGTTGGTCTTTTAGATCAAATAATGTAATATCCTCGTTGATTATAAATAAACGTGAATAAATTTTCTTTGTTTTTAAACTGCAATTATGTTAGAATTAATTCAGATTTATATGAGTAGTAGGGGTGTTCGCGATTTGATTTGGATTGATTTTAAGATAAAAATTCATCCCATCCAAAAATAAATTTACTTGCGGTTCAGTTCAGTTTTGGATGGTGTATTAAAAAAAATTCAATCCGATCCAATCCAATTTTATGCGGTTTAATTTGGATCGATTTTTAGATATCCAAATTACACATTATACTTTTATTAATATTATAAAACTACTAATAAGTCATTATTTGATTTAGTATATAACATATAATATATTAAAATTTAATAGGCTTTATTAAAGTTTTGGCCCTCTTATTTTCCCCAACTCACGATATTAGTCCCCCTATTTTCTTTTAGAGGCACCAATATTTTTTTTATCATATATACATATGAAGTTGACTATTTATTTGATACACATGACTTATAAATCTGGTAAAAAAATTATGAATTAAGAAAAATGGCACCAAATTCATAATTTCAACAAGGCACTCAAAATTTCAGGAACGGCCCTGATTAAAGATATACAAGGATGTTAAGATTAAGGAATGGTCTTAATTGCATATGATTGTTGTAATTGTACATGCATAATTTGTTATCAAGAGGCAATGATTATTAGTTCTGAGAAAGCTAGTGATTTCTCTCAAACCAATAGTGGAGTTTGAAAGCTTAGAGAACAGACTTCGTGTGTTATTGGTCTAGAAGACAGACTTGATTTAAAGTAAAAACCAAATAAAAATAACAGTGATTGGTACCACATGCATGAGTATTACATTGAGTCATATTGTATCTATGTTCCAATGTGAAGTTATGTGCATTATAACTTGTGAATAACATGATTGATTGAGTGATGATATGTTTATAAAGCATTGAAGTATGAGAATATTTATTTTTTATGCATGTTTGTTATGTATTATATATTATTATATGATTTTGATAATTATGTGAATTCTCATCCTTCTGTTGGAATGATGTTTTATAACGATATCACTCAGGTACTGAAGATTAAAGTTGCTTCTAGCAAGAGAGTAGCTATAGGAGTTATCTTTATTTCCTTTCCGTATTTTATTTTGGATCATGCTCTGATTATGTAACACTGGGGAACAATTGACTTCATGCTTTGAGAGCTACTTTGTATACTCTCTTTATTTTGGTTATTCTTACTTGAATTATGTGGTGAATTGGCTTTTGATGACTAATGTTATTCAATGAATGAAATCTTATGAGACTTCAATATTATATTCATTTGAATAAAGTTGGTTCTGCTGCTACATGCTTATGTGAAAGTGTGTGAAAAACATGAATTTCAATTAAGTGTTATTGAGCATGACACCGTTGATTGATAGACATGTTATATTACTATGATTTATGACGTATTATTTCGCGGGGTTTTATAGGGTGTTATAATTCGCCCTTCTTTATTAAAAATAATTATTTAATACTTAATAATAGCTAAAATAATTATTTAATTATTATCATCATAATGATAATCTAATATTCTAACTCAAATAATAGTAATAATAGAAAATAATCTCCTTCTACCCCTAAGTGTCTACACTATTGGTCACACACCCTCAATACTTTAATATCTATTTTTCTTATGTAACTACCCCAAAAAAATGCATCATATCATAACAACATGTTCATCAACACATAATTACACTACATCACATAATTAATTTATTAAAAATAATTCAATAATTAATCGGGGTGTTACAATGATCACATTTATTATGATGATAAGTCATCATAACAATCACGATGATAAGCGATGATGATGAGGTAGAATTAGCCAATAAACTGATGTAATTAAAATTAAACTACAATAGAAGATATATATGAATTGAAGGAATCATACCATTGAACTACATGTTATGTGTTAAAGAGCTGGAAATGAATGATGAGAGACGTACAATTTGAAAAATAGTGGTTGGTTTAAGTTTTTCAAGAATAGTTTAATTTTCAGATTATATACTTCTTCATCAATTTGAATGATTGTATTTATTTAATAAGGTGTATGAAAAACAAGCAATCTATACTTATGATGTTCGCAACTGTGGCGTTAAAAGAGTTGTGAGTTTTTGTGAATCTCTTTTGATTTCTGATGTGCCATATAGAACTGTAAATTGCAATAATGGTGGCATTGGTGATTAGAGAGCATTGTTGACTCTGTCCTTTTTTGTAAGTATCAACGAGAGTAATAAAAGATGAGATATTTACAGGATGACTGATGATATTCTGGAACCAGTCCCAAAATTTTAGAGCAAATGGGCATTGGAGGAACATATGGATAGCATATTTGACTATGTGGGCTGCACATGGAAGAGAGGTAAAATCCTCTAATTGATAAATTATCGTTTGTAGGCATTTTTTTATGTAGTATTTCGCCACATGAGTGTTGAGTGAGAAGGAGGGATGACTTTGTTCCAAATGAATTTGGCTCAAGCTACTTGTTGATTAGGATTATTGTTGCTGATGAAAGAGTATGAATCTTGAGGGATAACATACATAAAGTGGAAGATTTAGGACAACATACCATCCTGATGAAAGAGTGTCCATTTTTTTCTGTTCACGTTCATCCAAAATATAACATTTGCTACCAAAACACATGGAAGTATTTTACAGTGGATTTTCTTTCTTCCACAGATCATAGAGATTAACTGAGATTACAGTCCTTAAAGTGACCCTATTATGAATATAACAGGTAATATTCATAGCTTCAGCCTAAAAATGATATGGCAGATGCTTAGCATGAAGCATGACTCTAGTTGAATCTTGCAAGGTTCTATTTTTGCGCTCCATAAATCCATTTTGCTGAGGGGTAATAAGAGAATAGAATTCAGGATTGATTCTTTCAGAAAAGCAGAATTCAGCAAATCAACTATTTTCAAATTCCTTCCATGATCACTCCTGATTCTTATAATCCCACTTTCTTTCTCTCTTTGAAGTTTCTAACATAGATTCTTGAAGACTTCAAAAATATTTGATTTTTCTACGGTAAACACATTTTTTTCTAGCAATGCTTTCTACCTACATAGGTCCTATTAAATTCTTATGTATTTATATTCATAATATACTTTTATTTAAATGTCCACTAATATTATTTTAATATCTAAATAAATAATTAGTATATTTGACCCAAAAAGAAAACAAAAAATAGAAGGAATTCGAAACTTGGTGTCCCTCTCTTTTTATGTGTGGCGCTACTTAAGCTTCTTTTCATTTCATTTCTTTTCAATTTCTATTCTTTCTTCGATACGCTTTCCTTCCAAACAATTCATCTTCTATATAAAGCTGATGCTATTTACCTACAAACCTACGAATTCTTTCTTTCTCTCTCTAGATTTAGTGAGAGAGTGAGAAGATGACTGGTAGGAAAATTGAGAAAATGGCTTCCATTGATGCTCAGTTGAGGTTGCTAGCTCCGGGGAAGGTGTCTGATGATGATAAGCTTGTTGAGTATGATGCTTTGTTGCTTGATCGTTTTCTTGATATTTTGCAGGATTTGCATGGGACTGATATCACAGAAACGGTATTTTCATTGCCCCTTTTTTATTTTAGATTGTAATGGCTGTTGGTATGAATTGGCATTTAAAGTTATGTTTGGTGGGTTAAATTGTTTAAGGGACTTGAATTGTGTGACTGTGTTCCATGCATGCTTTTAAATTCTCATTGTCTTGTAGTCATCCTTGATATTGCAAACAACTACAATCAAATGCGTCTGATCCCCAAGGGTTGGCCTTTTGGTGAAGGTTTGGGTCCAGAGAGTGTGTTTCTCTCTTTGGGTCTCAACTTCAAATCTCGCTAGGTGCTAATAATCCTTGTGTTGGGTCATTACATATACCGAGCTTTGCTCTGGCTTTAAAAGGTCCCTGCCAGTGAACGGTGGGATTGATCCCCTTAGATTAGATGGTCTCAATATTGGATACCAAGTTTTAAAAAAAAATGCATCTGATCCAGCCCTCAAGCCCCGATTTGCAGCCAGGTTGTGGCTGCATGGACTTTTTTTTATGGTGCGGTCCAAATTATCGTCTATTTGGTGTGTGTGTGTGCGTAAAACATCACAGTTCTATGTCTCTTCTCATTTTGATCTTGTGTTTTGAGCTAAAATGTAAGCTTTTTGTGAAATAGATTCATGATTCAGTATACCAAATCAAATTTTACCTTGATGTTAGCTTTGTTTGCACCTAGTCTGCATATTTATTTTCCTACGAAGAATACATGGATTTTCGTGGCTTATTAGTTTCGATAATTTGATGTTAATTAGGTTCAAAACTGTTATGAGCTGTCTGCTGAGTATGAAGGGGACAATACTCCTCAGAAGTTGGAGGAACTTGGGGAAATGCTGACCGGTCTTGATGCCGGTGATTCGATTGTCATAGCCAAGTCATTTTCTCACATGCTTAACTTGGCCAACCTGGCAGAAGAAGTTCAAGTTGCCTACCGAAGAAGGATAAAGTTATTGAAGAAGGGTGATTTTGCTGATGAGAACTCTGCCATTACCGAGTCAGACATTGAAGAGACCTTCAAGAGGCTTGTGAATCAGCTGAAGAAGACCCCCCTTGAAGTTTTTGATGCTTTGAAGAGCCAAACTGTTGATTTGGTTCTAACTGCTCATCCTACTCAGGCTGTTCGTAGATCTTTATTGCAAAAGCACGGCAGGTCTGTCCCTTACTACCTTGATTCTGATGGTTGAAATTTAACTCAGACGTCTGATAGAAGGAGTTATGGAGGTCCATTTGTTGAACATCTATCAGTGAGTTGAAAATTAGAGACCTCTAATAACATGACACCAAAATCCTATGTTTCTGGCATTTTGACGATATCTGTACTAAGCCTTAATCCCTGTTGATTAAAATTGCCTTCTCATTTTGGGTTCAGGGTAAGGGATTGTTTGACACAGTTGTACGCAAAAGATATTACACCAGATGATAAGCAGGAACTTGATGAGGCTTTGCAAAGAGAGGTGCCTATCTGCTGATTTTTCTAGATTCTATATGCATATATGATGCAATCATTTGCAGCCCCATGATTGTATGTATGCTACTTTAGATATACAGTTATACTTAAAATCATGTATATTAACTTTATAATTGATTAAGTGATAAATTGTTTTCCTTGTTTGGGCTAGAATAATTGGAGTTATTTGTGTTTATACCTATTAACACGGATAGCATTGAAGAAATGCCGTGATGCTACACTCACTACATGAAGATATACAGTGGGTGGAATTTATGTGTTTAATAACCCAAATTAAAATCGTATGTGTTTTTCCGTGGTCATTTGGCACATCATGTTTGGTTCCGAAGTTGCATAAATGTACTAATCAAAGTGTTATGTCTGATGCAATCTACCTTTAAGTAGTGCAGTATCTTAATAATCTTATAAAGCTTGATCAAAATTACTGATTTTAATTCTTTTTATTATGGCATTTGATTCTGCTTTTGTTAGTGCTGGATTATCAAGGTCTAGTTTTATGGATTTGGCTTTTCCAATTGAATCTACTTTAAGAAGTAAATTGATTTCATTAGATTATGGTTTATGTGTTCTTTGCTAGATCTGAATTTGATATTTATATGGCAAACTTTGTGTAGTGATAAGAACCTACTGATGTTTCTCTTATCCAGATTCAAGCTGCATTTCGTACAGATGAAATTCGAAGAACTCCTCCTACACCACAAGACGAGATGAGGGCAGGAATGAGCTACTTTCATGAGACAATCTGGACAGGTGTACCAAAATTTTTGCGCCGCATTGACACTGCTTTGAAGAACATTGGCATTAATGAGCGCATCCCATATAATGCCCCTATTATTCAATTCTCCTCATGGATGGGAGGAGATCGTGACGGTATTTTTTGTTTCTCCTAAGCAATTATTGAGTGATATGTTTATCATAAATCCGTTTTATCTTTTTGTTAAACGTATAAATGTAGATCCAGAAATTTAATCTCTAGATCTATGAGGCCTCATATTTTCTTAATTCAGTTCATCTCATCATTGAATTCTACCATCTTCAGTTTTGGATACTGCATTATAGGCGTAGCTTGTAATGTACTATAACCCGTCATTATTTTTTTTTCTAATGGGGATTGCAGGCAACCCCAGAGTAACTCCTGAAGTTACAAGGGATGTGTGTTTGCTGGCTAGAATGATGGTTGCTAATTTATACTTCTCTCAAATTGAGGATCTCATGTTTGAGGTATCAAATATGCTAGTCATTATTAATCCTATTTAATTTTTGCAATTTTTACCATCTTTGTTGTCTGTTTCTGGCAGTTGTCTATGTGGCGTTGCAATGATGAGATACGTAGTCGTGCGGAGGAACTGTACAGCTCAGCCAAAAGAGATGCAAAACATTATATTGGTATGTATTATGTAATAATCATGATATTTTGTTCTGAATGACACTCAAAACATTTAAATTCTTTATTGAAATCTACAATGTTGAACACATAATTTCATTTTTAATGCTGAACACTATAATGCTGAGATGTTGTCTCAAACTTGTCGAAGAATTCAAGGTCATACTTTTTTAGGTTTTGATAAGTAAATTGTATTGAGTTTTACAAAATAAATTCTTCATTGCTGCAGAGTTTTGGAAACAGGTTCCTCCAACTGAGCCATATCGTGTTATTCTTGGTGATGTGAGGGACAAACTGTATAATACACGTGAACGTGTCCGGCAGTTATTAGCCAATGGAAGCTCTGAAATACCTCAAGAGATTACCTTCACAAATGTTGAACAGGTATTATCCTCGAAACTGCCAGATAAGCTGTCGCAGGATACAGATAATTGAACCTTTTCACCTTAAAGGAAACCTCCTCAAAGTGACTTGATAACTCTAATAAATTACTATACATCATTGAACTCAAAATTCTGGAAAGACAATACCAGATGCATGTCATGATATTATAATTGTTCAAAGTAATCTTCATATGGTGATTTATATAGTATTATATTAAACTCTAACCTCCAATTTTTCATGTAGTTCCTGGAGCCTCTTGAACTATGTTATAGGTCACTGTGTGCATGTGGTGATCAACCGATAGCTGATGGAAGCCTTCTTGATTTCTTGCGGCAAGTTTCCACATTTGGGCTTTCACTTGTGAGACTTGACATCCGTCAAGAGTCAGATAGGCACACTGATGTTATGGATGCTATAACAAACCACTTAGAGATTGGATCTTATCGAGAATGGTCTGAGGAACGCAGGCAGGAATGGCTTTTGTCTGAGCTCGGTGGAAAGCGTCCTCTCTTTGGCCCTGATCTTCCTAAAACTGAAGAAATTGCTGATGTTCTGGATACCTTCCATGTCATTGCTGAACTTCCTTCAGACAGCTTTGGTGCTTATATCATTTCAATGGCAACAGCTCCATCTGATGTGCTTGCTGTAGAACTTTTGCAACGTGAATGTGGTGTGAAGCAGCCATTAAGGGTCGTCCCATTGTTTGAAAAGCTTGCTGATCTTGAGACTGCTCCTGCTGCACTAGCCCGTCTATTCTCAATAGAATGGTACAGAAACCATATCAATGGAAAGCAAGAAGTAATGATAGGATACTCTGACTCAGGAAAAGATGCTGGCCGTTTCTCTGCAGCTTGGGCGTTGTACAAGGCTCAAGAAGAACTTATAAAGGTTGCCAAGGAGTTTGGCGTTAAGCTTACAATGTTCCATGGAAGAGGTGGGACTGTAGGAAGAGGAGGAGGTCCCACTCATCTTGCAATATTATCTCAGCCACCAGATACTATTCATGGTTCACTTCGGGTTACAATTCAAGGTGAAGTAATTGAACAGTCATTTGGAGAGGAGCACTTGTGCTTCAGAACACTTCAGCGTTTCACTGCTGCTACACTTGAGCATGGAATGCACCCTCCGGTGTCACCGAAACCAGAATGGCGGGCCCTTATGGATGAGATGGCTGTCATTGCAACAAAGGAGTATCGCTCCATTGTTTTTCAGGAACCTCGTTTTGTTGAATACTTCAGATGTGTAAGTATTATTTACAATCATTCTTATTAGTAATTAACATCAGCATGTAAAGATGCCCTTGAATTTATAGCCGTTTAATTCACAATTTTTACAAAAACAACAATAGCATAGGCATTAGTTATGAGTATTTATTATCATGTTTCATTCTGCAGCAGTCCTGTGAAATTATTATTGCTTAAGTTTTATTGATGTAACCAAACTAATAACCTTGCAAATTCTTTTCTTATTTTTCCTTTTGTTTTGTCTACACAATTTCCTCTCCTTACTCTATTTATCAATCTGACAAACTGCAGGCAACTCCTGAGATGGAGTATGGAAGAATGAACATTGGCAGTCGTCCATCAAAACGAAAGCCAAGTGGAGGAATTGAATCACTCCGTGCTATCCCTTGGATCTTTGCCTGGACTCAGACAAGGTTTCACTTACCGGTGTGGCTTGGCTTTGGGGCTGCATTCAAACATGTAATTGAGAAAGATCCAAAGAATCTCCAAATGCTTCGAGATATGTATAATCAATGGCCATTCTTCAGGGTCACCCTTGACTTGGTTGAGATGGTGTTTGCCAAGGGAGACCCAGGGATCGCAACTCTTTATGACAAACTCCTAGTCTCAGAGGAACTGTGGTCATTCGGAGAGCGATTAAGGTCTTCATATGATGAAACCAAGAGATTTCTCCTCAAGGTAAACTATAGTTTTATTGCTCCTATTTTGCTCAGATTTTTTAGTCACCTTTTTATATTGACCTACTGTATTTCTGTAAACCCTGTTTGTAGGTTGCTGGACACAGAGACATCCTTGAGGGAAATCCTTACTTAAAGCAAAGACTCCGTCTTCGTGAGTCTTACATCACAACTCTCAATGTGTTGCAAGCCTACACATTGAAGCGAATCCGCGATCCTGATTACCATGTGAAGTTGAGGCCACATTTGTCCAAGGACTACATTGAATCAAGCAACCCAGCAGCAGAGCTTGTGAAGCTCAACACTACAAGTGACTATGCTCCTGGTTTGGAGGATACCCTTATTTTGACAATGAAGGGTATAGCTGCTGGCATGCAGAACACTGGTTAAGCTGTTATCCTGTTATTTTCCTATATGCATTGTTTGTAACTTTGTGGCATGGGATACATACATTTGGGATCTATGTTTTCTTTTGCAGATGTGTATCCACATCAAATAAAAATTACTCTATCTATTACCGTATAATATCATCGGATTTTGGCTTGTGCTAGAAAGTATTTTCATCTATATCACCTTATGTCATTTGATGTTTTACCTTTCTCACATGATCCTCATAGTCATAGGTGTACTAAACTTGCGGCTCATTAAGTTTTTTAGTCTCAAATCGGATAATATATAGTCGGAACACGTGCTTATAAATGAGACTAATCTTTATGTTACAAGTGTAAAGATGAGTAGACATGATAATGATACTTGTGTGTGCGGATACAAGTTTTAATCCGTCTTGAGTTTGATAGAAAAAATCCGTCTTGATTGAGTTTGGATTTAGGTTTTCCTCGATTTTAAAATATGGATATGAGATCGGTAATTGAGGACACTAGCAAATCCACTCCGAACATGCCCTGTAGATAATTTGGGACGGATTTTGGATTCAACTGTTTATCTCCGTTTTTGGGGTGATGCCTTGTAGATAATTTGGGGCGGATTTTGGATTCAACTGTTTATCTCCGTTTGAGTTTGGGGTGGGGAACGAGTATTTAACTAGGATTCAGGTTAGGTCAAACTCAAATTTTAACATGATATTAAAAGTTGATTTAAAATCAATTGGATCACTTGCTATGTTGCTATCAAATTTCTGTTATTGAACTCATTATTTTAATAAAGGGGGGAAATCTCTACCTTCCAAGCCGATTTTGTAAAAATGGGTGAAAACAAAAATTATCTCTTTACTAGTGAATCACCAAAATTGTGAAATACTAGGGTGAAAAATTTTCTCTCCAATTTTGTTACAAAATTAAAATATTTCAAAAGAGGGAATAGGGATGGAATTTTTCTTCTCCAATTATGTTCATAAAATTTCGCTGCAATATATATGATTAAGAATATTTTAGGTCATGTACAATTAAAAAAGTATTTTTAGATGGATTTTGTGCCTATTAGTATCTATAACTAATTTCAATTCATGAATCTTACCAAAAAAAAATCAATTAATGAAAGCAATTATGGAAAAGTTAGCTCATTAAATTATATTGATGCAATTAAAATTATGTTCTCATACAATCTAACAAACAAATAGATATACAACTTACATGTCTACCGTATAAAAACCTAACATACCATTTTTACGTGAATTTCTTAACCCACTTTATACTCTTTTAACGCACAATGTGAATTTCCACTAATATCCTGGAAAATTGGAAATAAATTTTCGGTTCGCATTTTATATCATGCAAATCACGTTGAAAAGGATTGGGTGCAAACCAAAAATATATTTTTGGTTCCCAACTGTAAGTAAATTTTCGGTTCCTTGATGCACTTAAAGTGAACCTGAAACTTTCCCTTCCTCATAGCAGCAAATTTTTTAAGAACCAAACCAAAACTCTCTCAATCACTCGTTTCAACCATTTCTCTCAAACTCAATTTTTTCTCAAACAATCAACATAAACCATCAAGCATTGGATAAATACAACAACTAACGGAATCAAGCAAGCAACAACCAACTTCAATCAATCAAGTAAGTGATTTAAGAAATTTTTAGAGTTTATGTAAATTCGATTGAAATTAGTGAAATAGGGCTTTAAATGTGTTATTTTTTGTAGTTTATATCATTATGAGTCATTATAACACTATTTGTAAATTGTTTTTGACGATCAATCCGTGTTTTTTGACGCATTTGGAATTTTGGGGCGGGGTTGTACAAAACTCTGTTTCGTAGAAGAAATCAGAAGTTTATTTCTGATTTCTGGGCAAGAACAAAACCGGAGGTATACATCCGGTTTTCAGTCTGCATTTTTCTTCGTTTTTCTAGTGTAAGTCGTATGCTAACGTTTTGTTATTACTTCTACAGGAGATATGTCTGAGAGACCGTCATGTTTGAGACACGATCAGATTTCACAACATGCTTCTGTGCGGAAAGAGAGGGTTGAGGCATTATAGGCTCAATCGACATCCGGACAGGCTAACTCGGATGCACATTCTTCCGGTTCCGATTCTACACCTTCTACATCTTCCTCCTGTAGCAGACGAGAGTCTCTAGTCCATCCCTCACCTCCTCCGTCCTACCGTAGACGCATATCCTCACCATCCTCAACACCGCGGATTTTTGAGGCGGGATCCTCATCTGCCTCACAGGCGGGGCCATCAGAGGTTAGACCCGATGCTATAACCCCAGCACCTAAGGCATCAGTGTCACCCGAGGTACCAGTGGCACCGGTGGCAGAGGCGACACCGGCGACACCTGAGGTCCCTCAGGTCTTTGGAGGGGGACCTTCTAACTTATCTCTGCTCTCTTTTTATCTCACCCATGTGGCTAGACATATATGGGATGTGGAGGTATGAAATTTATATTTATATTACAGTTATTATTTGTGTTATGAATATTATTATGAATTCTAACAATGAATTTTTTCTTGCAGGATCGCGATACACTAAAGGTCATAAGCCATGGGAGGAAGATCAACAAGCTTAATCCCCCTCTCGAGCCATGGTTTGATGATCTACTATGCATTACAGGATTGAGAGATTTAACCCTTTGTGGATATAACTTAGTCAACTTGGGGATGACCAACGCTTTTGTAGAGAGGTGACACAAGGAGACGTCTTCGTTTCATCTATCACATGGCGAGATGACGATCACACTCAATGACGTCGCGTGTCAGCTTCACCTGCCGATCAGAGGGCGATTTCCGGATCACCAGAAGTTGGAGAAAGACGAGGCCATTACTTTGTTGGTTGACAGGCTGTGAGTTACCGTGGAGAAGGCCCTGGCGGAGGTTGATAAGACATGTGGTTGCCATATGAGATATAGCTGGTTGGCGGAGGTTTTTGCAGATGAGGTTGTGTGTGCTACTGCTGCTGATGGTGATCCCGAGCAGGTTACCCTTCATAGGGGGTATGCCATGAGAGCATACCTCTTGTATCTTGTTGGCAACCAGATATTTGTGGACACCAGTGCCACTTACATTGACATCATGTACCTTAGGTTCTTTGCTGATTTTGATGCGATCAGTGGGTGGAACTGGGGGGCTGTCTGCTTGGTTTACTTGTATACCAAGTTGACTGAGGCAACTAAGTGGAAGACAAGGCAGATAACCGACAACATGTCTCTTATGACGGTATAAAATATTTCTCTTAGCTTCCTTTTTTAATTATTTTGATTTTGAAACTAATTGGTTTAATTTTGATATTTCAGGGATGGATCCTACAGCACTTCCCACAAATGTCAGGATGGTCATTTGTTGAGGGTTATACTAAAGAGATGTCGCGTGCATGTGCATACGAGTCGCTTAGAGGAAACCAGGCGACACTATCGTATCGGGTTTACCTGGACCGGATAGTGCATGAGGACATCCACTTCAGTGCCTACGTCGACCACCGTGAGACGATACCATTTGATGAGGTTTCTCTATTTATAGGTTGGTTGGCATGCGGTACTCAGAAGACTGCTGCTTATATGTCCGAGCGAGTGATGCACCAGTTCGGATATACCCAGACCATTCCTCGGCATCCTGCTTTATCTGCCCCTCCGATAGTGAAGAGGAGGGAGATGAATGAGATTTTTGATGATTTTGAGTATCGTGGCTCCATACGACTGGAGTTACGCGTACGGTTACATGTTGTGGTTCTTCAGAGTTTTCCATCCATACATGATACATGAGGCTCCAGGGAACCCACCCAGGCCGGTTCATCAAGAGATCCTGGAGGAGGAGGAGGCGAGGAGAGATCGTGCCCATGACGTGTTGTATAGGTGCCTCTGTATCATGCAGCTTGCTAGGGATGATATTGACATAGGGTTGTTTCCTGACAGATCTGATGTGAGAGGAGTTTTGGAGGCCATCATGGCAGAAGCTCGGAGTGCTCTGGTATACAGGAGAGGAGACAGCAGAGGAACGCCTCGAGGGTGACAGGTAGCCTCCGCCATACGCAATAGTTTATTTTGATTGTATTTTTACTTTAATTTTTTTTATTTCGTATTGTATTGAATCTATATTTTAAATACCATTATTATGGAATACATTTTGGATAACATTTTTGAACTTTTATTCGATTTAAAAATTGCAGGTCTTTAATTCGATTTATAAATTGAATACTTTGTTAAATTGCTTATTGCTTTAGATAAATTTTTCTACTAATTGTCATGCCCAGAACCAAATATATACTTTCGATAAATAATCGGAGATATACTACCGATTTTCACCAAAATATTTCAGAAAATGGTGCACACTGAAAGTATATTTCTGGTTTTCTAGAGACATTTTCAAAATTGAATAGGATTTAATTTCACCACATGGGATGGACTAAGAAATTCAAATTTTTACGGGTAAAATCTAACACATTATTACAATAGTTTTTATAAAAGATTTTAAACATGTGTTGTTGCTTCAAAGAGAGAAAATGCACTAGATATATTTAAACATTATTACAAAAGGAACACATGAATGTAATTGTATGTCCTTTGATATAATTAAGATCCTTAATATGAAAAAAAATGCTATTAACAAATGCTTAATACAATTAACCCAAATCTAGCCCTTGGATGATATATCCTTTGAAGCTACTGTAATCACCTCCTCTATAGCTTGAGCAAAAGTTGCTATTTTGTATGTGAAAAAACCAACTAGCATTGGTATCAATTCTAAGTGCATAATACCATATTCTGGAACAAGAATCCTGCATTGAAACAACCAAGCTTAAAAATGGATTCTCATGATAGCAGCTCATATATACTAACTGTTCAGATTGCAAATCCAAAGGGAACTTACGCATTCCATCGATTATAAACCATGACCAATATAACAGGAACCAGTAATCTTGGTTGCCCAACTGCTCCTCTGAAAGTAAAATTTGTTTACAAATATAGTTAGTTATTAAATTCTTCGGGAAACTTCATATTACCGAGAAAAACTACATACTTCAAACTAGACTATGAAATACTTGTCTACGGAAGAAATTAAATTTCACATAGTGAATCTATCAACTATAGATTACTTGATAAGGGCCCTTGAACCGTTTGAACTAAGTGAATCCACGCTACTTCCCAGCATGCGGATATATGCCAAAGAACCAAGAAAGCCAGCAGCAAAGCTAATACATGAAAGAAATGTATGTATTAATCAAACATGGATAACCAAGTTAAGAAGTGCTAGAAGAATTAAGGTACCTAGCTGCAATCTCAGGAGAATAAGTAACATAAGTTGAAACCAGACCAACGCCGCCTATACCCAACGTAAGCTCTTGCAACCTCTTCTTTAGCTGAAAACCCAAATTAAGTATAGGAACAGAATTAACAATGTTTGATATTTGATCAACGTCACATTGAATGAAAAAGTGTAAGATTTATATAACGTCTAATGAACAAAAACCAACCAGAAAATGGTTTTGAGTACCTTATCATACTGCTCCCTGTATTGAGCAGCCAATACTTCGGGATTTTCTCGAGACTTCCTTAATTCCCGAAGCATCACATCCTATAGGTTAACATTAACTATCGTCAAGTTACCATTTTGGGTTCAAAAGTAAACTAGCGATTGAGCTCTATGTCCTACGCCATCCTAGGTTATACACTTGTATAACCTGGAAAATATATCCATCAAGTAAAATTAGATACAAATGAAACAGATTTGAAGTAATAAATAAATAAAAAATTACTTACAGTTCCATCAGTTGCAGCTTTGGCAGCTCTATTCCATTTGTCTTGCTCACGACGTGTTGGCGCCGATCGCCATTTTACTCTCTTGCTTTCACTTTCATTTGCCTGGTCGATATTAAATTTGTAAAAAGATAATCGAGCCTTGTGGAAAACAAACTAACATACCATGTGCTTTTGTTTGTTTCTCAAATAGAATTATGTAAAAAAATAGACAAAGAGAATTAAATACTGAAGATCATAATATAACTCATAAAATCCAAAAGATATATTAATCCGGGAAAATCAAAAGAAGATAGATACACATCTCTTACAATAGTTGGCATCTCTATTTGCGGCTGTACAATATGATTTACAGGAGCTGAGAGTTCTTTGCTCAAATCAACTTCCATACTGTCGTTCATAATTGAAATGACTTAATAGATAAAGTAAGAAAAAAATAAAGAAAAAAGAACAACGAAAGCACAATTGAAGACTATGATTTGAATATTGTGGAGCAAGACCTGTCAAGGCTCATGACTCTGTTTAAGCTAAGAAACCCAGAAGGTACTTCCTGTTCACAACGAAATTACATTCAAATTCCTAGGTGAAAATTCAGAGGAGAAACCAGAAACAGAAAGCAATGAATAAGAAAGCACAAGCAATTGATGAATCAAGGCAGATAGAGGGAAGAAGAAGAAAGTACCTTTGAAGGTTGAATGGGAGTTTTGGGTTGGTGAATCATCCTCTTAAACCGAGGGACAAAATCCTTGTTCCACATAAAGTCATCAGAAGCCAAAGGGTCAGGATTCTCACCACCCCAATACTTGCGAAGCTTGGTGGTTGGTGGAGGACCACCGTAATCACCGGGAGCCATACCAGTGGACCATTTCATGGGTTTTTTGTTGGGAAGGATAATCTTGGTTTGTCTCTGGTCTGGTGAGGGTGAATCTTGTGAGATTGGTGTTGCTGCACATGTTACAGAATTGTACAAGTTCATAGTTCTCATTTTGCTTGTTTTCTGTTGGGACAACCAGTGTGATTCATGGATATGAATTATATTTGTGTGTTTGTTATTAATGTGAAAGATTTTTATTTTATTTTATTTTATTAATTTATTTCTAAAGAATAAGATAATTTCTTATAAATTTTTTTATTTTTATGTTAAAGGATGAGAAAATTGATTTTCACTAAATTTTATATATATTTTAAATAAATTAATAAATTATAACATCCACGATAAAATAACATAAATAACGAGAAAGACGCATAAATTAATAAATTGAAAAATTATAAAATTATAAATTTGTAGTAAATTATCAATTAAAAATACATAAACATAGGTCAATTTCTAGAAATTGTAATTTAATGTAATCTATAATATCTTGATAAACAATCGGACATAGTGATGTTATATGTTATGAATCATGCTTCCAATATCCATTCTCCATAAAGCCATTCATGATGAACCCTAATTTGATTAAGAGGATAGTAAATTGTCTGAGAGGTAGTATTGAAATACACCTTATAGTAATAACAATTTTCGATGAAGATTTTTTCACTATTAATTTCTCCTAACCACCAACCATCATTATCAAAAACATCAACTTTTTGGTTAAGATAAAATTCAGACGGATTGAGAACACGTGGTGGTAATAGACGAAGTTCCCTTGAATAAATCATCTCCGTGAGAGGTCCAGATTCGTCATCTAACAACAAATTTTTGTAACGGACCTCATACTTTTGATTCTCAAGACACGAAACAATTGTAGCATTGTAGTACGAACCTATGAACCCTTCTTCTTTGCTGCATACTTCCACTTTGTCTCCAACATTATAATTGATTTTTTTCATTGGTGGACGCATGATTGAAAGAAAAGTATAAATCTAAATGAAAAAGAGAAAGATGATGCAAGTAGTTTGTGTGTATGAAGCAACACACAACATGTTCTTATATAATAGAGGAATTGAGAGTTTGTGTTTAGATTTTGATTGAGATTGAGATTTTATTTCAATTCTTGTATAATAGATTTATACGATTTGTTACCTTTGGATTTTCTGGACTTTATGACAAATATGGGAGATTGGTTTGTTTTCATAACCAACTTTATTAAATAATTTGATTTTATTCGGTTAAAGTTGACAATTTAATATTTTACCATCAGAGCTATTTTTGTTATCTAAATAAAAAAATAGTATAAATTTCATAAGATTTGTTTTAGTGTATATATAGCTTTTTGACCACCTTCAAATGAGCGAAATTTTTTTTGCCTACTATATTTTATTTTATTAACTTTCTTTGATTTTGTAGATTTTATGACCAAATATGTGAAAGTGTTTTGTTTTCCTAAATAATTTTATTTAATTCATTTATGATTATTAATTAATTTTTTGACTATCAATTGTTTTTGTTGTATAAAATCAAACAAATTTTATAAATAAAATAATTATAGAAAAAATATTTTTAATTTTATGATTTAACAAAAATTACTCTACATCACACAAACTTAAATTGATGGAAATAAAATAGTTTGGAACAAGAGAAATGGAGTGGAAGAGGATCTTAATGGATTTTATATTGGGTTTATCTCATATGCTTGATAACTATGATTCGATTTAGGTAATTATAGATAGGCTGACCTAGTCGGATCATTTCCTACTCGTCGAGACTACTTACAAGATTATTCTCATGGAGAGACTCTTCATTGCAAAAATAGTTTGGTTACATGGTGTACGAACTAGTATCGTGTCTGACTGAAATTCGAAGTTCACTTTTAGGTTTTGGAAATGTGATGGGAACACTATTTGAATCTTGGTACCTCTAATCACCCTCAATCTGACGGGCTGACGGAAAGAACCATTCATATTGTCGAGGATACTACACATCAATTCCTTGGTGTACAACTCATTAATCTACACAATAATTATCTAATTCCTTATGTCAATTCATAGTTAAATTAGGTACTCTAAGTTTGTTAATTCAAAAGTCATAACTTATAATTACATATTCCTAGTTAATTACTGTTAGTGTTTTTAAGTTGACATTAATTTTGGTAAAACTAGGCTTTAGCAATGTCATGATGGATGTCATGACATTCAGAGATTGAAGATAAATCCTACCTGCTAAGGATGTTAAAAGATTCAGAATCGAAAGCTAAAGTCGTCGGAAATTTCTAGAACAATCGATGTCATAATGATGTTATGACATTCGTGACATTCTGCTCGCAAAACTGCTTGTTCCGAGATTTTTCGTGAAGTTTGTTGAGTGCTAAATATTGTTTTTCTGTTATTAGAAAGCATGCTCACGTGGTGCTAGGTTAATCTTAATTAAACCTAAATTGGTTGTTGAAAAGACCATGTTTTTAGGATTAAATTAAGTGAACCCTAGCTATCTTTATGGAAGCCCAAAATCAAGTTTCGGATCGCTTCTATAAAAGGAATTCAACCTTACAACTCGAGCCCTTGGATTATATTGAAGAGATAGCAATTGTTATTTGTGTATCGTTAGGATTAGTAACAATTGGTATTTGTAATTTAGTTTCTCTTGTGAGCCAAGCAACTATCAATTGATAAGTGCATTGGACTAGGATTTGTTTGTAAGGGTAGTTTATCACCAAAGCTTTAAAGCACGAGTGTTTGTCTCTTGATTGAAAGCTTCAAGCGAGATCAAGATAGTTTATTGAAGTGTGTCTTCACAATTCAATTATTCAATAGGTTGATATCACCGCTGGTGATTGGGAGAGTAGGTACTCGATCTAAGTAGGACTTAGGTTGAAGTTGCATGGGTAGGTTTTAAGTGAAGGAGATAAACCGGTGGTTTATTCTGAATTAATTCTACTAATAGTGAATTTCCTCCCTGGCTTGGTAGCCCCCAGATGTAGGTGTAGTTAGACATTGAACTAGTGTTCACAGTGATTTCTGGTGAAACAACCGCTAGTCTTCCAAACTATTGAATAAGCGTTATAACTGTTATGTTATTCAATCCTCCGTAACTTGGGATCGACTAGATTGATCCTATGGGGTATCGACCTGGTATAAACTTAAGATAAAGATCCATATTTGAGACTTGTTTTTGGATGTTTTGTATAGGTCCAAATACGTTTCGATTACTTAGTGATGTGATCAAGTAAATAATGTATATTTGATTCGAACAGACAAGAACATTCAGTATTCGAAATAGCAAGAAAGTATATAAATGCAGCAATATTCAAATAAACTCTTAAAGTGCAAAAGATTTTCAAAGTAATCATAAACGAAAAGACAGGAATGTAAACAAATGTAAAAACTTTCGGGAAATAACAATTAATGTAAAGGTTTTGGAAAAGTAAAGAACTTCAGCAATGGTAGAAAAAGCATTTAAATGAAATGACTTTGAAAATAAAGAAACTTAAAAGACATTGATGCAAGATAAAGTTAGACTGGAGGAATAAAGATACATTGAATAATAAAGTTTTGGTGCAATCATACGTACATCATTCGTGCATTCGCTTCCTAGCCATGTGGTATTTTGAATGTGACCGAATTTTAGTACAATAGATATGACACACGAAATCCTAACATTAAGACTCCTATTTATACTAATTCGACCATAACGGTCTAACCCATAAGATCTTGCCACGCTTAGAACATGCAACACACCATGCTTCTCTTGCTTCCACGCTGAACCGCTTCTTCAGCTTCAACTCCTTTATCCCGCCGCTTTGAATTTCAATGTATCACTCACTTCGATCTCGAACCCATTTCCTCCGATATGATTCTATTACCCGATCGAAGCTTGTTTCACGATATCACCAAGATTTCGACACTCCTAACTCAATACATCCATTCAAGAGCTAATTCTTTTCTTTCCAAACTATGATATTCACTATATTCCCTTGAATACTTTAACATCATCTCGCCTCGAGCTCCATGATATTTCTTCGAATCACAAGACATCAAAATCTTCACTAACAAATGCCCTTTAAAATATGTATTTAATCCCTTTTAAGAAATACTTATTTTAAATATATCTACAAGATTTTTGATGTGACTCTTGAGTAATTATGACCCTGTACACGATTTCCATCATGTCAATCACGATGACCCCTGGGTTTCCGAACCACTTTTACACAGTAACCACGGTATGGTGCATTTATTGAAAGTAATGATTATCCTTAATCACGCTCATTACCAATACTAACTTCACGCCACCTCATCTTGTAACCAACCCACGTCTCCCACGTAACTTGGCATTAGTTGGTGAATGTTTCCACTCCTTCACTATAAAACCAAACAAACTTTAGTCTTTCCACTTTTTCCACACTATGAATCTTCTTCTTCCTCTCTTTCTCGTAAAAACCCTAATCTCTTTAATCAAAACCCCAACAATGTCTTCATCAACATCCCAGGTAAAAAAGATTTCTAAGAAGAAGAATAAGAACACTGGAACAATTTTGGAAAGCAAGGTTGGCACTCACCAAGGTCATCCTGTACTTATGCCCCAGGGACTCTCCAAAGAGCAAGAGCTCTTATACTCCTCTCAGGTATTAATCCCTACTAACGCTTCTGGAAAAAGGTTTGCCCTAATGGGTCCTCTTACGGTTTTTGAGATTCTTAAGGATACACGAAACATATTTCCTGTCTGTTACGATTTCAAACCTTTATTCAATACAATGGAAAACCCTAGGGTAGGAACTGAAAATGTCAATGATCCTGTTGCTCCAAAGGACGTAGAAACTCCTATGACTACCCCAAAAGATCCTTTCATTCTGGACTATGTCAAAAACAACTTTAAACCATTTCGATCCTGTCCAACTGCTGATGTAGCATATCAAAACTGGTTCGCCAAAATGGAAGCTAAGAAAGGACATCAGTGGGAGGAATTAGGTATCTATAATTTCCTGAAATTATCCAAACCAGGCTTCACATACAGTCATCCCCTGTTATTCGCATCCTTGCATTTCTGGGATAACACCTATAATACCTTCCACCTCCCCGGAGGGATGATCACACCCACATTCTTTGACATAACCGCCATCACGGGACTAACACTAGTAGGGGAAACATATGTTCCTGATGCTGAGGAACATTCAAGTATTATTGATTTCGATATCAAACTAGCCAGCTTCTCCAAATTCATTAGTCATTACCATACAGAAGGTGATAGTGTCTCTGATGTTGAACACATTGCCTTCCTTACTCTTTGGCTATCACGATATGTTTTCTGCAGCAGGTCACTTCAAGTAGCTAGTAGGTTCATTCCTTTAGCAAGAGATTTGCATGAGAACAGGAGGATTAACTTAAGCGAACTCCTGCTAGTTGACCTTTATGAGAGCCCGAGATCACCCGCTTCGAGCTTGAAATCTCATACCTCCAAGAACATCTTGTTATTGGTCCCTTCGTTGCTCCAGCTATGGCTAAATGCTATGTTCGAGTCTTCGCCTCCACAGATACTATTAATGAGCAAGATCGTAGATAGTTGATCGAAACGCTGAGGGCACGAGGTGAGGAGGACCGACTCCTAGTGATGACAAGGACGATTTCCGTGTTTCATTTTCAAAGTACATTGTGCTTCTCTCCAAACAAGATAAATTTGAAGAAACTATGGCGCCTTTTGCTTCGAGGACTCATGGACCATCATGGTTCACTATGTCTCTTTCGAGGGCTAAAGCAAGGAGATTCAAGATATCCGAAGGCCTTTTATTACCAAGACCGATCTCCTCAAGAATTACTCCGACCAAGAACGGATCCTCTTATTTGCCTATCAACCTAACTTCGCTTTGAGACAATTTGGTCGTGTCAATTAATACCGAACCCTTGTTCCAAACTCAAAGCGCCATTACCTGGTCGAACTTTTAAAGCCGAGATGCCAAGCTTCAACAAGAACAATATCAAGAGTTCGCCCAATTCAACCTAATCCCTTCGAACCAGCTCCTTTTCTTCAAAGAGTTTTCTAGATTGGTGGATTAAATTCTATCAATCTCATATGTTTGACACTCTTACCATTCAAGCTAAACCGACTGCTGCGTTCGATGCGGTACACAAAAGAAAGGTAGGTTGACCCACGCGAGAGATTAAAGCTTTTAATTACTTCAAACTACTTATGATCCCACACCGCAAACCATCAGATATCGAGCGGCTCAAACCTTGAGGGAAAAATTTAAAGAAAAATTTCTAAGTTCAAACTTCCTTCAGGTTGTCACACGAGGATAGGTATAGGTTGGCACTCGAAATGCATCCACCTAAATTTCCACAACTACCTACCTCAATTGGCTCGCTTGGTTTCCTCCATATCCTTGGTGGTTAATTTGCGTGAAATGCTCAAATATAAATCCCACAAGAAACTAAAGCCATCCGAGGCGTGACATGGGCTCGATCGGCTTCATAATTTCCCAGGACCTCTTCGCTATGACCTTTCCGCCATATCGATTCTTTCGAAAGAGGGCGCAGGTGCGAATGTTTTGGGAAATCCCAAATATTTATTACTCTCTTTGTTTTAACTTTCGCTTTAATTGCTTCGATTTCCACCTCGTGATCAAGACTATCGCATCGAAGACCAAGGAAGGAACCTCAACAATCCCACGAGACAAATGATAGTGTGCCTAAAGTGACTCCAACAATCAATCTTGCAACTACAACAACGAACCGTGCCCACTCCAACAACTACTCAAGTCACCCCACCTACAACAACTATTCGATTCAAGGTAAACAATTTATCCCGCTATTTCAAATAGGTCGATTTTTACGTAACTTGAGTCTAAATTGCATTTTGTACCATTTCGCATAAGTAAACTTCCTCCAACCACTCCAAAAGAAAAACTAGCACCATTGGGAAGACTCTCAAACCGGAGAAAGTTCTCCAACGGCTTTGCGGAAAAGCAAAAGAGACATACCAAAGGATACCGACGCCTCGACTTGATTCAAGAGATGTTGCTCCCTCATACCAATCAAAATTCCACCTTCGACCTCCAATGTAATATTGGAACATATAGACAGTAACATATCTACGGATAACCCAAAGGTAAGTTTACTTCGAATTCTTAAAATGATTATTCGTACCTTAGTTATCAGTTTCTAATCTTTCTTTATCCATGTAGGATGATTCAACCCAGATCCCAACCACTTCGACTCCTCCTCCGCAAGCATCCGCTCCGATTCGCTCTTCTCCTCATGGGGATTCGAATAATCCGGGCAAAGTAGGCTCTTCTAACATGGCACTCCTAACTGGAGCTTCTGATCGACCTGATGATCAAGGCACTTCGCCTCCTCTCAAGGAGACCAATGAAATAATGCCTGAAGACGCTACAGAAGTACCTTCAGAGGCTCTTCACCCAAAATCTCCTCCAACAATCCCTCAAGGCGTGAACAAATACCTCAAGAGGAAAACCCCGCCTCTCGAGAGGGTGAAGATTCTAGCGAGGAAGGTCCGAGGATGAAGAAGGAGAAGACGCAAGAAGTTTCGAGAAAGAACGGGTCGATCGATGGTGATCGTAATGATGATATCGGTGGTGGACTTGATGATGATGAACAAGATGATGGAAACGTGAATAACGACGGTGATGGTCTTCGTACTAATGAGCCAATGGACTTGAAATGGATGTTACTCCATTACGTATGGAACTTCTGGTCTTCTCATTCAAACTGAAGAAGAATTAGCCAATTTGAAAAGAAATGACCCTATTGGGTACATGAAGGCTAAGTTGGCTCAAAGGGATATTCCACTTTCTGCGACTGGTGCTGGTTCGACCTCTAGGTCTATGCCTTCTGATGATAGGGTTGTGCTTCTTCATAGAATTAGAAAAACAATCCTCAATGTGGATCTATTCGAAGTGCTTAAACAAGATAGCACTGCCTGTTTCATCATGAAGGGATTACTGAACCAAGTTGACCTCACTACCTGCTCTCTGGAAGTTAGTACCATCCTATTCGAACTTCTGTCTTTGTTGGATAATGTGACTGGATGCCTCCTCCAGGATGAATCTGCTGCAAATAAAGTTCAAGAGAAAAGAGCTTCAATGGATGCTGCTTATGAACATGCTTCAAAGCTTTCGAAAGAAGCTGAAGAGCTAGCCACGCATATCAAGCAAGCTAGAGCTGACTATGAGCTTCGATCTCAATCCATCCTCCTCTGGGAGAAAGATTCAAGAACTTGGGCTAAGATCAAAGAGGCCCAGCAGCAACAAATTGCCTATGAATCCAACACCTTTGGGAACCGATTTGAAGAACTTCTTAACAAGGGCCTTGCTGAAACAGAAGTGGCTGAGCAACTCAAAAGTGAAGTTGCCATCCTCGAAGGTGCCAAGCGCTTTACCCAACAAAGACTTGAGTCTTTCAAGAATATCTTCGACCGGTGAGGAACAATCCCCACTTTTGAATCTTGATTATTTTGTAACTCTTATATTTTGATTAAATGTTTACCCTTAACGCTTGAACAACGCCATTTTGGCAATTATGTTACCATTTTGGCATTTCATTACAATATTGTGACTACGTTGTTAGTATTCGAATCTCCAGCATGGTTTATACTTTTTAAATACTTCCCATTTACCTTTAGGATTCGTTTATCATCGGCCGGTTCTTCTATTTCATACGCATTGTTCGAAACGTTTTGCTATTCGAAAGGGCCTTCCCAATGAGGTGACCATTTACCCAATGCTTTATTCTTTTTGTCCATGGGCAATATGACTTTCCATACTAAGTCATTAGCGTTGAATGTCTTACCTTTTACTCTTTTGTTATATGCCCTGGCCACTCTTTCCTTTTGTCTCATTAGGATTTCCAATGCATGTAGTCTGACTTCATCTAACTCAACTAACTCATTCACCATCATTTCCCAATATAATGACGCGGGAAGTTCATGTTGTCTTTGGATTCGAACTGACTGTAGATGAATTTCTACAGGTAAGACTGCATCATGGCCAAATGTTAGTTGGAAAGGTGTAGTATTGGTAGCTTCTTTAGGAGATGTTCTACAGGCCCATAGTACTTGGTCTAAAGTTTTATGCCAATTCTTTGGCTTTTACCAATGTGTTTTTGATCAAACCAATTATTACTTTGTTGGTCGCTTGACGACCATTTGCTTGAGCATAATATGGTGTTGATGTCAATAGTCTAAATCCCATCTCTGAGCGAACTCTTGCATCTTTCTATAAATCTGGACTTGGTGCGTCGTTATACTACGGCAATCCAAACCTATAGATTATTTGTTTCGTATGAATTCAATAATAGCTTCTTGATGCGATTACTAATGGTATCGCTTGATCCACTTAGTAAAATAATCTATTCCTACCAAGATGTACCGACCTTTAGGCGAGGCAGGATTGATTTCTCCTATCAAATCTAACGCCCATCCTCTAAAGGGCCATGGTTTAATGATCGAATGCACTCACTCGGGAGCATGTTGAATCCCGCATGTTTCGACATTCTTCACATCCTTTAGCGAAGTCTATGTAATCTTTGAGCATGCTAGGCAAGACATACCATATCGAAATAGCAACCACTTCATCTTGTGGCACCTTGATGTGCCCACATGCCCCATTGTGAACTTCTGATAATGCCAGATACGCCTCACTTTCTCCTAGGCATTTGAGCAATACACCTTCTTGGGTTTTCTTGAACAATTCATTTCCCATAAGGACATATGATAATGCTCTATATTTCGTTTTTCTATCTACGTTTATGGTTGGATCTTTTAGATAGCTTACAATTGGGCTTCGCAATCGCATCGATACGGTGTTTGTGGCTAACACTTCGAATCTATCTTTACCACTACAACCTAACTTAATATTTTCTAGATCTGATGGTGTTAGTCTGGTAGCCATAACCCTACCTCTTATTTCGATCAACTCTTTAAAGTTTTGTGTAGAGACTTTATAACTGAAATCTGTGCTAGGTCATTTGCTTCTTGATTCTCTATTCTTGGTATATGTTGGATATCCATATATTCGAATTTTTGATCGATGTGTTAGCTATGAAGTATGTCATCAAATTTTCCTTTATGCATTTATATTCCTTTGTTATTTGTTTGACTACTAACTCGAGTCACCTTTAATTTCGACTTTAGTTGCCCCAATTCCAACAAAGCTTCAAGTCCAACAATAAGCGCGTATTGACTTCATTGTTTGAGCAACGAGGCCATCAATTTATACTTGAATTTTGTTGGGATTCCTTCAGAGAAATTATAAGAACTCCAACACCACTACCTTCTTTGTGAGTCGAACCATCAAAGTATAATTTCCAAGGTTGCGTCTCAACATAACCCATAATGGTCTTTTCGACCAGTGAGTGATCCACAATGAAATCAGCCATTATTTGACCTTTCACAGCTCTCAAAGGCATGAAGGTTAGAGAATATTCTGTTAGGGATAAAGCCCATTTACCCACTCTACTATGCATAATTGGTTTTGACATGTGTTTGATAACATCGAAATGAGAGGAGACATAAACATCAACAGGCTTTATATAATATTTAAGTTTCATACAAGAGAAGTATAAACATAGGCATAACTTTTCTATGTTACTATATCTAGTTTCTGCATCATTTAGCACCCTACTTAAATAGTATATAGCTCTTTCGATGCCATTACTATCTTCTTGTGCTAACATACTACCTATAGTAAATTGCAGATATGTACAATCTCATGGGCTTTCCCATGAAGGTGGAACAAGATAGGAGGTTGAGAGAGGTATCTCTTAATTTCGTCGAAGGCCTCCGATGTACTTGACTCCACTCAAGGCTTGGCCTTGTTTTAAAGTAGTGGAGAGAATGCTTGAGTCTTTCCACTTAGATTCGAGATGAATCTTCTAAGAAAATTTATCTTCCCAGAGACGCAACTCTCTTTTGATGTGGGTGCTTTAGTCTCCATGATGGCTTTGGTCTTATTTTGGTTGATTTCGATTCCCTTTTATGAACCACAAAGCCCAAGAAGTCTCCTGCACAAAAATGCACATTTAAGGGGTTCATTTTCAAGCCATGTTTTCTCATTCTTCGAATGATTGGCTCGGATGGTGCGGATGGGTTTACGAAGAGAAGACTTGATGACTATGTCATCAATATACACCGCATAAAAGTCTCAATAAAATCGTGAAAAATGGAATCCATTGCTCGTTGGTAAGTGGCCGACATTTTCAAACCAAAAGGCATCACTACCCACTCATAGGTGCCTAAGGCTCTGGACAACGAAATGTTGTCTTGGCAACATCCTCTTGACAATAAAAATCGATTATAACCGAATATCCATCTAGCATGCTTAAGTATTGAACCGCAGCAGAGTCTATTAACATTTACGCTACGGGCATGAGTATTGGTCTTTGGGGTTCTTTATTTAAATCCCTAAAGTCTATGCATATTCTCGGGAACCATTTTTCTTAATAACGCACTATATTAGCTAACCATTCGACATACCTTATGGTTACGATGAACTTGCAACGACAACCTTCGACCTCGACTTTAATCTTCGTGAGCGGCGCGAACCTCCTAGGAGTTTGCTTGATGGGCTTCTTGCCATCCTTAATTGGAAGTCGTGCTCTACCAACTCTCTTTTCAAACCGGGCATTTCGTCGTAATCCCACGAAACAATCTTTATTTTGTTTGAGGATTTGATCACCTCTTGCTTGAGACTTGGACCCACCGCACTTATATAGGTTATTCTTTTGTGTTGTCATCCCCAAATTTACCTCTTGAGTTGATCTGTGCCAACATCTTAGCACCTATGTTTGTAGGATCGCTCGAAACCGAGGGTTCTGTATCATATATGGCATCTAACCTTTGTTCTATTTCTTTTCTTGCAGGTGAGTCTTTCGAACCCCCTTTCATGTTATTTTCTTCAACTATACTATCTATTTCACCTCTGAAGGCTATCCATTTGTTCTCGACCATGTAGGCGAAATCCTTTCGAAGGAGGACTCGATCATGAGCACTATTGTCGAATTCCCACCTTCGGCGTCTTCTCAAGTACCTTGAGTCCTTCGCCTTCTTTACTTATTTTTCGTCCCAATACATGCCATCATGGCGAAGGGTCATATAATATTGCGCATCTCGGCGTTCATCTCCTCATTTGGAGCACAAGGGCTATTCGTGCTAGATACTTGTCATAGTTCCTTTTGTTGACGAGGTTGTTGTAGTCATGAAGTAAATCGATCGCCTCGATGTTCTCCACTATCCCATCTTCTCTCCATAGCACTAACCTTTGGTGCATTGACGAAGGAAATGCCCTACGCCATGAATCCATTATCTTCCTAACGGTTGTAATTGGCCTTGGCTTCGATTACCATGAACATGGTGGGCTGCACTCGAACCAGCGGTTAACTCCACTTGCACCACTCCCAATGTTTGACCAACTTTCCTTCATAATTTGATAGAACCATGTTATGCGGTTTAACATCACTTTCTTGTATTCCCGCTTTTTAACATAAAATGAGGCATTAGATTAACATTGCGCCTCCATCTACGGGACCTTATTCACACCATGGGCATTAACCTTTGCTCGAATGAGCAGTGGCAAATGATTCTTCATTGCGGCTCGGATGTTCGAAGAAGGCGTCGCTCTTCGACGGCGCCATTATCCATGACATAATAGCGGCCTATGTTTCATCATATCAATGTTATCATCCTCTTCTGTTCTTGATTTCGGTTTCTTGTTCGAACTCGGTAAGTATGGACACCACGTTGCGGTTTAGGTTGAGTGAGGATTCTCCTTCGATTCAAGTTATCGATTAGCATATCTTCATCTTCCTCGCCCGGAGTATATTCTTTTGATTCATCGGTTTGTGTCGCAAAAGTCTCCGCTAGCGGAGGTTTGTTTTCGGGTTGCTTGCTTGTCGTTGGTTTGTTAGTCTTTGGACATCTCTTTTCTTTGGTGAAACTACCTCTTCAGCCGATTTCCTTCTCGACCTTCGAACACGTTGTTGCCTTCGCCATTGGGATCTTGACATGGGATTCTTCCCTTATAGTTTTCACCTCAACTCTTCTTTTCTTTTGTTGTTGCTGTCTACACCATGGCATGGCGGGCATTTTGCTCGTTGCTTCTCCAATTATCTTTCCCCTATTGGTTTTGATGCGACCATCTATCGGTTGGTACTTGTGAGGACTCAATGTTACTCGTCGAGTACCTTTGGGGTAAGGACTATCGAGCTTTCTTTGATTATGATTGCCAGGAGGTGCGACCCTTCGACCCATCTCCTTGTGATTCCGGCATGGCGCGAAAGGAATGGTTTGAATGCCCCGCCATGTTTTGGTCATATCTTCTTTGAACACCTTGGGCAAATCAAACGCCGTTGCCCCTTTATGGCAGCGTACTAAGAACTCAACACACTCTCTCCGGTCGAGGATAGCATCTAAACAATTGATTGTCTTGGCGATTGGCCGATTCGAGCCTTTGGCTCTTTCGAACTCTGCACAATCTTCTCGTTGCGGATGATCTTGCATCGGGGCATAGCATCATCTCAGCGTTTCCTTTGTGGCACACCATGAGGTAATTTTTTAAACTGATATCTGCAGCATATCCTTCATTCATTTTGTATTTTTCCTTCTCAAGGTATTTCTCCATTTCTTGCATCTCAGAACAAGGTTTCTCCATGTCCACCATATTAACATCCACCTCTCCATCTTTTTCATCATCTCCCCAACCCGATGGTTCGATGTCTTTGAGTTGTATTTTCGAACTCTCTGGGGCGGAGTATTTCACCAGGTAGTCGAATTTGCCACTAGGCTCCCCCAGAGTGTCCCAAACTTCCTTCTTGGACTCGTGTCCTTCTACCTCTCCGTCTTTTGTATCCTCATCTCCCCAACCCGATGGTTTGATGGCTTCGATTGGGATTTTTGCACTCTCAGGCGTAGAATACTTTACCAGATAATCGAATCTTCCACTGGGTTCTCCCAAAGTATCCCAGACCTCTTTCTCAGGGGGAGAGTTGGTTTGTAATTTAGACCTTTTCTAATTGGCGCCTCAGACCTTGCTTTGTACCAATTTCGTCACGACTCTCCGGCCTCGTGCTGGATGTCCTTTGAAACCAATGGCTTAGTCGAAGCTTCGGTTGTTGGTGGATGTCTTGATGGCGCCATTGTTGACTCGATCGGTCCCCAACTCTCATTCTCGGTGTTTTCATCTTTCAATGTATTGACCCCTTGGTGCGTTTCCACCATATTTATTTCTCCCATGCCTGCAGGCTCGGAGTAGTTGGTGTCTGCAATATCCAGAGGATCCTCATCTACCTTCATCTTTGGCTTATCAGCAAACTTTAGTCTGCCTTCTTTGATTGCATTCAATTAAGTCCACGAAAAACAACGTGAGGTTTTGTGGCCTAAGAAACTATGATATTTAGAATCCTTTTCTTTCTTTGGTCTAAAGGAGGTATTTTAACATTCGATGGCACAATCAGTTGACCATCTTTGACAAGCAGGTCAAAAATCTCATCACACTTTGTCACATCAAAGGTGTACACCTTCTTTGGGAATTTGTCGTTTTTTTCATTTTCAACAATTTCTTTTCCTTTTGTGGGAACCAACAGTTTACAAGAGTAAGGTGGGGCCTGTTTTAACTCTGCTAGGTCCACTTCGACCTCCTCGAAATCGGGACAGTCTTCGACTTCCTCGGTTTCGACATAGGAAATTCTTTCTTTCTTGTTACTTTTGAAAGCCACCTTCTCGGCCTTTAGTCTTTCGACCGTCGAACCCTATCTGCCAATTGAGCCATATCTCTCAAGTATTGTGTATCTAATTTCTTTCGAATCGAATAGTCAAGGCCACCAGCGGCCATTTCGACTAATCCATGTTCGGGGACCACTGTGAAACATCTGGATTTCAATAGTCTGAACCTATTCAAGTATTCGTCTGGTGAAACAACCGCTAGTCTTCCAAACTATTGAATAAGCGTTATAACTGTTATGTTATTCAATCCCTCTGGTAACTTGCGGGATCGACTAGATTGATCTATGGGTATCACCGTTGGTATAAACTTAAGATAAAGATCCATATTTGAGACTTGTTTTTGGATGTTTTGTATAGGTCCAAATACGTTTCGATTACTTAGTGATATGATCAAGTAAATAATGTATATTTGATTCGAACAGACAAGAACATTCAGTATTCGAAATAGCAAGAAAGTATATAAATGCAGCAATATTCAAATAAACTCTTAAAGTGCAAAAGATTTTCAAAGTAACTGCGCGAAACGTAAAAGACAGGAATGTAAACAAACGTGTAAAAAACTTTCTGGGAAATAACAGCGTTAATGTAAAGGTTTTGGAAAAGTAAAGAACTTCAGCAATGGTAGAAAAAGCATTTAAATGAAATGACTTTGAAAATAAAGAAACTTAAAAGACATTGATGCAAGATAAAGTTAGACTGGAGGAATAAAGATACATTGAATAATAAAGTTTTGGTGCAATCATACGTACATCATTCGTGCATTCGTTTCCCTAGCCATGTGGTATTTTGAATGTGTGAATTTTAGTACAATAGATATGACACACGAAATCCTAACATTAAGACTCTATTTATACTAATTCGACCATAACGGTCTAACCCATAAGATCTTGCCACGTTTAGAACATGCAACACACCATGCTTCTCTTGCTTCCACGTTTGAATCGTTTCTTGTAGCGTTTCAACTCCTTTTATCCCGCTCGCGTTTTGAATTTCAAATGTATCACTCACTTCGATCTCGAACCCATTTCCTCTGATATGATTCTATTACCTGATCGAAGCTTGTTTCACGCATATCACCAGTATTTCTGTTCGACACTCCGGAACTCAATACATCCATTCGAAGAGCTAATTCTTTTCTTTCCAAACTATGATATTCACTATATTCCCTTGAATACTTTAACATCATCTCGTCTCGAGCTCCATGATATTTCTTCGAATCACAAGACATCAAAATCTTCAGCTAACAACTAGGTAAACAACTTATTGTGTTCTTTACTGTTATTTATATTTACTGTGTAAATTGTTAACAGAGTGTCAGATAGTGTGTCATAACATTCTCTGTGACATCACGTATCTGCTGCCAGGAATTTCAATTACTAAGTTGAATAATTTCCCTAGATCGAATCACTAGACTAACTGTCAGAAATCTCGACTCATCTGATATCAATGCATGCATTCGTCAATACTTAAAAAGCATTAAGATCAAGAACAATTAAATAATAACAATAACATAAAATAATTAAATTAACATCAAACAACCATACGATCAACAAGTACTAGAAGGTTTGTCTAAAAAAACCTAATATAAGAAAACTAGCTACTCATAGTGAATATAACAATTACCATGAATTTAGATTGAGAGAACATGAAAATAAAGTAAGATAAAAGTCTTAAATGGCTTCCAAAACCCTCGCAATCGTCACTTAGGTATCTCAAGCCATCATTTTCTCTATCAAATTCGGAACCCCTAAAAAGTATTAAGAAAATCCCTATTTTATAGCAATTTAGGTGTATCAAAATGGCACAACATCGTGTCACAATGGCACGCATTGCGCCATGATGAGATATGTATCGAACCATGAAGGTACACGTCGCGTGAGCGTTAGTTCTAGGGGTCGAAGTTGTTTTTTATTTTATTTTTCTCTTTTTCTTAATAATTTCTCTAAGTCCCATATTTTCCACTCTTGATAGTTTTAGCTCCATTATTCACAATTTTGCATGACTTTTGCTCATATTTTCAATGATTTCATCTGAATTTTCTAGTCAAAATCACGTAATAATTCTTGTCATCACAACCCCAAACTTACTTTATTGTTTGTCTTCGAGTAACCTATCCGCACACTGAAAATTTCATCATAATTAAAATGTTTACTCTTATCAATGAACATCACTTTTAAGGTTAAAATGTTTACTTTATTGTTTGTCCTCGAGTAACCTATCCGAACACTGAAAATTCCAAACAAAGAGAAGTACAAAAAGGGAAATAAAACATAAAACTGGAATTGAAATTCAAACTATAATGGGTTGCCTCCATTAAATGCTTCTTTATGGTTATTAGCTTAACTATTTCGTCTAAGGCTCACTAGGTACAAGAGAGACCTTCTTTAATGTTATTCATCCTCATGCATAAAATTCCATTCTTATCAAATTCTTTCCATGATATCTTTTGGTTATGTTTTTATAGATCACGACATTCTCATATTATCTTTTGGTTATTTAGGATATTGCATAATATTATTTCTTTATAGATATTGGGTAAGATCAATTAGTTAAAGGTGGATCAATTAGATATTCCCAAAAAAATTCATATTATTTTTTGACATGATATTAGGGTCTCGCTGAAAAAAGAATGAACTGATTGAATGAGATGTGTTTGGAAATGCATTTCCATATTTTAGAGATAATCTAGGGTGTGGAAGCAAGTCGTAGGGTGACAAGAGCAATATCCTAATAAAGCCCAATATATTTCAAATGAAGCCCAATAGATTTCTCAAAACTGAAAAACCCAACAGCTGCAACGGTTTACTTTTCAACCAAACCAACAGTGCATCTTTGGAAGAGAATATTTTCATGTTCCAGAGACAACGTCATTGAGAACAAAATTCAAGCAATTCAAACATGACTAGAAAACACAGTTCATCATCATCTCAATCTGCTTCGTATCATCCCTCCACTGTTCCCAAATCCAAACATGCAAATAAAATTCCAAAACAAAAGGTATTAGAAGAAGAAGATGATGACATCAGTAATTATAGTGATGCAGACGTTGTTGCATATGAAACAGAAGAAGAAACAACAGAAAAATATGAAGAAGGAGAAGACAATGATGATGATGATGATGCCGTTTCTGAATCTAATCCACTGCATGGTAAGCCATCTTCTTCGAAAGAAGCACACAGTAGTGATGTTCCAGAAAGCCTTTCAAATTCAATTTCTTCTTCTAATGTCCCTATTCCACCACAAACTATGAACGCATCTTCATACATAAACATCGCTCCTTTACCTATTTTTCGTGGCACTCCAAATGAATCCCCAATACCCCATTTGAGTCGTTTCAACAAAGTATGCAGAGCCAACAACGCATCCTCCATTGAAATGCAAAAGAATATCTTCCCCGTCACACTTGAAGAAGAATCCGCACTATGGTACGACCTTAACATCGAGCCTTACTACAATTCCCTTTCTTGGGAGGAAATCAAGTTGTCGTTTTTGCAAGCATATTACGAAATTGAACCCGTAGAGGAGTTAAAGTCAGAGATTATGGGAATTCATCAAGGTGAGAAGGAACGTGTTAGATCCTACTTTCTGAGACTTCAATGGATTCTGAAGCGGTGGCCGGAACATGGGTTAGAAGATGATGTTATCAAAGGAGTGTTTGTGAATGGATTAATGGAAGAGTTTCATGATTGGGTTCTCATGCAGAACCCCAAATCTTTGAATGATGCATTGAGATTTGCATTTGATTTTGAGCATGTCAGAAGGATTAAGGGAAAGAAGGAATTGGTTTTTACTTGTGGGTTTTGTGAGGGGCCACATGAAGAGAGTAGTTGTGAGATTAGGGAAAGGATGAGAGAATTATGGAGACAGAGTGGGAAGAAAGAAGGCAGTGATAAGGCTGCTAAGGATCTTTTGAAGTAATTTTCTAAGGATTGAAATGAATGAGGGTGAAAAGGGGAGAATGAAAAAAGACCTGAAATGCACATAACTTATGTGTTGGAAGAAAACCCTTTCAAGGAAATTGTGTTCTACACATAGCTCTATTCAATTATTAGGGAAGTTGCTTTGTATATATAGATTTTGGCATAGAATTGAATTATCAAATTACTTTGCTAGTCACATTATAATGCTGGAACCAAAACTATGCTAAATCACGGTGGAGAGTGTGTAGACGTGCGGTAGCGGTCATTCACTGTGCTACCAAACATACACTAAGACTGATATAATACTATGAAGCACTAAATCCAGTCTCTCTTTACATCTTCATAATCCAATTCTAACATTGGTTAAAAGAAACAACACAATATACTATAACCGAAAGAGAGAAAAGCAAGAGAATAGTAGTAATTTTTTCAGCATGAAGCGAGCGAAGCAGAATCCACAATTGAAGTGGAAGAGCGAAGAGAATGAATATTGCTCCTCTTTCGCCTCGGCACCATTTTCAAAACTTCTGGCCTACGCTTTAAAGTTTCAGCAATAACACCACCGGTTTCATCTCGTCCAGTCTGGTGATTGTAGCATTGCCACTGCGAGTGATTCACAACTCCGAGATTCTGATCAGAGGAAGCAGGAAAAGGAAACAATCTCTGAGCATCGCAGCAGCCGAATTTCTGGATAGACGTGACACAACACTCTTGCCAGTTGAGATCAGCGAGATCCGCAATAGTCTCTTCCACAGTCAAATCAGCAAACGCGAAAATACTCTCGGAGAGCGTCGATCGCGGTAGATCCAGCAGATCTAGCGTCTCCACAGCATCAGTCAACACTTTCTGCGAATTAGATCCAAAGCAGACTTTGCAAATTTCTTAAAATCACATAGCAACATCAATAAACAAATGAGAGAATTCAGTGATACCTTTGGAGCATGATGAATTTTCTTGAAGCCGTGAATACGGATGACCTGAAGCAGTTGTAAGGAGTAAAAGAGATGAAGAATTTTGGAAACTGAAAATTAGGTTTGATTTGGAATGGAATCTCACCTGATTGATTTGATTCATGGTGAGATCGTTGGTGTGACGAGAGTGAAGGAGATGAACGTAATCTTCGAGGCAGAGCTTATCGTTCTTGATCGATTTTTTCCTTGACGAGATTCTGTGTGCTACCATTGCCGTTCCCGTTGTTAATTCTTCCGCCATTGTTGCAATCTCAGTTCAAATTCAAAATGTAAGGAGGGAAACGCCAACCTTTATACACGCGCGTTTTTCACGACTTTCTTACGTTTATCTCCTCTTCCTCACATTACAAATATTTTATTTTTCATTTATTTTTGGAATAAATATAAATGATGAAAAATACAAAGTCTCCCATAAATTTAAACTATGATATTAATTAAGTAGACATTTCTTTGAGTAAATATGAATTTTGATAAATTTGTGTTTTCATGTCAAGGAGATCTTCAATCACACTTACACTTATCATACTTTTATGCTTGACATGTTACATTTATAGTACCAAGTTAAATAATACAATAGTTTTAACATATCATGATTTCTATTTTATTTTATTTCATAATATAGGTTTTTTTAATTCAAAAAAGAAAAACAATTTGAAAAGGAAAAATGAATTGCTATCTAATAGGTTTGTGCAGGTGAACGTGATTGGTGATAGCATGCTTGGAGACATGTGCCCAAAAAAGTTGTAAAATGGTTTTTTTAATATTGAGATGGCGAAAGGTAGTAAGGATGCGATGATAGATGGCCTCATTCGAGAGGGTCAAGTGCAGTGGAAGAGATTGGCCGAGGAATGAGTCGCTTAGTTCCTTAAGCCCATTAAGCTTTGACGAGACTTGTTTGAAGGTTGCTGCTTCCAAGCCCAAATCTAAATTAAGCAAATCGAAAATGGTGAGTAATTTGGGGGACAAGGTTGAAATTAAACAATCTTATTTTAATTGTCTCTAGAAAAAGAAACCAGTGGTTTTGCGTCAGTCTTCTAGCTCTTCATTGACATCATGCAAAGATAACTTTTGAAGACGGAGATGAAGCAACAATCAGGGGAAGGAGATAATGTTCAATTTTCTGGAGGAGAGGTTTTATGTTGTGAATCTCTAATGGACTCTGACTTATGCTTCCCCTAATTTTACAATTGTTGAAAAACTTAAATTACATTAAGTTAGTATTCTTCTTTAAATACATTACGTCTGCTTCCCCTAATTTCTTGATTCATAAGTTGAGTTCCTGAGAATAAAAAATCTCTTTGTACAAACCAAAGAGAAATTTGTCAAGGAAGTTGAAGAGATATATTTAGTCCTATAAGCAAAGAAAAATGTTGAAAAAGAAGTTGCTGATAGAGAAGTCGCTGAAAAATAATTTGCATAAGTTGTCAAAATTCAAGGAAATACTTCTGAGATTTGTTCTCGTGTGTTGAAAACCCTTGAAAATATGCAGAAAGATAAACTATTTGTCAGAGAAAGGCTAGACAAGCAAGATGTAGTTAACAACGACATTCAGGACATGTTGACTCAACTCCTTGCTCAGAATAACCCTTCATCGTCTAACCCTTAGGCACTTTGTAAACACTATTTCATTGTAAATCTTTATAGATTTGTTTCCTCAAGTAACTAAGTTGTAGTCAAAATTACTTGAGAGGGCTAAGGTGTCTTTCTAGACTCTTAGAGGTTGTTGTAATCTTTCTAGATTATTGGATTAAGTCCTTTTCCAAGGAAAAATCACTTTGGCGGGTGGGAGAAAGTAGCCTTTTCTAAGGTGAATTTGTATAAACTAATCGTGTCACTTTTCTTTCTTACTTAGATATTATTGTTCGTTCATGAGAACCATTTCTAACAGAAATAGTTTTTGAAAACCCAATTCAAACTCTCATTTCTTGTGTTTTTCTCAACCTTCAATGTCATCTTGTTTTTCATCACTATTCTTGCACCATTCAGGCACTACCTTAACTGAAGATGACCGGGCCTTCTAAAATGTATAACCACATGTATATTCTGGCACAACATCCTTGTATTCCCCTTACTTATCACATTGATACATCATCTACTACATACAACAATAATGTTTCAAGCAATATTAGTATTTGACACCACATGTTGGGCCACCCTTCAAACAATGTATTGAAAGTCATTCAACAAAGTTTCCCTTTTGTTAGTGATAATTCGAAATTTATATGTGATTGTTGCCACTATGCTAAACAAACAAAATTATATTTTCCTTTAAACACACTTAAATCTTCTACAACATTTGAAACAATTCACATGGATATATGGGGTCTTTTATCTCATTCATCTATCCATGGTCATGCTCATTTTCTCAATCGTAGATGATTACTCGAGACACACTTGGATTTTCCTTATGAAATCTAAAACAAAAGCAAGACCACTAATTATGCAATTCATCAACATGGTCCAAATTTAATGAAACACTCATGTGAAACAAATTAGATCCAACAATGGCAAAGAGTTTCTCATGCATGACTACTACAAAAACAAAGGTATCGTCCATCAATGTACATGCATCGAAACACCATAACAAAATGCAGTGGATGAACGAAAACACAAGCACATTTTGAATGTTGCTTGATCTATCATGTTTCAGTCACACCTCCTAAAGACTTTATGGAATTTTGTTGTCAATCATGTAGTTTTTCTCATCAACAGACTTCCTTTTCCGTTTACTCATGAAAAATATCCCTATAAGCTTTTACTTGGAACTGCACCTGACTATAACAATATAAAAGTCTTTGGTTTTCTTGTTTTTGCATCCATAATCATGTAGGGACGACAAAAATTTGACCCTCGTGCTTCTAAGTGCATCTTCCTTAGGTACATACACAATATTAAAGGTTTTATCGTCATGAATCTATCCACACATGAGATTTCCATAAATCACTGTGTCTCTTTTTATGAAGATGTTTTTTCTTTTGCCCCTTATTCAAACATCAAACCTCCTACCCAATCCAAAATTCTTAATTATAACCTTCCGTTTTTAGACACACTTGATGAACCTTTACATCATTATTCACCATCAAATACACCAACAAATTCATCTTCCCCTACAACACCTATTGATACAACCACACCCACTAATCCACCACCTCTTGACAACAAAATTCCTCCCCTGCACCATTTGTCCCCTCTCGTGTATCCAACTGTATCATCCAAAAACTAAAACACCTTGCAAATTTTATCTTTAATACCTTATCTTCTTCTTAACACCAATATGCACCCCACTTTATCCAATTCACCATTATACCAACATCATTCACCTTTCACTTGTTTTCTCTCATTACCTCTAATTTGTCATAACTGAAATTAAACCAACCACATTCAGACAAGCTTCCCAACATGATTTTTGAAATCACGCCATACTTGTCAAACTTCAAGCCCTTCAACTAAACAATACTTGAATGGTGAATATTTTACGTCCTAAAAAGAAAACTATTAAGTGCAAATGGGTATATAAAATCAAACCCCATGTCGATGAAACGATCAAAAGACACAAAGCACAGCTCGTTGCAAAAGGATACACACAGACTGAAGGAATTAATTACATAGACACATTTTTCACCAGTTTCCAAAGTGGCAATCGCCTGTCTCCTCTTAGCCACTGTTGCATCTCATAAATGGAATCTTGTTCAATTTAATGTTAACAACATTTTTTTACATGGAGAACTCAACGAAGATGTATACATGACACCTCCACCAGGGTTAAATCCATTTGATCCTACCCTCATTTTCAAACTTCAAAAGTCCCTTTATGGTCTAAGGCAAGCTAGTAGACATTGGTTCTCCAAACTTTCTTCCTTATTGTTTTTCTTGCAGTACAAGCAATCTACATCTGACCATTCTCTTGTCACCCATTTTCATGCTGGAAAATAAATTAACCTCCTCATTTATGTTAATGATCTCATTATTTATGGAAATGACATTGTTGAAATACATGAACTTAAACACATTCTCGACACTCATTTCAAAATAAAAGACCTTTGGGGACCTACATTTTTTCCTTGGTGTAACACCCCTATTTTCTTTATTAATTATTTTATTATTTTTTTTGCCATGTTAATTATTATTTGGCTTGATAATTATTTAATTATTTGAATTGGTGTGCTATGTGAATAATTTATTTAACTATAATATATGGGTAATATATGTTATTGAGTTATTGAGTGTAAGAATAGCAAAATAGACATTTGGGCCTTAAGTGCGTTATAGTGGGTGAGAGAAGTTAAGCCCAATAGAAAAAAACAAGGGTTATTAAGATTTGTAAGACAAATTAGAATTAGAATAGAATTATCAAAATAAGAGAATGAGAGAAAAGAGGAGAAGAGGAAGAAGAGCCCTATAAAAGTGTCTACATCTAAATTAAGGGTGGGCATTCCTTGAATTATGGGAGTATATGATGGTATGTAAAGGTTATTAACATGATTTAGGACAAATTTTACTAATTTTCATGTTTGAATCACTTATTTTTTATTTGAGAATCTATGGGTTTAATTTATGATTGTGTAATAATGTTTGTGATTATGTTGTTGTGTTGTATGGTGATATGTTATGGTATTTATGGCAGTATTGAGTGAAAATTTGGTGTTTTAGGAAGAAAAATGCATTGGAGAGTTGTTGTTTACACAATAACAGAGGCAATGGCGTCCGACGCTCCCTTGTGGATTTTTCCATGGTGTTAATGCATGTGGCACTCGCCGTTACCTTGTGGTGTTTGTAACGCCCTATTTTAATTAATATTATATTATATTAATATTTTCGAGTTACCGATTGATATTTATTTTGCGACGAGAATAAATATATTAATCGATATATATATGATAATATATTTGGCGACGTTTCGTTCGGTCCGGTTTTTATTTCGTTCGGTCCGGTTTTTATTCCGTTCGGTTCGGTAAAATATTATTCGGATCCGATATTTAATTCCTCGGAATTATTTAATTAATTGAATTAATGATATTAGTAAGTTAGGGGTGTGGGGAGCAATTGTTGAGGATTGGGTTTTCACCCTTGGCTTACTAGTGGAAATACCTTTATAAACCATTTCTCCTCATTTTCCTTCCATTCAAAATACCAAAACCAAACATAGAAACTTGGAAGCTAGTAAGAAAACATAATTATAAAAACCACATTTCCTCATTTTCTTCCCATTTGGAAAACAAAGCCAAGAATAGAAACTTGGAAGCTTGAGAGAAAGAGATGGTTTGGAGAAGAAGAAGAAGAAGAGGAACAAGAGCAAGCATGAGGTTGGGGTTTTGTTGGAGCATCTTGCAATCAACCAAGCTAGAGGTAAGGGGTTTGATTCTCCATCTCATATTGTTAGGTTTTGATGTTTATGTTTTGGATTTGGGGGAAAAGTTGATAAGTTGATTTATAGGGTTTTGGTTGATTGTTTAAGTGAAATAGATTAGAAGAGTTGGAATAGGAGTAGGGATTATGAGGTTGATGATGATTAGAATCAATGGGAATGGGAAAAGTGAAATTTTCACACGCCTCCATCAACACGGGCCATGTTGATTAACACGGGTGCCCGTGTTGACCTCTTGAATAAGAATCTGCTGCCAGGTCCATCAATACGGGCCGTGTTGATTAACACGGGTGCCCGTGTTGATTCACTGCCTTTGGTGTTTTTGCGTTTTCTAGTGGCTTTTCAACACGGGCCGTGTTGATTAACACGGGGGCCCGTGTGGATGTATCTGTAGCCTCTCATATTCTAATTTTTTTTGCACTTCTTTTGCCCTGATTATGTTCTGATTTTCCGATTTTGGTAAATTTGACGACGAAGTAAGTTGCTCCGCATTCAACGAAAATTGACGTGCTAGCTAAGTTTGACGTGTAGAACGTAGTGGTGAGGTTAGTTTTTGGAAATTACGAGTTTTTACGAGATGACCCAAAATAGGCCAATTTACGGTAAAATTGAATCGGATTGTGTTTTAGTAGATTTAAGGCATGTATGGACAATCTGATTTCGATGTTGACGATTATGGTTAGTGCCGGTTATTAGGAATGACTTTCACGACGATTATTGAAGTTTTGACTATTTTTCTGTTTTTGGAATTTGGTGAATTAAGCGATAATGATGCGGTGTAAATAAACATAATGTTTGCGACGGTGTGTTTATTAATGAATACTTGTTGATATGCAGTGCGATGATATATGTCTTTGTATATGATGCTGTGATGATTATATTGATGTTGTTAATAAATGCTTCCGATTTGTGAATGCATGACTTTTGATGATGATGAATTATATGTAACGTTTTGCATAATGCAAATATGATGCGATGATATATTTATCTTGATTTGGATAAATTATGGCGATGTGGACCTTATGCCAATTTTGATAAGCGATAATGATGTTTTTGTGTTGTGTTGTTTTATTGTCGAGTCACATACATTGCATTGGCGACGATGGGCTTTTATGCCAAGCGACGAGGCTTTTATGCCAAGCGACGAGGCTTTTATGCCAAGTGTTCCTATTTATGGACAAAGCGACGAGTACCACATGCATAACATAGTCGTGTCTCATGGAGTCGGTTATGTTTATGTTTGAGTTGTTTAGCGTTGGGTTTTAATTAAATTGACGATGTTAAATTGCGATGGTATATGATGCTTTGTTTGGTGATGATCTTTGTGATGAACATGAAATGAATATAACTTAATAATTTCATGATAACTATACGATGAATATAAATGATGAGTTTTGCGATGATTTAACTTGATGAAATGCTTAATGCAAATACGATGTGATGATGTTTCTGACGATGGGCTTTTATGCCAAAAGCGACGATGGGCTTTAGCCAATTTGTGATGATTTGTTTATGTTGCTTATGTTATTAGCATTATTTAATGTTGTTGGTTGATGTTGTTGTTTAAGACTGCCGTGTTAATTAGTGATGTATTAGCTTGTGACGATTTCGTGGTGACGGAGGTTTATGTGTTGTTGTGATGATTTGTGCCGATGATGTTAAGGCGATTAAGTGTAGATTATACACTTAGAATGGCGATCAAAGTAAGTGAGATTTAGATAGGTGTTAGAATGCACTCACTAACCTATATCTTTTATAATTCCAAAACTATATATATACTTATCATGCCTTTAATTATATGTTTTGGAGTATCTCACCCTTTACTTGTTTCTCCGTTACCTTTATATTGGTAACGTGCAGGTTATGGAGACGGAGATTATAACTGCTATTAGTTGAGTCGGTGTCGCTCTGATACGTAGCACTCGGGGGGAATATTTATGTTGTCTTGTTGTTGTTCTTTTGTTGTTCTTCCTTTTGTAAATAAGAATCATACTTTATGAAAACATGATTTGATGAGGAAGTTTTATAATGAAGATGTTTTGATCTTTATGAATCAATTTATGATTTCCGACGATGCTATGTATCCGAAATTTATACTTTAAAGCAAAATGTTTAAAGTGATTTGTTTTTTAAGGTGTGATGACTCAGTATTGAATTTATGAAATTTTAAATTACTTTGATGATTTTTTTCCTGTTAAACCTTGGGTAATATTGGGGTGTTACAGTGTTCACCATATAAACTAAGAATGTAAACGTAATTTGAAATATCTGTATCTTTTGAACCGTAACTCCATTTTGAGTGTCGTTCGAAGTATTAGAAAACTACCGCAATAATGTTTTCAATAAAAATATATTTGGGGGAAGTAGATAAGTTATTTATTTAGTGGTTGTGTAAAATGACATGTATATATGTTATGGATTGTTGTAAATTATTCTTAGGTGTGAATAACATGTATTGGCATGGTTTGCTATGTGTCATAATAATGTGTTGAAATTATGAACGCTATGAGAATGCATGAGATGTGATTGACGACATTATTTATCTATTCTTGTGAAAAGGTGAAATAATCAATATGTGATGATTATATGTTGTGTGCTTGTTTATTAAGATTTGGAGATGGTCTTGATAGCGTAGTATTGTTGGTATTTGCACATGCATTCATTTATTGTCAAGAGGCAATATTCAGTAATTCTGTGGGAATTATGACTTGTCCCAAACCTAACGCTAAGGGGTTTGAAAGCTTAAGGCTGAATTGAACTTTTATTAGTGGTTATCTGTCTTGGATATGTGGACTCGCTGGGACCGTTAAGGATAACAATTTATACCACATGCATGATGTATACAGTTGCATTGGATTCACATGTGTCTATGTGAAATGTATGTTTTGTTGTGCTTTATGAGATATCGATGTAAAGTTAACATTAGTAGTAATTGTGATTGGATTATCCTTGAATCTTAAATAATTGAACAATGTCGTATATGTTATCATGTGAATTAATTTGTATCATGTTGAATACATGATTATATAAAGTATGGTGAATTCAATTATTGCTTGTATTTATTTAATTACTTATTATTATATATTTCCATAATGATATGGATACTCACTTTTCTGTTGAAATGATATGCCTTGCGACATCGCTCAGGTACCGAAGTTAGTGGCATTTCTAGCGAGGATTAGACGGACGAGCTAGTTATATTTTATCTGCTTTCTTAGGTAGTTAGTCATTGCTCTGGTCTATGTGACACGAATGATGTTTAGACTCATTTTTGATTGTTTTGAGAGATATTTATTATTACTCTCTTTTATTTGACAAATGTATGAGATTATGTGATGTTGGCCTTGACGCATAATACTTTACGATATGATTGTCAATACGGAATTTCAACCATTAATATTTCTATGAAGGTATCATATTTCCGCTGTGAGATGCAATTAAGTTTGTTGTTGTGTTCATTGATTATATTTTTGTTTATTTAAAAGTGAGGAAGATCATGTCGAGCATCTGAGGATTGTGTTATCGGTGTTAAAAAAGAAGCAATTGTTTGTGAAACTTTCTGAGTGTGAGTTTTGGTTGAAGGAAGTGAGTTTCCTTGGTCATGTGATATCGAGTTGTGGTATTATTGTTGATCCGTTGAAGATTGAGGTTGTGTCTCAATGGGAAGCTCTGAAATCTGTCTCTGATTTCAGAAGTTTTCGTGGTTTAGCAGGTTCTTATCGGAAGTTTATTGAAGGATTTTCTAAGTTAGCTTTATCGTTGACGCAATTGACTAGGAATGGTCAAGCTTTTATTTGGACTACACAATGTGAAACTGGTTTTCAAGAGCTTAAAAAAGGTTAACAACCACTCCTATTTTGATTTTTCTTGATCCGACATAATCGTTTGTTGTGTGTTGTGATGCTTCATTGATGGGTTTAGGAGGTGTGTTGATGCAGAATAGATAAGTTGTAGCTTATGCTTTAAGATAACTTAAAGTGCTTGAAAAGAATTATCCAACTCGTGATTTAGAGTTAGTTGTTGTTGTGTTTGTGTTGAAGCTTTAGAGACATTATTTGTTTGTATCAAGATTTGATGTGTTTAGTGATCACAAGAGTTTGAAATATTTGTTGGACCAGAAAGAGTTGAATATGAGACAAAGAAGATGGTTGAAATTCTTGGAGGACTACGATTTTAGTTTGAATTACCATCATGGTAAAGTGAATGTTGTATTTGATGCATTGAGTAGGAAGTATTTGCATATATTAATGTTGATGGTGCAAGAATTGTAATTACTTGAGCAATTTTGAGATATGAGTTTGGTTTGTGAAGAGACTTCTTTTGGAGTTAAGCTTGGAATGTTGAAACTTACTAATGACATTCTTGATGAGATTCGAGAAGGTCAGAAATCTAATTTGGTTTTGATGGATAAGTTGACGTTGATCAATCAAGGTCTAGATGGCGATTTTCATATTAGTGGGAATTGTATCATGACATGTTGTGAGAAAGCTTATGTTCTGAATATAACTAATATTAAGAAGCATATTCTTGAGGAAGGACATCATAGTGAATTGAGTATTCATCCTGGAGCTACTAAGATGTGCCAAGATTTGAGGAAGTTGTTTTGGTGGGTATGTGTGAATAAAGAAATTGTGCAATTTGTGTATTCTTGTTTGACTTATCAGAAGTCGGAGATTAAACATCAAAAACCATCTGGTTTAATGCAACCGTTATCTATTCTTGAATGGAAATGAGATGATATTTCTATGGACTCTGTTTCTGGTTTATCTATAACACCGAATAATTTTGAGGCTATTTGGCTTAATATGGTCAGATTAACTAAAATTGCTCACTTTATTCTGATGAGAATGAATTATCTGATGGAGAAGCTTCCAAGGTTGTACATTGATAAGATTGTTAGTTTGCATGGTATTTCGTATAACATTGTATCGACATGGATACGAGGTTTACTTCAAGATTTTGGGAAGGTTTACAAAGTGCTCTGGGTACAAAGCTACGTTTGAGTTATGCTTATTGTTATACCCCAAAAATTTTCCTCCTATTTTTCAAATCAATACACATCTCCATACTCAAGAGTTCCTCAAGGGTTGACCAGATGAACTCTCTCCTAAGCAATCAACCCACAACTAGGGTTTTGTTTCTCTCAAGTCAAATTTGACTTCTATTTCCTCAAGTGAGCATCATGCCTCCTCACATGTCTCAAGGCATCACCATGTCAAGTTTTAAGCCTCATAGTTTAAGTTTGCTCAGTCAATTGCCCAGATGATTGAAAATTAGTTGTATTGGACAAAAAGTCAATTATGGTCAACATACAGTCAAACTTCATCATTTTTGGTCAACATCAATATTTTGAAGTCACATTCATCATTTGATCAAGGATTGATCATGATTCATCAAGAAAGTTTAAATAATTGGTTGAAGCAACTCGATTTTCAAAAATCATTTAAATTTTGAAAACTAGTGAAATCGTCACCTAATTTTATTTGTTCCAAAAGGAACTGGAAAATGTAGATAAAACCCCATAGATGCGGATAAGGCGGTCTACGACCAAAAACATGGAATCGGGAGTCGGTTATGTAAGGGGAAGGTATTAGCACCCCTTACATCCATCTTACTCGATGGGACCCATTTAGTTCTAAGTGTGTGTGTGTGTGTTAAATTGCTAAGTTATGATCGAAAGATAAAAGGAACGAAATTTGTTTATTATTATTTTGAGTTTGGCACGGTTTCGAAGTCGTGTGCCTACGTATTCCCTTGTGCAATGGGAAAGTCAAAACTCCTTAGTTCCTCTCAAAAATGTGTAAATTGGTTGTATTGATTTTATAAGAAAAATCGTGCATTAGACATTTCAAATGTTTGAACTTGGACTTGTTTAGTTTGTTTGAAAAGCTTAAGTCCTCGTTCGTATTTGAAATGGCTATTGCACACTCCTTGTCGGAAAAGAGTTTGATGATCGCATATGAGCGAGAAAAGAGTTTTGAGTGAGTTGAATTATTTTTAGATGAGTGAAAAAGTACCAAACAATAGGACTAACGTCTTACGATTCAAATACTAGAAACCCGAGGAGCTAGTGCTCAGACGAGTCGTCTCTCACTCTGTGATACGGTGAACTGACTTTGTAGGATTTTTGTATCCAAATGTGCGGATAGCAAGAGTCGCCACCGACTTTTATTTTTATCCAATTAAGGGAAGGTAAAAGTAACACAGAAAAAGACCTTCGTTAGATTCTGAGTTCGGGAGAATGGTTATGAAAAGGGAAGGTATTAGCACCCCTTTCCATCCGTAGTTTATTCTACGGGCTCTTAGTTGCTCTTAGATAACTTTTTTAAAATTGCTTTCTTGTGTGTTTGACAAAATGTTTTGAAAAAGGCATTTCGCTTTGACTTTGTAATGACTCATGTAGGAGTGTATACAAAGTGTTCGGAAATATTTTTGTTTTGAAAAGAATTTGAACTTTTGAAGAAAGTATGTGGTGTGAAAAGCATTTGATAGAGCAAGCAACTAAGAGACTTATTTACCCACTCAGAATTGGTCGTTTTGTTGTACTTCTACATTCCTTTAGAATAGCGCTAGCCATACCATTAGTTAGTAGGTAGCTCCATTCGTTGGATGTAAGCGGGACATTCGAAGGGACATCGGATGGTCATTGAAGGCAACTTGTAGGAAGTATCCTAGCACATTCGAAGGGACTATCATCATTTTTCATAGGCGACAATCGAGGGTCAAGATCATGTATTCGGAGGCGACATCGCGGGTCTTATGATCTTTGTATCGAAGGGACTATGATGATTTGTTTGGAAGGCGACGGTGCTAGAATACCTCTACGTTCGAGGGACATGACCATTTTGAATCGAAAGGCATCGAGAGAGAATTACCCTAAAGGGTGCGTGTGTGATAGAAGTGTGTTGAATTCAGAATATATTATCTTGAAATTAGTGTGAGCTATGTCCAATTATTATCTTGCCATACACGCCTAATTACTAGCAATTGATAAGGGTGCGGAAAGTAAAATGCGGAATGTAAAGTGCGGAAAGGTAAATCCTACGCTATTACATGGCTTTGGGGCAGATACATAATTAAAATTTGCGGAAAGTAAAAACCCTAGATTAAACTATTACAACCCATGAGCAATTACATTATTGGAAAAATAAAACGATAAAAGAAAAACGTCCGAATCGGTGCAACCTGTGAAAGAATAAGAAAATCGGGAAATATGATGAAATTGAAATAAGAGAAAATGTTAGAAAAAATGCAATTTTTAATATGAGAAAATTAATATATGCTGGAAATATGATAAATATATTAAAATAATTTTTTGGGATTTTTTGGAAAAGATTTAATAATTAAAATGCAATTTATAATGATTTAAATGCAAAAATAAAAATAAAATAAACATGCATGCAAAAATTATATTTTTTAATTTATTAAATTAAATAAACATTTTTGTGAAAATAATGTAAAAAGAAAATATTTTTTTGGTAATTTTTAATGCAAAATAAAAATCATGAAAGTTAATTAAAATGAATGAAAATATTAAAATAATGTGAAAAATATGAAAATAGAGTTTTGGAAAAGTGTAAAAAGAGGGATTGTCTGAACCAGGAATCGAACTGGAGACATCCCTTTCAAACCTTGAAAACCACATGCTTGACCAACTGAACTGACGTGTTGCACTGTTTGGAAACGGAATGATTTGAAAATAACACGCGTCGCCTCTTGATCTCCTTCCGCTCGCGCCATCCAGTCGTCTTCAACCTTTTGAATTTTCAAAATCCAGCGTCGGCCTTTCTTCGACGCTATGTCCCTGGCTAATATCAAAAATGCAGCACACATAATATAAATACATTCTAAAGCCATGGTTCGATTGGAAACATCATTCCGAATGCAATGGTACTAGTCTCAAGGTCCAATTTTTCCGTTTAAGGGAAACCCTAAATCGTGTTCAGGAACCCTAGCTATGGCATATCGAGTTCCAGGCTATAGAAATACAATTAACCTGCCCAGATCGCTTGCAAACTTCATTCTAATCACAAAAACAACAATGAAACATGTTAATAATGCATGAAAATTAAAATACGATTTTGGATTTTTCAAGAACAAACCGATTTCGGATTTCTTGTTTCTGGATGGTTTTTGATGATGTAAGTATCTGGATCGATTCTGAATGGCACAAGGAACAAGATGGAATGCTCAAAATTGGCTGTGGATGGCTGGAACTAGGATTGCTAGTTGCTTCAAGAACACGAAATTTTGACTTTAGGTTAGGGTTTGTGGAGCAATTTTTTTTCGTTCTCTCTTGATAGGTATGCATCATATATTTATACTGGATGGATTTGGAATGGTTTTTGGAAAGAATTGATCAACATTCAATGGAAATCAAATTTTGATATTCTCATGAAATCAAATTTTCAAATTTGTCCAATTTCAATCCAATCTTGCCAAATTTGATCCAATTTCGAAATTGCTGGCATTTGTGAGTTAATTGGACCTTAAGGAAAGAATAAAATCAATCTTTGCCATTAATTTCAATTTTATAATTTATTTTAAGATTTAATTTGCATTTAAATGAATAAATTACAAATTAAATAGAAAAATAAATCAAAAATTCGTGGCTTTGGGCTTGGACACTCCTAATTGCTTGAGGAACAAGTTAGGATGAAGAAAAAGTAGGCCCATTTGCAAAAGATTTGATTTTTTGAAGTATCTCTCTTTGTGCATTCTTCCAAAATTGCCCAACTTGTAGATGGTGTAACTTGCTCAATTTTCCACATTTTTGAGTGTTCTTGGACTTTTTGGAAAGCTCTAAGAGTCCTCTAACCAATGTCTTTGGTCTCATCTCAATTGGAGTTACCATGCTCAAAATATCTTCAAAACAAAAGTTGACTTTTGTTGATTTTGAAAATGATTGTAATGTTTTGAGCTATACCTCTCAAATGAAGCATTTTTGGACATTCTTGTGAGACATGAAGTTGTAGAGAATTGAATTTCCTTCAAAACAAGAGGTGTTGGAAAAATTTCAGAAAGTATGAGAAAGTTATGATCGGTCAAAGTTCGATTGACTTTTCATCTAGAAACCCTAATTTAGAAAGTTTGACTTTTGGGCAAATCTTAAGTTTTCTTGATGAATCATGATCAACCCTTGATCAAATGATGAATGTAGCTTCAAAATGAGGATGTTGACCAAAAATCGAAGTTTTGACGTATGTTGACCACATTGACTTTTGTCCAATACCGATTTTCAACCATTTGAGCAATGCACGAGGAAACTTGACTTGTGAGGCTTGAAACTTGACATGGAGAATCTTTGAAGCATATGAGGAGGCATGAAGGCCATTGGAGATGTTGGAAATCCATCTTGACTTGAGAGATACCAAACCCTAGTTTGGGTTGATTGTCTAGAGAGAGTTTGTCGATCAACTCTTGAGGAATCCTTGAGTAGGGATGTATGAAATATCTTTGAGAAGATGGAGGGCAAATTTTGGGGTATGACACTGCCCTGCTCAATCTTCTTGTCTTGGAGGTTAGATTGACACGCTTGTCTTTCGTGACCGGAGGTAGAAGATGATTGAACACCAGTACAAAAATTTGCACTCTGTTGTGGATGATGCGGGAATAGGCTTACGGATGCCATTTGGAGAAGTTGGAGACTTGGGGCGAGTCGCACGCTAGACTCGTTAAATAGGAGACGGAGATGGGCTTAAGATGCCATCGGAAAGGTCGATCTTTGGGGAGCGACGTTAGACTCTGTAGATGCTCTGGAATGGAGGAGATGGGCTTAAGATGCCATCCGAAGGAGTCGACGTTAGACTTCGTGTTCACCTTGAATGAGGTTATTGGTTTGTATTGATTTTTAACCATATATGCAGATTCGAAAGTGAAGAGATGTTGACAAATAGTCGGAGATGGGCTTAAGATGCCATCCAAGGCAATGAGTCGCAGACTACTGTAGTCTTGCTGATAATAAGAAGGGTCGAATAAATCTTCGTCTTGATTACTCGAGGGAAATTGTAGTTGGCGAAAATGTGGATAGCTTCCTGTTGTGCATCGGTGTTGATCCATTGCACATTATCGGAGGATAACCAGGCGGTCTTCGGATAGTTTTCCGTCGGTTCGGGCTTAATCTGGACCGTCGTCGAGGCGGTCTTCAGATAGTTTTCCCGGCTCGGGCTTAATCCTTGACTTTGTTTGCGGTCTTTCGATAGTTTTCCGTCGGCTCGGGGCTTAATCCTGGACCTGTTTGCGTCAGAAGTGACCGTTACCTGTTTTGGAGAAAACAAGAAAATCTTTGATAGAATATTTGTTAGTCTTATGCAAAGTATGATGCATGACAGTGTATATGAATGACATATGCATGAATTATGACTTTTATGAGAAATGTATGAATGATAGATGTTGTGATATTTCAAAACATATCCATCTTGAAGAAGATGCGGATATTCTGTTTGAAGATTTCTGACTTCTGCTTGGGGAATTGTGTAGGTGAGAACCCCGCTTTTGAAGGAGAAGAAAGATATCCTGGATTCCTCCGATGCACTATCTGACCAAGTCTTGGGCCTAGACATTGTTGAGGAAGGTAGAGATTTGAGAGGCTCGTTGTCGGAGATCTCATATATAGACCCTGCTGAGGAGAGTCTGGGAGGCGATCGCTGAGGACCTTGTATGTAGATCCTGCCGAGGAAATTTAGGAGGTGCTCTCTGGGGATTTCGAGTGTAGATCTCGCTGGAGAGCATTTGATGGTTGCTGAGAGACCGGGCTTGAAGAGTCTGGAGTCCGTTGTAATCTCTGGTTGGGGAATAGAAGGTGTATGCTTCCTCCGATGCACTATCGACCAAGTTTTGAGTCCGGATACCGCCGGGAGAAGGGGAGGATTGAGAAATATCCACGGGATGAAGTGTTACCGCTAGAGGCGATGTAACGCTGCTCGATTGAGTGGAATTTGCTCGTGGATTCCCTTATACTCGGGAAGGTGTGTTGTGGGTGACACCTTTATGCTGTGGGGACCATGCTCGTGGGGACCATTGGTGACTTTCGTCATCTCAATTCCGGAACCCGTAGTAAGTACTTTTGCATGTTCACTTTCGTATGTTTGTGATTAGATTCTTATTGTCAAATCGATAGTCATTCAAAACAAACGTTGGACTTATTGCAAATAACAACAATGAAATTGTAAAGAGAAAGAATTTTATGCTTATTTGAAAGGTGGCGTATGGCCAAGTAGTTTGTACACAAGAAAGGTAAAAGCTATGCGGAAACAATCTCGTTAGGTTTCAACTATGCTAGTACTCATATATTTCAACTATCTCATCTCCTTGCATCGGTGAAAGTGAGTAGGTCGATCTTCGCCATTTGAATCTTGAATCGATAGTAGTCCGAAGCGGATGATCCGAAGAGACATAGTCACGCTTAAATCCCTAACTTTGCCTAGACCGCCCTTTCGGTTTTCACCAGGATACCCTTTTTGCCCAAGCCTTTTCGTGTTTTCGACTTGCCGGTGTACATCTTTTGCATATATCCTTAATTTTTGCCCGAACCTTTTGGTTCGCCAGATGCCCTTATTTTGCCTAGGTCACCGACCTAGCGGGTCTCTTTATGCGTAGTATTTTTGACTATGTCTGCGTTCACGGTGTGGGAAGTCTTCACCATCCATGGTGCTAAGTATCATAGCTCCGGAAAATCTGTCTTGACTCCAAACGGTCCCTCGAGGTGGGAGTCCATTTGCCCCGATCACCTTGTGGAAGAATGATGCGCTGACTACTAGATCACCGACTTGGTAGACTCGGTGCTTGACCTTCTTGTTAAATGCTCGATCATTCGTTTCGATAAATCATCCATGGCGTATGGATGCGAGTCGCTTCTCATCAATCAAATTAAGGTCAAGCCGAGTCGGACCCAATCGTCTTCGCTAACTCGCCTCCGGAGGACTCGTTGAGGTATCGAACCTCGATGGGTAAGACGGCTTCCATACCGTATCGAGAGAGAAGGGTTGCCCCTGATGTTCGTCAAGTGTGATAACCATGAAGAGCAAATGGTAACATCTCGTGCCAATCTTTGTAAGTCAATCATCTTACAATCTTCTTAATGTTCTTGTTGGCGGCTTCCATCGCGCCATTCATCTTAGGCCGGTGGAGAATTGTGATGTTTGATCTTGAATCGTGCGAGTTCGGTGATCATCTTGTTGTTGAGATTGGAACCGTTATCGTGATAATCCTTTCGGAGTGCCATACCGATGATAAGATTATGTTTGATAAATCGAGCCACAACATTCTTGGTAACATATGCGAACGAGGTCGCTTCTACCCACTTGGTGAAATAGTCAATTGCCACAAGGATGAAACGATGTCCATTGGAAGCGTGGGCTTAATCTCTCCAATCATGTCAATGCCCCACATTGCGAAGGCCACGAGAAGTTAAAACATTCAGTCGGAGGTACGTGCACTTTGTCGGCATAACCGCATTTGTGACAAGATCGAGCATAGCGGTGACAATCGCTTCCATGGTGGACCAATAGTAACTGTTCTCAAAATCTTCTTAGCCATGGTGTGTCCTTTGGAGTGGGTACCAAATTCCGTGTAACTCTTCCATGATACGCATTGCGGTTCACCGTCTATACAATGAGTAAGCACAAGTCGTGGTTGCGCTTGTATAAGATGTCGTGAGAAAGAATTTGGAAGCAAATCTTCTCATGAACTTCTTGTCATTAATGATGCCCTGGATATTCCCGAGTCTCAAGATACCTCTTCCATAGTACCAAGGTTTCTCTTACGTATCAAGCTCATAACAATACCGGTTCGCCAAACTTCTCAATGATGATCGGGGAGCCTCGTTGTCCCATCGACCTTGAACATAGACGACATAGTAGCCAATGTGTCCGCCAACCGATTCTCTTCTCGTGGAATATGATTGAAAGTGATCTCTTCAAAGTAAGGAATCAAACTCGAACATGCTCTCGATATGGAATGAGATTCGGATGCTCAGATCCCTCGCCTCTTATCCGACCGATCACTAAAGCCGAGTCTCCATACACTTGTAAGAACTTGATCCTTAAGTCAATAGCGCTTTGATACCCATGATGCACGACTCGCCATGTTGTTAGTGCAATCAAACATAATCTGCGGTGTGTCCGCTGCGAGGGATGTAATGATGGCGCCAATGCCATTGCCAATGCGCTTGAGGCTCCATCAAAGACCATGGTCCATCGGGATCCTTGTTCAGTCCTTCGTCGGGCTCGGTTTTTAATCAGTAACTAGTAAAACATCCTCGCTCGAAATTAACCGCATAGATCGATAGTCATCTGATGAGCCAAATGATCGGCTACCACACTTCCTTTGATCGCTCGAGAAGTGTACCGATGTCGATTCGGTCAAGACCATTTGCCATCTTGCTATTCTTCCGAGAGAGTGGTTTCTCAAAGATGTATTTTATCTGATCCATCTTGGAAATCAATAAGGTAGTGTGAGTCAACATATCTGCCTTAGCCTGCTGAAAGCGTTAAGTTTTCTCGAGTGTGAGTATCTTGTTTCACAACAAACTTTTGCTAAGGTAGTATATTGCATGCTCTTTCGACTGCACTGGCCATGTTGCCCCAACACACACCCCATCGAGTTCTCTAACAACGCCAAGTACATGATAAGAGGTCTTCCTTGGCATCGGATAGGAGGATTTTGTAGGTATTCCTTGATTTTGTCAAAAGCGATCGGCAATCGTGCTCCATTCCACTACTTGATCTTTCTTAAGTAACTTGAAGATTGGCTCACAAGTAGCGATTAGGTGCGCAATGAATCGCAATGTAGTTTAATCGGCCCAAGAAACCTCGACCTCCTTCTCGTAAGGGTCGGCATCTCTTGAATAGCTTTAACCTTGGCGGGGTCAACCTCAATACCTTTACACTGACAACAAACCCTAGGAGTTTTCCGGATCTGACTCCAAAGGTGCACTTGTTAGGATTAAGTCTCAGTCTGTACTTCTTCAACCTATCAAACAGTTTTTGCAAATGATCAAGATGTTCTTCTTCAGTCTGTGATCGAGCTATCATGTCGTCGACGTAGACCTCTATCTCGTGATGAATCATGTTGATCGGTCACCATTTCTAGTAAGTTTCTGTGTTCTATTCGACGTAAATTCATTCAATCTGGTGACATCTGTGGTTGTTTTTAGTTGCTTTTAATGAAGTCAATGTGTCTTTGGTTATTTTAGTCTTATTGTGCATTTTTGAGTTTAAGTGTCTTTAAAAGTATGTCTTTTATGCTTCTTTTGGGTAGTCTCGTTTCGTGTTAATGCATGTGATGAAGGAACTTGTGGCGGGACGATAAGCACCTCGGGAAAGTTGAAGATTTTGAAGAATTCAAGTCAACACGGCACTGTGTTCATCAACACGGCCCGTGTTGAAAGGCTAATGGAAAGCGCAAAATGGACACAACAGGGATCAACACGGCACCGTGTTCATCAACACGCCCGTGTTGAAAAGCAAAGGAAAGCGAAAAATTGATACAACACGTTGGATCAACACGGCACCGTGTTCATCAACACGGCCCGTGTTGAATGGTCCGAGCGCAAAATTGACTTAGAGATCAACACGGGCGCCAGGTTCAAAGAACACGCCCGTGTTGAATGCCGGCGATGTGGAAACACGAATTTTCTTATTTTGGAGCTTGGTTGTCATTAAGGGTACCGACTTTTGCCTAGAGGAGATGAGAATAGAGACTATTAGAAGGGATGGAGATGAAGAAAACCTACTTTTGGGAGCACAAAAGAAAAAGAGAGCTAGAGAGAGAACGGCGAGATTCAAGGCAGCCACCATTGAATATCAAGTCATCACTCTTCTTTGTAATGTTAAACTCTATTTTAATGTTTTCTTTTAATATTATGAGAGGCTAAACCCCCCAAGGCTAGGGGGTGGTCCTGAGTTGATCATTGTATGAATTTGGATACTTGATTTCCTTAAATGCATGTTTTTATTCAATTTAATTGTGCGACGTTCTTATGATCATGTATGGGACAAGTACATGTAGACCTATGACTAACAATTGGCAGGACTGTGATTGTTAGGGTTTCTGCACAATTAGGTTATTAAGAGGCTAACCTAGGACTAGGACTTCTCTTTTAATCACTTGAATTCTCGATATTTTCATGGTTAAAACCTAGGTTTGTTTGAATGGACATTTGAATAAAGATTAGGGTTTTAATAGTTGTCTTCATTAAGGACTTAAGGAAGAACAATCTAGAGATAGGTAATTGATAGTTTACTTTCGCAATGAGGAAATCGGTATGCTAATCATAGTTTTGTTCAATCAACCACTTACCCTAGCTTCATTTGCATTATATTTCATCAGTCGCAACTTGTTACAAGCATAATTGAAGGTGTTAAAATCAACCCAACCATTGTTTTTGTTCAATTAAACTAAGAAGCACGAATAGGTATTTACTACGCAGTCCTCGAGATCGATACTTGGGGAAACTCATTATAACTGCATCGGCAAAAATAGTACACTTGCTATTTCTCCGATCACATGTCATGAAATAATGTTACCATAGCACGCTGATAAGTGGCGCCTGCGTTCTTCAGTCCGAACGGCATAACCTTGTAGCAGAAAGTGCCCCACTGTGTAACGAAAGTAGTCTTTTCCATGTCTTCGAGGAGCCATTTTGATCGATTGTAACCGGAGAAACCATCCATGAAGGAGAAAACCTGTCGGCGGTGTTGTCAACCAAAACATCAATATGAGGAAGTGGGAAATCGTCTTTCGGACTTGCTTTGTTCGGATCTCGTAATCCACACACATTCGTACCTTTACCATCCTTCTTAGGCACGGGTACCACATTTGCAACCCATGGGATAAGAGGTGGTTAAGAAACCATTGAACCGCTTCATAACTTCGGCTTTGATTTTCTCGACATCTCGGGACGATGCGATTTACCTTTGCTTTCACCGAGAAAACCTTCTTTGTTGGCAATCGGTGTACCACAATATCAATGTCTAAACCAGCATGTCTTCGTATGACCAAGCAAAACCTCAACATAGTCTCATAGCATCCGAACCAACCTTTCTTTAACTGTTCTCAAGACCCGCTCCTATCTTGATCTCTTTTCTCTTCGTCAAGACCCAAATTCACAACCTCAATTGTCTCTTCGTGGTCAGATAACTCGCTCTTCTTCTTGTAGTCGGCAAGTTCTCCGGCACTTCACAATCTTCCTCACTTTCGTCTTCGGCTTGGTAGATCGGATTATCGAAGTCATATTTAGCACTAGCATAGCTGTTATTAACGAGATTCGGAGTGATTCGCTGTATCACGTGGGTGTGTAAGAACACATAGCTTTTTGAAGGGTGATAAAGTAAAGAAAGAAAACAAACAATTGAATGCAAAAGTCCAACGAATTTATTGAATGAAAATACGCGACGATAATAACCTCGCAACGAGCCATGATGGGCAAGGCACTAGGCTTTCAAAGTTTATTGTTCAAAACATAAAGAAATACGAAAAGCAAAACAAAACAAGAGCAATTACTCGACTAAAGGAGATTGGTATGACGTCTTCGCCTTCCAATTCCGAGCCCATGATCCGAGTTGGGAAGATCCACTTGCCGATGTCGAAGTCGTTGTCGCCGCCTTCTATAGCATGGATTCCACTGCCGATGCGGAAAGGAAGTTGGCGGCACTTTGCGTATCATCTTCGACCCTTAATGGTGAAGCCTAAACCGCCTTGTCGGTTGAAGGGAAGATCGGGATCGGCCCCAAATAGCACTACCTCCCTGCTCAACGGAGCTTGAGCATCTTTCGTGAGGCCATTCTAGGTGGAGCTTATGTAACTCAGAGTAACGGAGAGTCAACAGCATGACTGGGATTGTTTCAAAAGCTTGATAGGAGTCTCAAGAATTCTCCTTCCATCTCGAGGTATCGGAATGACCAGATGATGACCATGTACTCTTCTTCACCACATCCGTAACAACCTTCCCTTTCAGGGTATTTCCGATGTAAGGTAGAAAACCCATGTATCCAAGGCGCCCAAGTAGGGAATAAGTCGGACGGATGTCCATGACAAAGAAAGTGGAATCAAAAGTCGGGAACCGACTTTAACAGTAGAGTGAGCTCTCCAAGCATTCGCTTAGAACCATCAAAAGCTCTCACGATAATGTCACTGGTCTCGTAACCAACCCTTCGACATCAAGCCGATCAAAAGCGGTCTTGGTAGGATATTCGAGCGTAACCGTGTCAACCAAAACATGAGATAGTGTAGTGCCCTTGCATTCAAGAGATGTGCAAGGCTTTGTTATGTTTCTTTCCGTAGAGTCAAATCAAGATCGAGAAGCCTAGGTCATTGTTGGCAGCCGCTAGCAATACAAACTTGAACGATCGGTGGTAGTGTCTTCGGCACATGAGCATTCTTGAAACTTCACCAAGGCATTAGCATGAGCCTCGAGCACAAGAGCAAAGCGAGCATGGAAATCTTGGACGAGTCCTAACTGCTCCACAACATTGTAATCACTTTTCTTGATGATCTTGAATTTCCTCCATTTCTTGTTTCGAGGTGCCTTGAGAACTTCCTTTGGTACTGTCGAGCGGGATGAGTCATGGTTCTTTCCTCTAGGGATATTGATTGAGTAGCGGAATGCGGAGTCGCATGTCTTTTGGAAATCTCGGAGAGAATACCCTTCGGTTCGGTCACCCGGATCGGTGATGTTGTCGATGTCGTGAATAGAAACTTGAGAAGATCTTCAATGGTCGAGGGTCTTGCTTGACGCCATGATAGTAAACATCGACTCCATAATTCCAAGGGATAGCCTTGTTAGAGGAATATGGGCCTAGGAGAAGTGATAATGAGAGGTGCCACTCTAGGCACGGGATCGGAGGAAATCCTTATCGTGTTATCATCGTAGTCTTGGGAAATCGTCACCCCATCCGGTCGCTTTAACATCTTCAATAGGAATCTTGTAACTATCAAGGACAGTGTACTTCACCATGTAATCATACTTTCCACTTGGCTGCCCCAAGGTATCCCACACAGATGGTACAGTTTCGTTCGCATTGTCAATCTTCAACTTAGACATTTCTTCACACGCGGTGGTTTCGTAAATAGTATCTCACGGTTGTCCATCATGCCCGAACACATCTTCTCAACCAAGCACAACCATCGTGCGATGGGCACCAACGACAATTCTCGGGCATCCCGGATTGACACTTGCAACAAATTCTTCTTAACATCAATAGAGGAATGGTCAAGTCATCTATGTTGAAAACATAAGTATCATCACCAACAAAGATTGGAACCCTTGTCATGATTGGGCATAGGCGCATTGATCACATTCGAGTCTCAACAGAGGATCAAACTCAATCGCTTAGCTTCAATCATATCCCGGATCTTGTTCTTGAGCCCAACAATTGTCGATGTCGTGCCACGGCTATTGGAATGGTAGGCACACTTAGCATTAGGATTGTACTGAGAGGAAGTGTTGACATTCGAGGAGGATCCCTTAAGGTAATCACTCTGCGTTCAACATGTGTTGCAAGGCTTCGACAAAGGCATGTTGATCTTAGAACCGCTTCGTGGCGCGCTACGCGCGTTGTCTCACCGAGGTTGTCCGATGTAGGATCGAGATCACAACCGCCCCGCAGTTAGAGCGGTCGGATTTGGATCGGCTTTTCGACCATACGCATTAGCTTCTTTCTTAGCACCAAAAGGTTTCTTCGCTTTGAAGATGACTCTACATGGATCCACTCTTGATACCAGCTTCAATGCGCTAGCCTGTTAATATCAACTCGGTGAATCCGGATGAGGAATTTCCAATCAGATGATTGAAGAACGGCTGTCGGTGTTCCCATAAACATATCAACCAACTCCCTATTGGACAAGGGTGGTTGAACTCACTGCTAGATCTCTCCACTTCGAGCATACTCCTTGAACTTCTCGTCACGACCCATAGACATGCTTTGTAGTTGCATGCGAGTGGGTGTCAATTCACATTGTACTGTATTGTCGAGAAAGCATCACCAAGTCACCCAAGTACGGATACGGTCATTCTCTAGGCGATAGTACCATTCCAACGGGTTAGGACAAACTCTCTTGAAAATAGTGCATCCACAACTTTCATCATCGGTGTGGGATTGATCTTCGGACATAGGACTTCAAATGCGCTTTGGGCAAGACATGCCATCATATTTGGAAAAAATAGGAACTTTGAACTTGGGAGGAATCACAACACCGTGAACAAGACTCGATCATCAAAGTTCACCGGACATTTTCAAGTTTTCCACGATAGACGATCTTCAAGTTGCTTGTACTTGTCATCTTCCTCGAGTGTTGGCTATAATCGAATGATCCTCTCCTCCTTTCTTTGGCTCACGCTGCCTTCATCACCCTTGGTACTCCCTCGGTATGGACACTTCCTTGAGAGCTCAATACGGTGACCACTTTTGGACCTCCTTTGAAGCGCTACCCATGTTGAGGAGACCAACAACCTTCTTCTTCTTGTTGATGAGCTTCTTCAAATCTTCTTGGCCTTGGACCAAGTTGGTGAACATCAAACCGAGCATTCGGGCTTGGAGATCTTTGATCTGTTCAAGAGCCATTTCGCTAAAATAAATAGCGAGCAAATGAGAAAACCAATCTCCAATGTACCGTGATGCAATGTTATGCTATGCTATGCAATGTTTATGCGAATGCGATGCAATGTTTTCAAGGACCTAAGAGATTTAAATTTGTTAAACAAGCAATGAACAAACATTTATTAGTACTTCTCATTATTTTTCTTTTAAGTACAAGAAATAGTTCAAAGCAATAAAGAAAACAAATAAATCCTAAAGCTCTAAGTCTCCCATGGCGCTTCCTCTTGGTGCCGATGTAGCGTTGATGTTTCGCTCCTCATGAAGTAGCTTGGTCAACTCTAGAACTTTCTTCTCACTTGCATAACACGAGCTTCAAAGGTATCCTCTCTTCTTTAATCAATCCGGATCTCTTCAAGTCTTCAAAATAGGCATGTCGGGATGGAGAACGATAGGTACGCCACCTATAACAGTTCCATAATTCGTACAGCGTGAATGGCATCATGAGGTTTTGAGCTCGAGCTCGCACCCATTTGAGGTAAGGTTCCCAAGGAATGGAGTTCGGTGCCCCAAAGTCTTGGTATCGCCTTCTTTACCATGCCCCAAGCATGTATAAACCTTTCGGTAATTCAAGATCGTGATTGTAGTCGAACACAACATCTTGGAGAAGCATATCATGTGGACCATCTCTTCGAGCAAAACCAACGTACGAGAGCTAAAGAAGGGTTGTAAGTGATACCTCCCTTATACCAAGTAGCGGTACATTAGGAATTCTCCAACGCCAATGAAGGTGAAGTCCTTTTGAGAGAAGAGACTCCAACGGATATCTGAATGAGAGAGTGACATTAATCTTTGAGACCATCTCAACCTTTGTTCATTCTTCAAAACTGATGGAGGAAGGTGCGAAATAAACCACTTGGAAAGTAACGGTATACAACACATGAGAGTTCCTTGTCGCTTAGTAGTGCAGTGTGAGAGAATGTAGGATGTCTCCAAGTAAAGTAGGCACTGGATTGCGGGTAAGAAACAACTTGATGGCGTTGACATCTATGAATTGATCCGAGTTAGGAAATAGAACCAAACCATAAATTAGCAAGGCAACAATGTTCTCAAATGCATGGAAACTCATAACTTTGAGGAATTCTCGGGCTTTCTTGATTAAGAACTTGGAAAGTAAACCCTTAACTCCACTCCTAGTTTCCCAATTGGCTTCAATGTCTGAGCGCTTAAGATGTAAGGCGGATGCGATGTCTTCGAACTTAGGAACCTTTTCCAAACCGGTGAATGGCATTTGGTCGAGAATAGGCATCCCAAGTAGCTTAGAGAACTCTTCTAAGGTAGGAACCAACTGATAATCGGAAATGTAAAGCAATGGTGTTTGGATCAAAGCCGAATAGACATGCATCATATCTTCTTCAAACCGAGATAACCAAATCAAGTAGATAACCATGTCTTTTGATGAACCGAGCATGGTCGGAATTTCAAACCAATTCTTTGAGTTGAGAAGGGATACCCATGAAGTTGATTCGGATAGTCTTTCTAGAAGCCATAATCCCTACAGAGCAAAGATAAATCCCTAGGTCCTTGAAATAGTTAGAAATGATATGCAATGCGGATGATGTCATGATGTCATGTTTAGCACACACAAACAATTCACACAATGAGCCTAGGTTTAAGGCTTGCATGAGGTATAGGTGATTACCCCACCAAAAGTTTGAGTTGGTTCATCCCGTCCTATAATAGTAAGGGTTCTAGGAGTCTCATATCACAAATCTTTCTCGTGGCGCTTATTTCAATCGACGCCAAGTGGTCGATCGAAAATGTCCCAAAAGTCTAATCTCAATGAGCGTAGCATCGAGTATCAACCAACCTCGGTCTACACCAAAGGTCATCTCACTACCTTCTAATGGCCAAGATGGGTCAATTAAGGTTCTAAAAGTTTAGTTAGCGCTTGATGACACACGCAGAAGCCAAATACTTTCTTCAACTTGGGAATGAAGAGTATCGGGACAACCAAAGTGTCACGCTAACGTAGCCATCATGTTGACCGCTTAGTTATACGCCTAACGGTCGCGATGATCTAATGCTACTTACCTAAAAGGAAACCGGATCCGTGTAGGATCCCCAACAATATAATACCCAAGCAACCCTTAAAGATAAAGCATACAAGTCAAACAAAAAGCAATAAAGGTTATCTAGAAATCCCTAAGGCAATTCTCTCTTTAAGGGTTATTCCCAGTAGTCGCCAGATTACGTGATATGGTGAACTGACTTTGTAGGATTTTGTATCCAAATGTGCGGATAGCAAGAGTCGCCACCGACTTTTATTTTTATTAGAAGTTCGGAGAATGGTTATGAAAGGGAAGGTATTAGCACCCTTTCCATCCGTAGTTTATTCTACGGCTCTTAGTTACTCTTAGATAACTTTTTTAAAATTGCTTTCTTGTGTGTTTGACAAAATGTTTTGAAAAAGGCATTTCGCTTTGACTTTGTAATGACTCATGTAGGAGTGTATACAAAGTGTTCGGAAATATTTTTGTTTTGAAAAGAATTTGAACTTTGAAGAAAGTATGTGGTGTGAAAAGCATTTGATAGAGCAAGCAACTAAGAGACTTATTTACCCCGAATTGGTCGTTTTGTTGTACTTCTACATTCCTTTAGAATAGCGCTAGCCATACCATTAGTTAGTAGGTAGCTCCATTCGTTGGATGTAAGCGGGACATTCGAAGGGACATCGGATGGTCATCAAGGCAACTTGTAGGAAGTATCCTAGCACATTCGAAGGACTATCATCATTTTCATAGGCGACAATCGAGGGTCAAGATCATGTATTCGGAGGCGACATCGCGGGTCTTATGATCTTTGTATCGAAGGGACTATGATGATTTGTTTGAAGGCGCGGTGCTAGAATACCTCTACGCTCGAGGGACATGACCATTTTGAATCGAAGGCATCGAGAGAATTACCCTAAAGGGTGCGTGTGTGATAAGTGTGTTGAATTCGAATATATTATCTTGAAATTAGTGTGAGCTATGTCCAATTATTATCTTGCCATACACGCCTAATTACTAGCAATTGATAAGGGTGCGGAAAGTAAAATGCGGAATGTAAAGTGCGGAAAGGTAAATCCTACGCTATTACATGGCTTTGGGCGATACATAATTTAAACTTGGAAAGTAAAACCCTAGATTAAACTATTACAACCCATGAGCAATTACATTATTGGAAAAATAAACGATAAAAACGTCCGAATCGGTGCAACTGTGAAAGAATAAGAAAATCGGAAATATGATGAAATTGAAATAAAGAAAATGTTAGAAAAATGCAATTTTAATATGAGAAAATTAATATATGCTGGAAATATGATAAATATATTAAAATAATTTTTGGGATTTTTGAAAAGATTTAATAATTAAAATGCAATTTATAATGATTTAAATGCAAAAATAAAAATAAAATAAACATGCATGCAAAAATTATATTTTTTAATTTATTAAATTAAATAAACATTTTTGTGAAAATAATGTAAAAAGAAAATATTTTTTTGGTAATTTTTAATGCAAAATAAAAATCATGAAAGTTAATTAAAATGAATGAAAATATTAAAATAATGTGAAAAATATGAAAATAGAGTTTTGGAAAAGTGTAAAAAGGGATTGTCTGAACCAGGAATCGAACTGGAGACATCCCTTTCAAACCTTGAAAACCACATGCTTGACCAATCGACGACGTGTTGCTGTTTGGAAACGGAATGATTTGAAAATAACACGTCGCCTCTTGATCTCCTTCTCGCGCCATCCATCGTCTTCAACCTTTTGAATTTTCAAAATCCACGGCCTTTCTTCGACGCTATGTCCCGCTAATATCAAAATGCAGACACATAATATAAATACATTCTAAAGCCATGGTTCGATTGGAAACATCATTCAATGCAATGGTACTAGTCTCAAGGTCCAATTTTTCCGCTTAAGGAAACCCTAAATCGTGTTCAGAACCCTAGCTATGGCATATCGAGTTCGTGCTATAGAAATACAATTAACCCGGATCGCAAACTTCATTCTAATCACAAAACAACAATGAAACATGTTAATAATGCATGAAAATTAAAATACGATTTTGATTTTCAAGAACAAACCGATTTGGATTTCTTGTTTCTGGATGGTTTTTGATGATGTAAGTATCTGGATCGATTCTGAATGGCACAAGGAACAAGATGGAATGCTCAAAATTGGCTGTGGATGGCTGGAACTAGGATTGCTAGTTGCTTCAAGAACACGAAATTTTGACTTTAGGTTAGGGTTTGTGGAGCAATTTTTTCGTTCTCTCTTGATAGGTATGCATCATATATTTATACTGGGATGGATTTGGAATGGTTTTGGAAAGAATTGATCAACATTCAATGGAAATCAAATTTTGATATTCTCATGAAATCAAATTTTCAAATTTGTCCAATTTCAATCCAATCTTGCCAAATTTGATCCAATTTCAAATTGGCATTTGTGAGTTAATTGGACCTTAAGGAAAGAATAAAATCAATCTTTGCCATTAATTTCAATTTTATAATTTATTTTAAGATTTAATTTGCATTTAAATGAATAAATTACAAATTAAATAGAAAAATAAATCAAAATTCGTGGCTTTGGGCTTGGACACTCCTAATTGCTTGAGGAACAAGTTAGGATGAAGAAAAGTAGGCCCATTTGCAAAAGATTTGATTTTTGAAGTATCTCTCTTTGTGCATTCTTCCAAAATTGCCCAACTTGTAGATGGTGTAACTTGCTCAATTTTCCACATTTTTGAGTGTTCTTGGACTTTTTGGAAAGCTCTAAGAGTCCTCTAACCAATGTCTTTGGTCTCATCTCAATTGGAGTTACCATGCTCAAAATATCTTCAAAACAAAAAGTTGACTTTTTGTTGATTTTGAAAATGACCTGTAATGTTTTGAGCTATACCTCTCAAATGAAGCATTTTTTGGACATTCTTGTGAGACATGAAGTTGTAGAGAATTGAATTTCCTTCAAAACAAGAGGTGTTGGAAAAATTTCTGAGAAAGTATGAGAAAGTTATGATCAGTCAAAGTTCAGTTGACTTTTCATCTAGAAACCCTAATTTAGAAAGTTTGACTTTTGGGCAAATCTTGAGTTTTATTGATGAATCATGATCAACCCTTGATCAAATGATGAATGTAGCTTCAAAATGAGGATGTTGACCAAAAATCAGAAGTTTTGACTGTATGTTGACCACATTTGACTTTTTGTCCAATACACCCGATTTTCAACCATTTGAGCAATTGCCTGAGGAAACTTGACTTGTGAGGCTTGAAACTTGACATGGAGAATCTTTGAAGCATATGAGGAGGCATGAAGGCCATTGGAGATGTTGGAAATCCATCTTGACTTGAGAGATACCAAACCCTAGTTTGGGTTGATTGTCTAGGAGAGAGTTTGTCTGATCAACTCTTGAGGAATCCTTGAGTAGGGATGTATGAAATATCTTTGAGAAGATGGAGGGCAAATTTTGGGGTATGACACACCCAAAAAGATTTTTTTATGAAAAAGTGAGGTGAAACGAGTTTCACGTTATTTAGAAGTCTTTAAGCAACTAGTCTAGCGTCCAACGACTTAAAGACTAAGAGTTTATTTGAGGACAAGTTTTTTAAACAATTGGCCTAGCGTCCAACGACTTAAAAACTTGGATTTTATTATGAAAAATGGTTTTGAAAATACACTCGACGTTGGATCGAGGTTTGTAGGTTAATTATGAAAGTGTTTTGAGATACGTGCTAAGATGAAATGTGGAATCGGGTTATGATTAACTAAGTATATGGACTTAATTAACCTCGTGAGGATAGGTGCTCCTATCCCCAACCATGAGACCCTGGTGCATGGAAGATTGGTATATAGACCAAGGTTATTTTCGGGTTATGATTAACTAAAGCAATAAGGGCTTTAGTTAACCTCGTGAGGATGGCCATGCCCATCCCCAACTATGAGACCCTTTAAGAAATCGGCTTATGAGCCAATCAAAGGAAAATCGGATTAATTTTAATGTTAGTTGTGTGTGAAGTGTACAAAGGTGAATAAATATCAAATAAACAGATAATTATCACACAATACAATCAGAAATTTAAATAATTATTAGAAATGATTTTTTCTGTTTGATTAAAAATCAACTAATAGTTTAATCGATAAGTCATCAAATAGGAACTATCAAAGCTAATTATTACTTAGTACATCGCGCAAAATATTATTTACATGAAAATAAATTAATTGAAAAGATAAAAGTTTAGAGTTAGCCAGTATGAAGCAAGTCTGGGCGGTGCGGAAAGAAATCCAGAGATAACACTCTTGAGCCCAAATTAAGGGCCCAACGAGCCTTCAGAAAATCCCATGTGGAGTATCCGAAGATGATGCATTATTGATCAGAAAACCGAAAACTCGAGGCAAATGGGAAGCAAGGTGGTACGGGTATACCAAGAAGACAACATAGTACAAATAAATAAAAGAAAAGAAAATACTAAAAAATTTCCTAACTAGAGATAGTGACAAATGTCACTACCAAACGAAACCTAGTCTAATTATTTATTACTATTATTATTTTATTTTTAAAAAAATGGTATATTAGTTATTGTTTTATTAATTAACTAAGAAAATAATAATAATGATAGTTAACTAATATTAATACTATGTTAATCCTAATATTATTAAACAAAACAAAAATTAAAAACAAATACTCATCTGTCTCCTCTCTCTCACGATACATGCATTCAGAATCCCAACCCATCTTCTCCTCTCAAACGCGAATCAGAAAAGGCAAACCCTCATCTCTCATTCTCTTGATTCTCCTATTGGAAACCCAGAAAACCCCAACTCTCTTTCTCGCGATTCTCGCACTCGTTATCTCTCTCGACCCCTCTTACTCGCCGGAAAGGGAAAGGGACGAAGGTGATGTTCCGATTCGTGATATTTCTTTCGTTTTTTGATGCTTTCTAATACTCGATAATGTCGGTTTTGCAGATGTTTACCAGATTCTTGGAACTTGAAGGGGGGTTGGAACCCTAGATGCTGGATTCGGCCTCCTTCGTTGCTTTCCGGGTGAGATTGCTCTGACATTATCTTTTCCTCTCTTTTTGAATGTTTGTTGGAACAGATGCCTCATTTGATTTTCTGCTATGGTTTTTGAATGTTTGTTAAAGCAGATGCTATGTTTAGTCTTGGTTTTTTGGTATTGGTGTTTCTCTGTTGTTGTTAGAATTGCTTCTTGAACAGATTATATCCTTGGTCCTTTGGCTATCTTCTGATCAGATATTATGCTTGTATCTTTGGTTATATTTGAACAGATATCATGCTATTTCTGATTGGTTTCTCCTTAACTGATTAATCTTTGAACAGACATCTGCCTTGGTCCCTGCTTAGTGTTGGTTCTTTTATCTCTTTTGTGCAACTCCAATCTGTCTTTCCTTGGAAATATATTCTGCTGCCTCTGTGATTACTTGTAGTTATTGCTATTTTCCTCTTTCAGTTATGGTTTGTTATGCTATTCAATTTGAATTTTGGCTTTTCCTGTGTATTTTCCTGCTACTGCCTGCTGCTGTTTCTAGGTGAAATATTTTTCACATTATAGCTGATAACCATGTTTTCTTGGGTTAAAAACGGTTCTTGTTTGCTGCCCTGTCCTGCTTGCTGCCTATTGATAATATGTTGACTTTATATTTGGGCTGAGCTGATTTTTTTGGAACTGTGATAAACTGTTGGGCTGGATTTCTTGATTGCTTTGGGAAAACATGATGTTTTATGATTTTCCACTTCACACCTCCTTTTGTGAACCAACAACAAAGGTTGTTGTGATTTGCAATAGGAGGTTATGGCCGATGAAGGAACTTTTAGTTCTGAGGCTTTGGTTGCTTGAACACAATTAACCTTTTAAAACCTGATTCCCTAACACAAACCCTCATGATAAGTCCTTAAAAATATTTGTTAGAATTCTTGTTTATGTTCAAATTTATGTTTTGCTAACCAATATTCTCTTTTTTGTGTTTCATGTAATGGTGAACAAGGCATGGAGATGGCAAGGCTTAGGAACTTGGGGAGACTTGAAGCAACTTGAAGATATTTAGAGAGCAATTGAAGTTTCACAGTTTTGCTTAGAATTTACGTAGCATCGTTGTAACTTTTTAGAAAAAAATTCCCTTGTAACTTGTAAATCTAATGCACTTTTCTTGAATGAATTTGTATCAATTGTTTCAAATGGATTTGCAATTGTAGAACTTTGAAGCTTTCCTGTATGCAACATGTAATTTGAAATCCTAGTGTTTGAATGAATTCCCTTTTTTTTTTAGAGAACGAAACAACACAAGTAATTCAAATTTCAAATCTTTGTGGAAACTTGAAAGAGATTGGATGACTTAGAAAAGAAAAAGTGTTGAAACTTGGGCTTCTTGAACTCAAAAAATGAAAGAAATTGAACCCTCTTAGAACCCTTAAGAAGTTATCTTGAACCAAATCCAAACTCAATAATATAAGAATTTCCTTATAATATTATTTCTGAGATTTCTTAAACACCAATTGAACTTTGAAGTATAATTCAAGCAAAAATCCTTCATTTCTTTTGCAAGCAAAATTCGATGAGCTCCCCAAAATTCAAAAAACTTTTTATCATGAATCCCATCAAAAATCTCGTGTTATGGCTTTCAAATTAATAAACAATGAAGTTTATCTTCGATTGCCAACTTGCATTCGAACTTGAAGTCCTTTTGAGATATAGAATCTATTAAAAACGCAAATCCTCCTCTTCTAGTGCATTTGTCACAAGATGATCACGACAAAACTTCTAACACTTCTAGAGCCAATTGTCTTAACCCTTTTATCACAAATGAAATAACCCAATGAATCATCTTCAACAAAATAAAAGGTACACACGGCCATAAATAAAAAATGACCGACTTAGAGAAACAAACGGCACGAATAATGACAGGGTAAATTTTGGGGTGCGACAGTTGCCCCTATTCAATCATCTTAAACCTGATAAGTGAGAAAAACGACAACTTTCGAACGTTCAAGGTGGAAGAGGATTGAATATTAAAAGAACCCCAAAAATTTGCCCTACGTGGGATACCAATGCCACAAAAAGAAAGCAGATAAGACATCTTGACTACAGAGCCAAGGAAGAGACGCCTGAGGAAAGTAAACTTGTTAACCGTCACCAGAATGCCTCAACAATATCAGTAACAATTGAGAAAGAATTGGGAGATCTCAACAGCACTGGGGATAACCGAGTACCGAAATGAGTAAATAAACAACAAGTTTTAATGAAAATGCTATGAGAAGAAAACCGAACTTCTCGAGCGACACAGAAAAACAAATGGATTAAGCCATCTCAGGATGTCTTAACGAAAATGCTATGAGAAGAAAACCGAACTTCTCAAGCGAAAAGAAATATAATAGACTAAGCCATCACAGGATGTCTTAGCGAAAAGAAATATAAGTTTTCTGTAGCTTCGTATCTTTGTTTGTAAGCTGTTTCAGGCCAAGACGATGGCACCAATCGATTCGCAGACCCTGATTTAGGGGGTAACCTTAACCCTGAGCTTCAATTTTCAGTTTTTTGTAGGTTTTGGAAAAATTGCTCACCGGAGAAGATGACCGGATTCCTAGTCCCGATGAAAGACTCTGGCGTTGACTGCACGTGTGGCTTTGTTCCTTCATCTGATTGGCTTGCTCCATAATACTAGGGGCCACTTTTGACTTGTTTGAAAATCCAAAATGAAACTCGTGCTTATTATATAATCATATGGTTGTGATTCAATGACAACAAAATCCATTGGTTCAGATGGCAAGGCGTTGGTACTAGTGTCCACGGGGTCCTGGGATCGATCCCCAACGTGACCATCCTTTTTTCCATCCTTTTTCAATTTTTCCTCTTTTTTTCAATTTTTCTAACATTTTTCTATTTTCTTTTCTTTTTTTAATTCTTTACACAAATTATTTAAAATACAATAATAAACCCTAAAAAATATTTTTATTTTAGGTTTAGGTTTAAAAAATGTTTAATTAATTTTAGACACATAAATATTTTATTTTTCTTTTCACTTTTAATTATTTTCATAATTAATTTCTAATTAATTTAGAATTAGGTTTTCTCAAATAAAATCAATTCCAAAAGTACCAAAAAATATTTTTCTTTAATAATTAGGGTTTAGAATATTTTCACAATTATTAAAGCATTTCTTCCATTATCTATTTATTATTTTTACATTTAAATTCTAGAAATCGATGTATAGGTCACAAGTTTTTTTTTGTAATAACGTATATTTAATTTCTCGCATTTTACTTTTCCGCACCTCTTATTTATGTATCTTCCCAAAAGCCATGTAATAGCGTAGGACTTTATCTTTCCGTTTTTACTTTCCGCACCTCTTATAAACTGTATATACATTGCTTAGATGTATGGCTAATAGGATTGTATGGCAAGATTAATTAATCAACTGTTAGATAACTCTAATTCAAAGATAACATGTCTGAATCGAACACACTCTTCACACTTGCACCCCCTTAGGGTATCCTCTGTTGTTGCCTTACGAATACAATGGTCATGTACCTCAAACGTAGGGGTACCATTAGCAAAGACGCTTACGAATAACATCATCATAGTTCCTTCGATATAAAGATCATAGTCCCTCAATGACCCTCGATGTTGCCTACGAATATATGATCTCGTCCCTCGTTTTATTGCCTACGAATAAGTGATGATCGTCCCTTCGAATTGCTAAGATATCCTTATAATGTTGCCTTCAATGACCATTCGATGACCCTACGCTTGTCCTTTCACATCCAGCGGATAAAGTTACCTGCCAATTAATGGTATGACTAACGCTATTCTAAAGGAGAAATAAAAATAGCAAGAACGACCTTTCTAAGTAGGTAGTAAGATTTTTAATTGCTTTCTCCAATCCAATCAAAAAAATTTTTTTACACCTCACAATTTTTTTCAAAAATACTTTTCAAACAAACACTTTGTATACATTCTAACGAGAATCATTACAAAGTTTTACATTTTCAAAGAAACATTTCCAAACACTTCTTATACATTATGTATGACTAATACAAAAATCATTACGAAGCCAAAGCGAAATACTTTTCAAATACTTTTTTAAAATACTTTTCAAATCACACACACAGAGAAAATAAATTTTCAAAACTGAGCTAAGAAATTAAGAGTCCGTAGATAACTACAGATGGAAAGGGTGTTAATACCTTCCCTTTTCATAATTACCTCCCATACTCAGAAACTAACGAAGGTCTTTCCTGTTCTTTTCACCTTTCCTTTATTGGATAAAATAAAATTTGGTGGCGACTCTTGCTATCTGCAACATTTGCGATAAAACGCAAAACAAACAAGTCAGCTATCCCACCGTGTTACAGAATTGGCGACTCTGTTGGGGACAACACCCAAAGAGAGGTTACCTTAGGGCTTTAGATCACTTTTAATAGCTTTCTGTTTGCTTTGTATGTTTTACTTTTAACGGATGCTTGAGTATTATATTTGTGGGGGATCCTACACCTGGATCCAGGTTTTCTTAGGTAAATAGCAATAGATCATCGCAACTGTTCGGCGTAGACCTAAACAGTTAAAATGATGGCTACAGTTAGTGCGACACTTTGGATGTTCTGGTGTTCCTCATATTCAGTTGAGGAAATATTTGGCATCTGTGTGGTTTCATCAAGCATTAACTAAACTTTTAGAACCCTAATTGACCAATCTTGGCCATTAAAAGGTAGTGAGATAGCCGGCTTCGGTGCAGATTGAGGTTGGTTAATACTCGATGCTACGGTCATTGAGATTTGACTTTTGGGATGTTTCGATCGACCATTTGGTAGTCGTACTGAAATAAAGCCTGCGAGAAAGATCTATGATATGAGATTCCTAGAACTCGACTACTATTGTAGGACAAGTTAAACCAACTCAAACTCTGGTAGGGTAGACACTTATACCTCATGCAAGCCCTAAACCTAGAGCTATTGTGTGAATTGTTTGTGCTTGCTTTTAAACATGACATCATGATATTATAACATCATAACATTTCTAACCATTTCAAGGACCTAGGGATTTACCTTTTCTTTATGTTGTAGGGTTATGGCTTCCAAGAAGACTACCAAAATCAACTTCGTGAGTATACCTTCTCAACTCAAGGAATTAGTCTTAAAAGTTCTCGATCACTCCCAGTTCATCAAAAGGCATAATTATCTACTCGACTTGGTTACCTTCGGTTTTGAAGAAGATAAGATGAGCATCGTATTCCAGTTCTTTGATCCGAAGCATCATTTCTTTACATTTCCATACTATCAATTAGTACCTACTATGGAAGAATTCTCTAAGCTACTTGGGACACCCATTCTTGATAAGATACCTTTCACCGGTTCAGAAAAGGTTCCAAAGTTTGAAGACATTGCAGCAGATTTACATCTAAAATAGTCAGACATTTAAGCTAATTGGGAAACAAGAAGTGGAGTTAAGGGTTTGCTTGCTAAGTTTATGATAAATAAGGCTAAAAAAGGCTATGAGTTTCCACACTTTCGAAGATATCATGGCCTTGCTAATCTATGGTTTGGTGTTATTTCCTAATCCGAATCAATTCATGTACGTAAACACCATCAAGATTTTTCTCACTCATAATCCTATACCTACCTTGCTCAGAGATATTTTGCATTCTCTTTACACTCGTACTATGAAAAGACAAGGAACTCTCATGTGTTGCATACCATTATTATCTAGATGGTTTATTTCGCACCTTCCTTGATCAGTGATGAAGAATGAGCAAAGCTTGAAAAGGTCTCAAAGGTTGATTTCACTCTCTCGTTCAGATATTTGTTGGTGTCTCTACTCTAAAAAAGACTTCACTTTCATTAAGCATTATGGAGAATTCCCTAATGTACCACTCCTTGGCATAAGGGGAGGTATCACTTACAACCCTTCTCTAGCACTAGGTCAGTTTGGTTATGCTCAAAGAGATGGTCCTTATGATATGCTTATCCAAGGCACTGTGTTTGACTATAACAACGATCTCCAAGGTTACCATCGAATATTTGTGCATGCTTAGGGCATGGTGAAGAAAACTGATACCAAGACATTGAGGCATAAAATTTCATTCCTTGGGAACCTTACCCTAAATGGGTGCGAGCTCGCGCTCAAAATCTCATGATGCCATATGTTGTTATTCTACCAATAATTATGGAACCTGTTGCCGAAGGTGATGAGTCTTATACCATTATCCATCCAGACATGCCTACTGATTTTGAATAATTAAAGAGATCCTGGATTCAACTTAAAGAAGAAAGGGATACATTCTAAGCTCAATGCTATGCAAGCGAGAAAAAAGTGTTGGAGCTGACAAAGTTACTTCACGAGGAACAAAGCATTAACACCTACGTCAACACAAAGAGGAAGCGTCCATGGGAGGCCTAAGCATTAGAAATTTTATTTTTGTACTTAAACTTTCTTTTGTATTACTAATCAGATTAATAAAAAGTTTGTTCGTGCTTGTTTGCCAAATATAAATCTCCTAAGGTCCTTGAAAATATTGTGTTGCATAACATTGCATATCATAGCATATCATTTCATAACAGGTACTCATAAGACTGATTTTCTTATTCTCTCACTATTTATTTCAGCAGAAATGACTCTCGAACAAACTCTCAAAGATCTCCAGACTCAAAACGCTCAGTTCCAAGAGATGTTTACCAACTTGGACCAAGGCCAAAAAGATCTAAAAGAGCTTATCACCAAGAAGAAAAAGAAAGTACATGGCGTTCTCAACTTGGGAAGAAGGTTCAGAGGTCCAGTCAAGGTGGTCCGACAACTTGAGTTCTCAGAGAAGAGCGGTGAAACTAAAGGAAATGTCAAGACTAATGAAGGAAGCCATCATGAGTCTCAAGAAGAAGAAGGAGAAGACTATATGAGCGAACAATATCCTCCTAAAAACGAGAAGTATAAGCAACTTGAAGACCGTCTGAATGCTGTGGAAAATCTGAAAATGTTAGGATTGAACTTCTAAGCCTGGTTCCTGGAGTGGTGATTCCCCGCAAGTTCAAAGTTCCTACTTTTGCTATGTATGATGGTATTTCTTGTCCAAATCTACATTTGAAGTCTTATGTTCAGAAGATTCAACCACACATTATTGACAAGAAATTGTGGATGCATTTCTTTCAAGAGAGTATGTCCGGAGCACAGTTAGAATGGTACTATCAGCTAGAGAATACTCATATTCATACCTGGAATAATTTGGCAGATGCTTTCTACAAACAATACCAATACGATGCTGAATTGGTTCCAACCCGCATGCAACTGTAGAATATGTCTATGGGACATGATGAGAAGTTCAAAGAGTACACCCAGAAATGGAGAGATCTAGCAGGCAGAGTCTAGCCACCCTTGTCTAATAGAGAATTGGTTGACATTTTCATGGGAACGCCGACAGGTTCATTCTTCAATAAGGCAACGTGCATAGGCAGAACGCGCTAAGAAGACAGTTTACGAAGATCAACATGCCATTGTATCAAGCACTACAACACATGTTGAAACAGAGCTGATTACTTTGAGAGATCCTCCTCAGCATGTCAACACATCTTCTCCGAAGTACAATCCCAATGTAAGGTGTGCATACCACTCCAATAGCCCTGGGCATCACATCAATAACTGTTGGGCCCCGAAGAACAAGATCCAAGACATGATTGAAGCTCCGAAAATTGAATCTGAACCTCCTGTTGAAACTTAGAATGTGATCAACGCACCTATGCTCGATCATGGCAAGAGTACCAACGCCATTGATAACGACTCATATGTATTTGCTGTGAATGAGTTAACCACTCCCTTGATGATTATTAAGAAGAATATACTACAAGCTGGTTTATTTCCAGGATGTTTTTACAACTGCCGTTACTGCGCATCTAAACCCAATGGATGTGTCGGGTTGAAGAAAGGTATTCAATGCTTGATAGACAACCAAGAAGTGATATTCATGAAAACTCCATCTGTAGAAAGTTTGTGCGAAGATGTTTCCTAAAGCTTGAAAATCGAAGACGTTACAATAAAAGAAGCCATACCAGAAGTCTGGGATACCTTGAGGCAGCCAAGTGGAAAGTTTGATTTCATGGTGAAATATACCGCCCCTGAAAGCTACAAAATTGCAATTGAAGACATTAAAGCAATTGGATGGGGAGATGATAACTATCCCAAAGAATACGCTGATGTGAACATAATAAGGATCACCTCTATCGATCCTGCACCTAGAGTGACACCTCTGATTATTACCTCGCCCAGACCAATTCCATATTCCTATGACAAAGCTATACCTTGGAATTATGGAGCTGAAGTTTACTACTATGGCGTGAAGCAAGAGCCATTAACCATTGAAGATAGTACATTTGAAGCTTCTAATCCTGATATCGATAATATCACCGGATCAAGCAAGGTAACCAGAACTAAAAGAGTGTTTTCTCCAGATATCTCTCCTCCAAAGGATACTATTGCACCAGTTCGCAGTCCTGCTGTTGAGCCAGCTCCCGAGGCTTGAGGAAAAGAAAAAGTGACTCAACTTGCTCAGACAGAAGTACCAAAGGGAGTTGTTGAAGATACCTCCAAACAAGAGATGAAGGAAATCCTGAAGATCATTAAGAAAAGCGATTGCAATGTTGTGGAGCAGTTGGGACAAACCTCATCCAAGATTTCCATGCTTGCACTATTGTTGTGCTTTGAGGCTCATGCTAAAGCTTAAGTGAAGTTTTTGAAGAATGCTCATATACCGCAGGACACTTCTGCTGACCAATTTGAAAGTTGTATTTCTAGCCTAACCGCAGATAATGGCTTGGGATTTTTTGATGTTGATTTGACCCCTGCCACAAGAAAACACAATAAAGTCTTGCACATCTCTATGGAATGTAAGGGCACTATGTTGTCTCATGTGTTGGTGGATACTGGATCTGCTCTGAATGTCCTACCAAATAGTGCTCTCGACAGACTTGATGCTAAAGAAGTGATCATGAAACCCAGTGACATAATCGTAAGAGCTTTTGATGGTTCGAAGAGAACAGTACTTAGAGAGCTCAACCTGCCGACCAAAGTGGGTTCCCAGACTTTTAACTCACATTTATTTGTGATGGATATTCGTCCAGCTTATTCTTGCCTACTCGGAAGCTCCTGGATACACGGGTCAGGCGTTGTTACCTCTACCCTACATCAGAAGTTGAAATACATAGTGAAGGGGAAAATCGTTACAGTATGCGGAGAAGAAGAATATATGGTAAGCCATCTACAGCCATTCCGATACATTTTAATGGAAGAAAAATTTATCGAGACCCCTTATCAAGCTTTCAAAGTAGTTCTACGAGTCATGCCTGTCGACTCTCTTATCACTCCTAAAATTATTAAAATTCCACCAAAGATGGCCTCGCTGAAAGATGTTGGTGTTATAGTTGAAGAAGGAGATTATACTATTTGGGGTCAGCTACCCGAGTTTCCATTTAAATCTGACAAGACTAGTTTAGGCTTCACTTCTAAAGGTCAGAAGATGATACGTCGCGAACGTGCTGGTGGACCTTTGTTCTGCATCAACAAGAATAGAAGACGATGACAGTGTCTTCGACAACAACAATTGGATCTTCCAACTCCTAGCGATGGACTCAAAAATTGGACGGCTAATGATGTTATGCCAATCTCCTTAGTCGGGAGTAATTGTTTTTCTGTTTTATGATTTTAAGTTTTATAGCTTTGAATAAAAATACTCTAAGCCTAGTGCCTTGCCCAAGGCACAATGGCTCATTTATGAGGGTTATTATTTGTCATTCACATATTTTCATTCAATAAATCATTGAACTTTTGCATTCAAATGTTGTGCTCTCTATCTTTCTTTTTACTTGACCACCTTTTCAAAAGCTATGTGTTTTTACACCCACCCACATAATAAATTGCAGATCCACATTTACTCCAGATCCCGTCAATAATGACTCTACTATTGCTAAATATGACTTTGATAATCTGATATACCAAGCTGAAGACGAAGGCGAGGAAGATTGTGAAGTGCCAGGAGAACTTGCCAGACTACTACAGCAAGAGGAAAGGGTTATACGGCTGCACGAAGAACTAGTCGAGGTTGTGAATCTAGTTACCAATGAAAACAATAAAGAAATCAAGATAGGAGCGGGTCTTGAGAACATTGTTAAAGAGATATTGATCCAAATGCTGCGAGATTACATCGAGATTTTTGCTTGGTCCTACAAAGACATGCCAGGTTTAGATATCGACATTGTGGTACACTGACTACCAACGAACCGGAGGGAGGTTGATTGACGCGCAAGGAGGCTGAAATGGAGGGTTGCTGGCCAGTGAGGGGAGGTCCGGTGACCGTCTGATAGGGGCTGGGTGGTGCTCGGCGAGGTGAGGGCTGACCGTGGAGGGGACTAGGGCGGTGAGAGAGAAAGAGAGAGAGGCAAGTTTGCTTTGATTTTCTTTGTGAGTTGAGAGAAAATTAGGAGAAGAAAATTTGAGATTTGAGAGCAAAATTAAGCAAATGATTGTGTGCGTGTAATTTATGAAGGGGAAAATATGTTAATAGTGTGAAAATAGGGCTTTAGAGTGCCTTGGATCCACAATTAAGCCCAAATCGCGATTATCCGAAATATTTCCGTCCATGGCCCAAAACAGCCAAATTCGTGCGAAATTTGATGCCAGACTCTAAACAAAAAATGTTTGGAACGTGAAACTCTTTGCGTGAGTCAAAATTTAGACTCAATCGAACGAACGGTTCAGGCGATACGGATTTTTGAAGTTTCAGCACACTTTTCGGGCGTCTGACACATGCAGAATTGTTATTGCGCTCTTTGGAGAAATTTCCTCGAACGAGGATCTTCTGATCAAAATTCGAACATGAAGTCATCATAGTAAATGAAGCCAACATAATTTTTAAACTTTTCACACTGGTCCCACCTTGTTTCGATAAAAATCGAGCGAGATATGACTTTTCGAGCTCCGCGTATCAGATGAAAATTGCTCGGTTCGTCTCAAAATCAATTCAAAAGAATAAAAAAATCTGTTTTTAAATGGTAAGGAATTGACTCTAGACAGTCGTATAGGACTTCAATACAAAATTTTAGACATCGGTTCCGCTCAGTTTCAATGCTCCAGCAAGGAATTATGACCTTTTTAGCAAACCAAGAACATGGTACAACACCAAAATTCAGTTTACTCCACTTGAAAGATCAATTTCTTTGAAGGATTTATTCACACAATTTGCTTCCGACTTGTGAACGAAACTTGTAGATAATAGTGAGAGGGACCTTCCAATCTAAAATCATCAGCAAATACCCGACGAGCCGAGAAATATGCCTTCCGGAGCGCCCAAAACCCACTGAAAAATCCAAAATTCACTTTATTGAGAAATGAACAAATAAAATCATTTTCTTGACGAAAGGGCCTCCGATCTGAACAGATGAACTGAATAATATATTGAAGTGATCCCAATTTCTATGGAACCAAACTAAAATATAATTCTAATAAAAAAAGTTTGCATCAAGCATACGAATAAAAAAATATCGATATCGGTCTCGAAATGATCTGAGATAGCCGGAACACGCAGTTTCTTTCACAATTCGAGATACTTAGAACCTAGTAACCATATAGTCAATGACATGCATGTATTTTTATGATGATTCAATTATAAGCCAGAAATACCGAAATGAAGGGGGTAAATTTTGAGGTACAACAACAACACAAAAAATCAGAAATGAACATGAAATTGAACATCGAATGGGTTGTTGGAGTTGTCCATTTTCTTGGCGACGAACCGTCTCGCGAATTCAAGATCACGCTGTACACCCCAATTGAAGAGGTACGTGAAACTTTGCAGGAACTTGTTCCTTACGGTGACGGTCGAAAGGTAGAGAATATCGAGTATCGTTCGCCATCAATCGACAATGAAGGGAATTTGCAGTTCATGAATTGTGAACTAAAGAACACCGACGATTTACGAGCTATGTGGTTGACTTATCGAAGTTTTCATGAGAAAGTTCTAATCGAGCTAGATGCAATTTTGTCAAGAACCGTCGATAACATTATGAGGATGCTGCAACGTCCCCAAGAATATTGATTTGTAATGTTCGATTTATGTTTACCTTTCGGTTTGTATTTGCTACGTTTATGTATCTCTATGTTAAACAATGAAATGAATTTTTCTGGATTTCTGTTATGAATGAAATCAGAAATATAGTTATGGCTATAGTCCAAAAGTTAATTTTCGATTTGTGACAAAATATATCTGATGATGGTGCACCTCAAAAATATATTTCTGATTTTCAAAAGTATTTTAAGATTCTCGCAGGAATGACAACATGAAATGAGTTAAAAAATCCACTCTTATTTATTCACTTGGTATACACTACAACCACTACGTTACTAAAAAAATGACACATGCCTAAAAAAACGAACTATATATGTGCGAGCGATATCAAACCGTTCGTCGCTATTATCAATTTATCATACCATTTACGACGAGGTGGGGCGCGCGCGAGCTTTTATGACATGCAACATAACCTCATAAAGAAAAATAAAATAAAAAAGCTATGGAACGCAAAAAACAGAAATGATGATTACACAAACAAGTGGTACTAGCAGACAAACAAAACTCATGGGGCGCAATACCAACGTGGCGCACGATAGCAATCTCACAGTAACACCTGTACTATAAATTCCACTAGAAAAGAAAAACCCTGTCTTCATCTCTTCACTTGTAAACTTCACTTATAAAAATGGCGGCCGTTACTTCCTCATGCTCCACCGCGATCTCCGCTTCTTCCAAAGCCCTAGCCAAGCCAGCCGCCACCAGCTTCGCCGCCACCAATCTCTCATTCTCAAAGCTTTCTTCTCAGTCAATCAGGGCTCGTAGATCCATCACTGCCGGCGGCGCACTTGGCGCCACCATGGTGTCGGCGGCTCCTCCCGCTACACTTCCCGTTTCGCTTGATTTTGAAACTTCTGTCTTCAAGAAGGAGAAAGTTAACCTTGCTGGACACGAAGAGGTTCGGTTCGGGTTTCTTCAAAATTGACTATTATTTTTTAATTTTTAATTAAATAATAAATAAATGATTTTTTTGTTGCTGATTTGTTGTAGTACATCGTGAGAGGAGGAAGGGATTTGTTTCATTTGTTGCCTGATGCTTTCAAGGGGATTAAGCAGATTGGTGTCATTGGATGGGGTTCACAGGTGATTTTTTTTACCTAATTTTTCATGTGACATGTTTGTTAAAAGTGTTTTTCTTTGAGTGAATTTATTTGTTGGGGTTGGATGCAACTTTATTGTTTGGTATCTGAACATGTACAGTTTGGTATCTAAACCATTTTTGTGGAATACTTTATTGTAAAGAAAGTGATATGCTAGATACCTTTTGTGTTTGAATATATTAATTTAGAAGGAATATTCTGATAGTGCCACGGTTCATAATTTTAATATGATTTCTATTTTTGTGCTACATTCATTAGGGACCTGCTCAGGCACAGAATCTACGGGACTCACTTGTTGAAGCCAAGTCTGATATTGTTGTTAAGGTGATTATGCATTTTTTTTCTTCCTGTTTTGGTTTATTATCTTGTATTGATATATTGGTACGAGTATATGCTTGTAAGCTGTAAATAGTTTTACTAGTTAAGAACATCTGATTGATAGATCTGTTTCTGAGGTATGTTGCAATAATACATTTGTCTGTTATAGGTTGGACTCAGGAAAGGTTCTAGTTCCTTTAACGAGGCTCGGGAAGCTGGATTTAGTGAGGAGAAGGGAACTCTAGGTGACATATGGGAAACTATATCCGGCAGTGATCTTGTATTGCTCTTGATTTCTGATTCTGCACAGGTTAGTATATTCATGTCAATGCCCCAGAAATCTACTCTTTTGGCAATGTTTCCACTGTCCACTAATAATTATTTATATAAATTTGGTTCTCTTTCTGTTGCTTCCAGTCATTTTGTATTGTTTTCAATCACTAAGTATGGTAATGTCTGTCATTTATTACTCAGTTTCAAACATATGGATAAACCATAGAAATAATATGTTACAGAATAAATCAAAGAAAGATGTATTACTTTTTTTGTGTAAGTTTGAGTGGATGTTTTTCGGATTCAAAACATTTTTTTCCCGTAATATGGATCATAATATTTCCTTCCTTTTGATAACCTGTAATTTGCATTGGACTTTCCGCGGGAACAATTTGATTTGGCTTTGAATGTGTACAGGCTGTGTCATGCTGCTGGGGTTTACAGTTTTCTAACATTTTGTGTATCTTCTTAGTTTTCACTCAAGGCCACTACTGATAACTTTAATTTTTTTTCTTAAACACAGGCAGATAATTATGAGAAAATATTTTCCCACATGAAGCCAAACAGCATACTTGGGTTGTCTCATGGTTTTCTTCTTGGGCACTTACAGTCAAATGGACTTGATTTTCCCAAAAACTTCAGTGTAATTGCTGTGTGTCCAAAGGGGATGGGTCCATCTGTAAGGAGGCTGTATGTACAAGGCAAAGAGATAAATGGTGCTGGAATTAATTCAAGTTTTGGAGTCCACCAGGTAAACCTCCCTTTATCTTAATCTGTATTCCTTCTCTCATCAACGTGCCCTTGAACATATTATTTTATTTGATTTAATAATTTACTTTACTGGGACGCTAAGCATAATATCATTGGATGCAGGATGTGGATGGAAGGGCTACTAATGTTGCTTTGGGTTGGTCCGTTGCCCTTGGTTCTCCTTTCACATTTGCCACTACATTAGAGCAGGAGTACAAGAGTGACATCTTTGGAGAGAGAGGTATGGTTTTGCTTCTAGAAGTACCTTGATATTGCCCTTTGAATTTTTTTTGCGTTATATTATCTAACGTTGCTTTTATGGGTTACAGGAATTCTACTGGGTGCTGTTCATGGAGTTGTTGAGTCCTTGTTTAGAAGATACACTGAAAATGGAATGAGTGAAGATCTGGCTTATAAGAACACCGTTGAGTCCATAACAGGAGTAATATCTAAAACCATCTCAACTCAGGTAGCGATTTCATGCTTATCTACTAAATTCTAGTCTTTTTGATTTTAACCCCCTTACAATATGAATATGAGCTTGTGAATTGTGACGTAAGCATCATTCTTTTTGGTTGGATAGGGCATGTTGGCTGTATACAATGCTTTATCTGAAGATGGAAAGAAGGAATTTGAGAAAGCATACAGTGCTTCCTTTTATCCCTGCATGGAAATTTTGTATGAGTGCTATGAGGATGTAGCCAGTGGTAATGAGATTCGCAGTGTTGTTTTGGCTGGTCGTCGATTTTACGTAAGTTCATATTTATTTTCCATTTATAGTTGGCCTTTATATGGAGGACTTCAAATTATTCCTGTGTTTTACAGGAGAAAGAGGGTCTGCCTGCATTTCCCATGGGTAAAATTGATCAGACCCGGATGTGGAAGGTTGGTGAACGTGTCCGATCTACAAGGCCAGCAGGTGATCTAGGCCCTCTATATCCGTTTACTGCTGGTGTCTTTGTGGCATTGATGATGGCCCAGGTTTGTTTCTTATTTTGTTATCAGTCTTTTTGCTTGTATATTGGTCGTTGTTATAATATTGTTACAACATACTATTTCTTGCATCAAGTAGTCTCTATTTTATTGTTGAGTTTTGTAAAACTTTTAAATAGAAATTATCGTTTAAGTAATGTAGTAGTGTGTATTCACCCTTAACTTTTTATGGATCTCACACTTGTAATTAAAACAAGGGCAAACAGACATGTTGTTGCTCACTCTAGAATTAAGCTCAGTATATAATACCTTTGTCCCATATTTCTATCCATTTCTCTTGTTTATCATCTGTGGCAGTATTGGCACATAAAACTGACATTTTTTTTGTAACAAAATTTCCAGATTGAGGTCTTGAGAAAGAAGGGGCACTCTTACTCTGAAATCATTAACGAGAGTGTGATTGAGTCTGTTGATTCTTTGAATCCATTCATGCATGCTCGCGGTGTTTCTTTCATGGTTGACAACTGCTCAACCACAGCAAGGTTGGGTTCAAGGAAATGGGCTCCCAGATTTGATTACAATCTAACACAGCAGGCCTTGGTGGCAGTGGACAGTGGAGCTCCTATCAACCAGGACCTGATCAGCAACTTCTTGTCAGACCCTGTGCACGGGGCAATTCAAGTTTGCGCTGAACTAAGGCCCACGTTAGACATTTCAGTGACAGCAGATGCAGACTTTGTCCGCCCTGAGTTGCGCCAGTCTAGTAACTAGAATGTGAACTATGGCTTTTCTTGAGTTGATTCCCTATCAGAAATCCCACAGAATAGCAGCTATTGTGTTGACTGAGTTTTAAAATGATTACGCTTTGGTATGGAAGTTTTGGATGATCACTTTGTAGTACTAAGTTTGATTTTAATGAGGAATATATTGCCTGATGATATATTATGACGAGTTAATAAATAATGTTCACAAATCTTTTCAATTGTCATTGAAGCATTATAATTAATTTACTGATGATTTTCAATGCTGTTTCACTGCATTGATTCTAATTCTATACCATAAAATAATACACTTCAGGAATCTTATTGGTAATGATCTTAGTAGTTTGGCTCTATCTGTTTTAGTGATATTATTCTAAAAACATTAAAAATTATTATGTTTTATATTAAAAAAATATGTTAAATAGAATTGAGGATGAAAATGTGTCCTAATTTAACATATTTTTTTTAATATTTTTAAAATAATATCAAATTATTTTATTTTAGAATGTATGACATGATTAAAAATCTCTTGTCTAGTTATCAAACTCATAGTTTGGTGTAAACCGGAAGTATACCTCCGGTTTCAAACCGTAAGTAAATTTCCGCTTCCTGAACGCACTTAAAGGGCACTAGAACCTCTTCCCCTCTTCCATAACAACAAACTTTAAAAAAAAAAAAATAAATATTCTCTCAATCACTCATTTCAAACCCTTTCCCTCAAACTCAATTTTTTTTCTCAAACAATCAACACAAACCATCAATCATTGGCTAAATATAATAACTAAGGGAATCAAGTAAGCATCAACCATCTTCAATCAAGTGATTTAAGAAAGTTTTAGAGTTTATGTAATTTCTATTGAAATTAGTGAAATAGGGTTTTAAATGTATTGTTTCTTGTAGTTTATATCATTAGGAGTCATTATAACACTATTTGTAAACTATTTTTGACGATCAATGCATGTTTTTAGACTCATTTGGGGTTTTGGGGTACTGAAATACGTAACTCTGTTTCGCAAAAGAAACAAAAGGTTTATTTCCGGTTTTGTGTAAGAACAAAATTGAAACTATAACTCTGGTTTTTTGTCTGCATTTTTTTATTCATTTTTTTCACTATAAGTCATATGCTAACGTTTCATTCTTACTTCTACAAGAGATATGTCTGAGAGATCGTCACGTTTGAGGCATGATTGAATTGCACAACATGTTTCTGTCCGGAGGGAGAGGAGTCAGGCCACACAAGCTCCTTTGACATTCTGACATGCTATGTCAGATGCACATTCTGCTGGTTTTGATTCTACCCCTTCTACGTCTTCCTCTAGTAGTAGACGGAAGTCTCCAGTCTATCCTTCGCCGCCTCCGTCCTACCGCAGACGCACATCTTCACCATCCTACCATCACAGATTTTTGAGACGGGATCCTCATATGCTTAATAGGTGGGGCCATCTGAGGCACCTGTTGCTACACCCCCAACACCTGAGGTACCAGTTCCACCCGAGGTACCGGTGGCACCCGAGGCATCGGCGGAAGAGGAGGCACCGACGACACCCCAGGTCCCTCAGGTCTATGGAGGGGGGCCTTCTGACTTATCTTTGCTCGCTCTTTATTCCATCCATGTGGTTAGACATATATGAGATAGAGAGGTATGAAATTTACATTTATATTATATTTATTAATTATGTTATGAATATTATTATGAATTTTAACAATGAATTTTTTTTCTTGCAGGATTGCGATACAGTGAAGGTCATAAACCATGAGAGGAAGATCAGTAGGCTTATTCCCCCTCTCAAGCCATGGTTTGATGGTATTCTACGCCTTACAGGGTTGAGAGATTTGACTCTTTGTGAATATAGCATGGTCAACTAGAGGATGATCAACGCTTTTGTAGAGAGGTGGCACCAGGAGATGTCTTCCTTTCATCTACCACATGGCTAGATGACGATCATACTCGATGACATCGCGTGTCTGCTTCATCTTTCGACCAGAGAGCAGTTTCTGGATCACCAGAAGTTGGAGAAAGACGAGGCCATTAATTTGTCGATTGATAGGCTGAGAGTTATCGTGGAGAAGGCTCTGGTGGAGGTTGATAAGATACATGGTTTCCACGTGAGATATAGCTGGTTGAAAGAGGTTTTTACGGATGAGCTCGCGCTTGCTACAGTTGTTGATGGTGATCCCGAGCAGATTATCCTTCACAAGAGTATGCCACGAGAGTATACCTCTTGTATCTTGTTGGCACCCAGATATTTGTGAACACCAGTGCCACTTATACTGACATCGTGTACCTTAGGTTCTTTGTTGATTTTGAGGCGATCAGTGGGTGAAACTGGGGGGCTGTCTGCTTGGTTTATTTGTATACCTAGTTGGATGATGGAGTTAAGTGGAATACGAGGCAGTATGTCACTCATAACGGTATAAATTATTTCTCTTAGCTTCCTTTTTTAATTATTTTGATTTTGAAACTAATTAGTTTAATTTTGATATTTCAGGGATGGATCCTACAACACTTCCCTCGCATTTCTTGATGGTCACTTGCTGAGGATTATACTAAGGATATGTTGCGTGCCTGTGCATATGAGATGCTTAGAGGGAACCAGGCGACATCGTCGTTTCGGGTTTACCTGGACTGAATAGTGCATGAGGACATTCACTTTAGTGCCTACGCCGACCACCATGAGACGATACTGTTTGATGAGGTTTCGCTATTTACAAGTTGGTTGGCCTGCGGTACTCTAAAGAATGCTGCTTATATGCCTGAGCGAGTGACGCGTCAGTTCAAGTATTCCTAGACCATTCCTTGGCATCCTATTGTATGCTCCTCCGACAATGAAGATGAGGGAGATGGATGAGCTTTTTGATGATTTTGAGAATCATCTTGTACCTGAGGAGGCCAGGAGTACCGTGGCTTAAAAAGACTGGAGTTACACGTACAATTACATGTTGTAGTTCTTCAAGGTGTCTCATCCATACATGAAAGAGGACGATTCATCAGGAGATCCTGGAGGAGGAGCAGGCGAGGAAGGATCGTGCTCAGGACGTGCTGCCTAGGTGTCGCCGTATCATGGAGCTTGCAAGGGATGACATTGACAAAGGGTTGTTTCCTAACAGATCCGATGTTAGAAGAGTTTTAGAGGTCATCATGGCGGAGGCTCAGGGTGCTCTGTCATACAGAAGATAGCGGAGGGACGCCTTGAGGGTGACAGACCGACTCATCGTCCGCCATACCCAGTAGTTTAGGTTGATTGTATTTTGACTTTAGTTTTTTTGATTTTGTACTGTATCAAAATTGTATTTTGGATACCATTATTATGAAATGCATTTTGGATAACATTTTTGGTCTTTTATTCAATCTATAAATTGTAGGTCTTTTATTCGATTTGTAAATTGAATAGATTGTTAAATTTCTAAATATAATTTTTCTAATTATTGCTTTAGTTCTATTTTTTTCCTAAATGTCATGTCCAGAATCAGATGTATACTTCTGGTATAGAATCAGAGATATACTTTCGATTTTCCCTCAAATATTTCAGAAAGTGGTACGCATAGAAAATATACTTTCAGTTTTAAAGAGACATTTTTGAAAATACATAAAATTTCATTCCACCTCATGGGATGGATTAAAAAATTCACTTTATATTAATGTCTTTCCCATCATGCTTAATATATAAGTGCCCTTCAATATTATTTCCAATAGCATGCATCACAATATCTATAGCATGATCGTCCATCTTAGCTTTAACAAAGAATTCATCTATACCTTTTAACTTTTTTTCAAACCCTAAAGTCAATTCTTTCATAACCCCGATCAAGAACCAAGTTAAATATCTCATCTACACCCCTATTTTTTAGAATTTTGATCATATATAATGATTTGAACTCCACCCCTATGAACATTGTCATATTTCTAGCAAAAAATCCCCCTCGTGATGGAAGACCACATTGAACAGACTTATTCTACATTTCAGAAAGACATGCATCAAAGTTGTTACCTACTAAATGAAATTAGAAGTTTGAAAATGCGAGGAAAATAGCATACCTTCAATCAAGTTTCTTGGATGAATGGAGCTACAATACCAATGATTAAGGCTTCCTTTGGTGCTTTTGCAACCCGTTGTCTTCTTCTTCAATAGTTATGTCTTCAATGGATGTCGTGCGAGTTTCTTGTTAGGGAAAATTAGGAGAGCGAGAAGAGAAATATGTTTTATCATTACTAATTATTTTAAGTGCCAAAAATAAATCAATAATATAAATAATTAATGATACGACATTAGTTGGTCTAAATGAAATTTAAAAAAAAATTGGCAACTTAATGCGACACATAGGAGGAATATTGAGCAAGTCATATCAAGGTCTAAAAAAATAAGTTTTTCATATGAAAGTTGAAATTTGAAAATTCTATTACGACAATAAATGAGAAAATGCCTATTATGTAGTGAGCAAAAATAATATTAACCCAACTTAAACAAAACAAACAGTTAAATTAAAAAAAAAAACAATTGTTTTGTTTCCATGAGTAAAAAATTTAAAACAATTTAAAACTTTTTACTGTGACACCAAGTTATTTTTTAAAGTTTTTATAGCTAATTAAAATAAACTAAAACAATTTATAAACATACGACAAGTTTTTTCCATGAGTTATATAAAACAATCTCAAAAATACTCATGTCAATGACAAATGATTCAAATGAGTCACAACCCATATCGACTCAAATTCCATAATGTTTTCTAAAGCATTGCATGCTTCGAAACGACACAACCGGCGACTGACACTTTACTCCCTGCTAGAAGGCATACTCATTCTTGCTTTCCCCTTCTTGATTTCGACAAGCAAATCATAAACACACCATGGAAAGCTTAGAAAATGGTCCCTATCCATACCTTCATTGTACTTACCATAGTAAGTATGATGGTAAGTAACATAATACCAAGCAGAAGCTTTTGCATTTGCATCATCACTTCCAGAATCTAAACCGTCATTGAACCAACTTCTTGCCTCTTTTCTTAGAGACCGTACAGCCATAGTAATCGCATCCACGTCCGAATCCCTTCTTTTGGTGAAAGATTTCGACGTTTTCATGATATTCTCAGTAAGGATTTCTGATTCACTTTTGATACCATAGTAATCCATCAGATTTCCCAACTTGCAGTCATAATTGGATTTTTTAGAGAAGGCATCTTTGACATAACTCATAAAGCCGTCAACTTCCATGTCAGGATCGTACGACTTTTTAGCCAGTTCAAGTGTGAAGGATGTAACAGAACCCTCTTTTGTTGAAATTCCTTGAATTTCTCTAAAGAGTTTTCCTATTACATTATCTGATTCGTAGGTTGGTTCGTCATGCTTCTCCATAAAGTCCGGATATTCTTTGACCAAAACTTCAGGAGGCAGTACTGCTGGAATACCAGTTTTTGGAAAGTCAACTGCTATTGAGAATAGTTTTGCAAGTTCAATACATGGCTCCGACATTGCTTTTTTGGTCTCTTTATCTGCATGGACAGTGTGTGCATCGGCAATTATTCCAAGACTGTCAATGATCGAGTAATTTGCAAAAAACTTTTCCACATTCTGCACGAACGATGAAACCAAATTATGTCCATATAGCACAGATTAATAAGTTTTATAGATCACATTACAAAGATCATGAGTTTATGAAAACAGCAAAGAATATCGCATCAGCACAAGTTACTAAAAATCATAAATAAAAAATACAAGAAAAATTGCATATGGATGTAAGAGTCAAAGGAAAGTACCATAATCTCCACATCACGATTCAATACTTTAGGTTGGGCAGAATCATACTTCATTGGTTCAATTCTCTGAAATGGAATCAATTCTGAATCCCAACAAACAAAGTAGATGTCACCATCTAGATCACTTCTCGAACATTCATTTGGATGAGGCCTGATATTAGAAATCAGGTATCAGTTTCAACAGACAGTTTTAAAATAAAAGAACTTGACAATATAGGGAAGCAACATCTCAATTTGCTTTTCAATAATAAGAACACTAAAATGTTTTTAAAACTTAAGAAAGTGAAATTGAAGTATTGTATTTACCATGTTCCTAAACATAATCTAAAGAAATATTGTATTTTATTGATCATGCATAACGAAAGAATATATCTACCTGTGACCTTTTTGAGGGAAAACAATACAATCCACCATGTGGTTCAAATCTGTCACATCAACAGCCTTCAAAACACGAACATCGCCCGGGTGCAAGCAAGGATTTTTCGCTACTAGGACCTCACCTTTGACAACATGAGGACAACTGCTGAAGCTCTTGTTAGAATACTGAATAAAAACTTCACCATATTCAAGGGTTCTAGTTTCATCTAGAACACCCATCATTGCTCTTCCCTTTGGAATAAGTATCTTAGTTTTTTGACGCAATTCCAATAACTTTGATTCCCTAAATCTCTGCAGCATCATTGAAAGAAATGGTTCAACATTAGGCTTGTAGCCACAGATAAGCATCTCCTTCAGAATATTAGTGATCTCCCCAGAAGACATCAAGTCCAAAACCTCTTGTGCCTTTGTTGAATCTGTTAGTATAGTGTTCAGTTGATCAACAGCTTCTTTCTGTTTTTTCTCGAAAACACTGTCCTCGACACCGAGAGTTGATAAGAGGGTAATCAATTGTCGATTAAGATAACAAGGCTGAAACGTACTATATGCTAAAACATCGAGTTCCTCAATTCTTGAATCATATTTGTGCATGCTCTCCCTCAGCGATAACTTCAAACCCGACGAAGTTGGATCAACAGCCACAACTCCTTTGTACCCGCCCCACCAAATCTGAAAGGCGGATGGCATAGAATCAAGACCACATTTCTCAGCCACTTTCTTGGCAAGCTCACGAGATATTTTCCCAATTCCGTCAGAGAAGACATATTCAGTATTTCCATCCTGCACATCAGGAATAAATTTAATATCTTCTTTGCTGACCCTCAGAGTTTCAGTAGACGAACCAAAAGATTGTCCGAATGTAGCCGCATATTTAGCCACATTTTTTATACCGCTAAAATCTCCCATCCATTTCCTTATTGACTTGGCAGTAATTTCAGTTGTTGAATGAAACATCCATAACGAGTTCTCACGCAACTGACTTGACGAGAAAGCAAGAAATTCAAACTTCCTACCACAAACATTTATGCCATTCATAAGGATGGAAAGAATCCTATAGTATATCTCACTTCTCTCATTCTCAGGAATACTTGTAGTTAAATCGGCTGAACAAAGTCTATTCAGCTCCTCGTCAACAAACGAAACAAGCAGAAAGTTATCAATGTATCTATGAAAACGACGCAGCACACAATTCGAGACAGTAATCTCCGGCCCCCGAAAGTATGCTTTGCATGGTGTTATCAGGACCTTCCGAACATAAAACCCGTTATCCAAAGAAATAGACGGTGACCAAGGTTGGTTATTTGCATACTGATTTTTCAGCCATTCTGCAGGTTCGTAACAGAAATCCTTTGAAAAGTACATCTTTTCTAAAGCATGCTCGATGAGCCCAGTCTCATAGTTACGTGGATCAACTTGACGATAGAAATCGTTATTGAGTTTAGTACCTAACAAACACCCGTGCTGAACCAATGAGTTAACTTTGAACAAGATGCCAAATGGAATTTCAATTCCTTGAGAAGGAGCAACCATGGGGACAATGTCCCGATTGCAAGAAAAAGGTGATCCATCCTCCAATATGTATTCACCCTCAATTTCCTCATAACGTGCAAAGCTTTCGCTGAAATTTGGTAAATCGCTGTCACTAGGAAGCTCTAGACATAAAACAGAAGACTGCCCAATACAACTGCGTGGAGTGAAATCTGTTGTAGGGATCCATCTTTCGCGAGGCAAGACAGAATAGTTATCATTGAGTACAGTTGCTGAAGTATAAACATAGTGCTCAAAAATCCGAGGAGCGCAAATTAACTGAGAACAGAAGAGAAAGAAATGAAAACATGAAAACATCCACCTTCCGCTATAGTTTATTTGAAGCATAAATGGGACATATCATACATTAAATGCAAACAAAAGCATTACAAGAAAAACAACACTTAAAACAAAAGAGGAAAATGAAGTGCATGGTTTAAAAGACATGATAAAAGTCGAATTTAATAACCTGGATGAGGAGATACTTTTCAGTTTTACCTGGTTGTTGATGAAGCTCAATCTTCCAAATGTTCTCATTTGAAAGTTCAAGTTTGAACTTCATATCATTATGGCACATAGAGAATCGCCACTTTCTCATTCCAATCTCAAAAACTACACTAACATCCACGTTTCTCCATAAAACAGAGAGTTTTTCCTTTAAGATAGGACAGCCAAAATACAGTTTCACATGATTCAAACTGTATTCAGTTGCACTTGATTTTGGATCAATATCTCTTCCCATTTCTTGGACTTCTAAATAGGGGCTCACACACAGCAATCAGATGAACTTCTGCTAGGTAAAAAAATTAACAAACTATCCAAAAATCATATGAAATTCAGGAAAAGAAACACATAACCCGCCAATTTATGAACATGAAAAGGAAACACTTCAAGAAAATTTCACTATAGCGTCAGCAAAAAAGCGGATGGTAAACGTTAGAATATGTACACTAACAACCTTTTAGCGTCACTTTAGCATCCAAACCAAACCATGGTCGACAACAAAAATCCTTGAAGCTAAACATCCGTAGCGAGTTTAACAAAATATAGATGCTTCATAGAAAGTAAAGGTAGATATATAAATATCTATTGCCAAGCTTCCACCTAATTAATTACTATGAAATTGGTCGGTATCACAGTGATTACCTCACTAAGCAAACTTTTTAAGAATAAGCTCTACAACTCTAAGTACTTGGTTGATAGAATTTGATACCTGAAAGATTATTTCGCATCAAAATCATTCAACTACCAAAACAGAATATACTAAACTTATTTTCCTAATTCAAATCACTTAAACTTGTGCTCCAAGCAACAAAAAAAAACTCTAAATAGCTTGTTGAAGAGGGTATTTGCGGTTTTGATCTATGTTATGCAGATATTTAGGGCAAGGGATATAAGTTAGTTTGAATCTTTGCCTAAAAATAAAACCCAAACAAACCAAAAAATCAGATCCACATATGAAGACATAACATAACAACATTTCAACTTCAATAAATTGCACCCTATTTGAAGAAGCTACAGGCATAACTGTTGACCAATCTCTCACTGTCAAAGATGTTGCAATTTCAAATACTCAAATTTCATTTACTAAGGCACAAAACAGAATGACCCAGCATGCTAATAAGCATCCTAGTGACATGAATTTTGATTTGGTGACATGCTGTATCTCAAATTGCATCCTTACAGATAATCACAGTGACAACAAGGTAACAGTGAACCTAACATTGGTTTGCCACCCATTATTGAATATGGAAAATATTGGGAGCATTACATTACATGATAGTATCAAAAATGAAGATGAAGTAAGTTGAATGATAAACCTTTGATTTTGGTTTTGAGTTTCCACCCTTGAGTCTGAACCTTTGATTGAGAGTGAACTTCAAATCAGGATTTGATTCAAAAAGAAAATGTAATGCGAGGGTTTAGGGTTTTTGGCCATTTTTTTCAAAAAAGAAAGTTCCAAATCCAATGGTGTACCAGAATGAGTGTTTCAAGTTATTAAAAGTTTGAGTGAGCTAAATATAATTAAATATAATAAAATTGTATTTAAATTTTAAGAAAATATTTTTATAAATAATTCTTTTAACATGTGCCTTTATACACATGTTAGCTTTTTCAATTAGTTCAACCTTGCAAGTGTATCAAGTTGATAAATAAATGAAAAAAATTCATTTGATTAATTTTTAAATAATTTTTAAAAATTACCAAAATAAATAAAAAGAAAATATTAAATAAAAAAATTAATTTTAAATAATTTTTAAGAAAACATTAATCCTAAACGTTGCAATTGATAAATTAATAGAACTTTTTTTTATTAACTTTAAACGTTACTAAAATAAATTAAAAGAAAATATTAAAAGAAATTTAAATAGTTTTTAAGAAAACATTAATCTGATTAATTCACATGAATTCCAACGTTGCAACAATTGATTAATTTGTATCAAACTGTTATTCGAATCCGCCCCGTTGAATAAATACGATAACAAGCTATATTTTTTTTTCTGTTCTATTTCAGTTATCTATCTGTCAAACATTTTTAAAGGGTTATATTAGGAACCATTTCTGAATGAAAACAAAAAATACATTACTCATCTCTTCTCTGTACAATCTATGCTACTTTATTTTATTATGAAGTTTTAATAACGAAATATTTTTGGACTTCATGTTAGGAAACCAAGTGTTAATAACGAAATATTATTAAAAACTTAGCATATAGAAAGGGTTATTTTGAAGTTTCCTTATGCACTTCATGTTAGGAAACCAAGTGTAGATTTTAGAAAAAGAAAACTTTGTTTTGTTGTCTTGTGTTTTATGTGTATCCTGTAAATATCTTTTACTCTGGTAGTACAGTTTATGAATTCTCATCTGTCTCGGAACACTACACATTTGGAGGATTGAAGTTAATGATATTAGACAAAGAATGATAGCATATATGTCAATGATATGCAGTTGAAAGTTGGTAGCATAGCATGTAAATTGATATAAACTTACCAGGTAGTCGTTCTAAAAAATATGAACTTAAAAGTTGATTGTAATAATAAGTTGTTCTCATGCTGAATCATTTAACAAATATAATGCATGAATATGTTGTTGTCATGCCGTAATTTAGCCATTCATAGTGTAAATGTTGTAAGCATAGTGCAAGAGCCCATGATCTTTAAAGGAACAATGAAGAGTACTAGTCCATGTATATGTATATTAAAAACAAACAGTTTGCATGCAACTATTACTATGCACCACTTCAAAAATAATGCATTAATGTAATGAATATAAATGTGTAAGAACATGGATAATTAACAAATGAATTAAATGTTTTGAATTTGAATATTGATAGATTATAATCAATAGCAAATTAATGCAAATTGCAGAATTGTTATTTATATTACTGCAACTTTCATTATTCTATTTGATATACATTCTATTATGGTATTTTGTTGCAATCTAATATAATATTTAATATGACAATAATATCTAGGAGATCTCATATATCCACTGAAGTTGAAAATTTTAAAATTAATTACATTAATTTAGTTTTAGTTTTGGTGTCACAATTGAACTTTTTAATATATAATAATAAAAATATCATTATTTTTCATTTATATTTTAAATAATAATGAAAAATTATTAAACTATCTTTTCTGTATAAATATATTTATTATTTGCTTTTTATATTCAAAGATAAATAGGATTATCAATTTTTATTTAAGAAATTTTTTTAAAGGGGATTATAATTTACTTTCACCAATATAATATGGAAAATTCTAAGGTATTTATGATAAGTTGTTGAGCACTTTTAGTGTAAATTATTTTAAAATAAATAAAAATAAGAAAATGACAAGTATTGAATTATTTTATTGGATACCGGTACTCAACTAAATTTAAAGATACCGAACCTATTCATCATATAATATACTTAAAAAGTATGTTTAATTTTTTAAAATATCTATCAATTATTATGTAATTAATATTAATATATAAATTTTTTTTATGTTTGTGTTTATTGCACCTTAAATTGAATTATTTTAAATCAAATTAAGTTGATTGTCTTTTATATAAATTGCGTAGATTGATTGTCTTTAAATTTTATTTTTTAATTAAAATTAAAATAATATTATCGTATTTATTTTCAATTTAATTGCACCTTAAAGTATTGTTGCTGCGGTATTTGAGCGGCAAGCAAAAAGTAAAGTATTATTTTTACCGGGTGATATATACCGGTTAGGTTATATCGTATCGTGTCCATGGAGATTGGTTATTGATTCGTCGTTCGACAATTCTATCGTTAATGAGTTTGAGATTAAATGGTTGAAAATAAAAGACAAAAAGTATAAAGGATAGACAGCTTGTCCGGAACGAATGCACACTATCTGTCACAGATTTAAATCTATCGTCCAGTTATACTCGTCCGTGTCGTCACGTACCTCTAACAACCCAAGCTATTTATAACCCAAGTTGAGAATTCAACTGCGTCACCTCAATACCCATCTCTGGCATACATCACTAACACAGAGGCATTAAGCTCAGATATCCTAAGTGAATGTCAGTTCTAAACTCATTCCTAGCATTCAGAAACTAACAGATAATCATCCTAGGTAAGAATCTAAGCAATCTATATCTAGGAAAGCTCAACTCCCTAACATAGAATAAAAACCTAAGACAATCACCAACACAGATTCGTAAAGCAAACTTTATACAACACCAAGGACGACAAATATACATGAATAAGAGTAGATATACATACATAATCAACAAAATAGAGAAATACAAAGAGAGGAGAAGAGATAAACTACTCATTTACACTGTTTTGTCAATGCCTATGGAAGAGCAATTCACCTCAAATCATCCATTGCAAGACCTAGTGTTGTTTTCTAAGCTAATATATCAAAAACAAAGGTTGATGGAAATAGAGATCAAAATCTATCCCAAAACCATAACTTAAAAAGTGAGAAAAATGAAGTTATAAACAAATCTCGAGACGCCTCGCGTGAATGCCATCCTAAATTAACACGTTAAACCGCCTAAACGCTGCTCAGCGGCGTGATCCCACTTAGCGGCCTCTTAAACCAAATTCTTCTCTTCCGCAATAGTGCCAAGGTAATCAAGCTTCCCGAACATAACTTCCCAAAAATGGAGTTTTATTCATCAAAACGCATCCGGAGCCGTGTCTTCGACACTTTATTCCTCGATGCTCCAAATGTGCAACAAATACCTACAAAATATATACAAAACTAGTCAAACGGTACAATATGTACACAAAACACAATAAAATATATTTACAACAAAAATTGAGGTTATTCACCGATTAGTAACAAACAAGAACGGATAAGTGCTACAAAACATATATACAAAATAAATACATTTTGGCACTTATCAAGTATCCTATTTTCAATGGAATCGACGACACTCATATTATATTATTGTCTTTTATATTATTGAATTTTTAACTGTATTGATTTCTTTTAAATCATTATTACTTTAAGAGTTCAATTTCAACATTCTTATAAATTTAAAATTAAGCTTGATTCGATTATTTAAGAGATTTGATTTCAACATGATTGTAAAAGATAAAATTTTATATTACACTTTATCATATTTTATTTAATGATATAAATATGAATTATATTCAAATTATTCTTTTGTTACTAATTAAAATTAATATAATTAAAACAATAATTATATTATTAAATAGAGAGAAATTAAAAATTGTTTTTAATTTAAGTTTATAATTTAATAAAATTAAATGGTATACTTATTTCTAAGTAATTGAAAATATTATGTTATAAAAAAATTAATTGAAAATATTTTTAAAATACTAAACTCGATTAACTATAATAATTAAAATACAAAAGCAAATCACTATTTATGATATTTATAAAATAATTGTTTTAAATATTAAACACAAATAATTATGATAATTTAAATACAAAAGTAAATCACTATTTCAAATATATGTGACTTAAAGAACAATTTTTTATTTATTTTAATTATACATATATGTGATTTTAAATAAACTTGATTAAATATAAATCCTACCACATCTAGGTCCATATTAACTAATTAAAATAATATTTATATACAAAAATAAAAAATAATATTTAATCAAATCATAACTTATCATTTTTTAAAATACGAAAATAAAACACTTAGAACGTAAACATGAAATTAGTCATCAAAATATTAAATATTAACGCAACATTAAGTTACTCACCAAAATATTATATATTAACGGAAATATGAAGTTATTGGTTAAAATATTGCATATTAGTAGGACATGAAGTTACTAATCAAAATATTAAATATTAACGGAAACATGAGCTAACTTATCAAAATATTGAATATTAATGAGAACATTTACTGATCAAAATATTTTTCCACTAATTATGCATTCGATTTTTTTTCAATAACCATGAAAAATGGTGAAATTAGGAAGTACCACACCAAAACTCGTGTGAACACACGGTAATACACCAGTAACATATGAATATACTGATAATCATACTAAAATCCGTGTGAGTTATTAATTTTTTTGGATAACTAAAGAAAATAAAAGTAATAATAATGTATTAATCCAAACACGATAAAAATGTGTTATTTTTAATTATTTATGTATTTAATATTTTTATTTTGAAATTATTATTAGTTTAAGATACAAGATTATTTAAAATAATATATGGAAAATTAAAATATATATTATTGATGTAAATAAATTTTATGTTTATTTAAATTTTTTTTTAAAATAATAAACTACTTCTATAAAAAAATATTTTTTATTTATATTTTTTATATTTTAAATATAACAATCATTTTTTAAAAACATTTTAAATAGAATAATGGTATACTTAGAAATAGAATAATTATTATAAACAAATAATTATAAATAATGTAATTTTTTAATATCACACTAAACGTAGAGTCAAAAAATTTAATAATTATATAACTATTATTAATTAAGAGAGTTGAGTCCATGATATTATTTGAATGACTAGATTTTATTTACAACATATATATGAATTATATTAAACTTTATTAATTGATCTATGTTAAAAATTTAAGGAATTTAATTAAGATTGAAGATTTAAAATAATTGTTTCATCAATAAATTTATAATTTAATATTGAAATAATTTTCATTTAAAAGAATAATAATTTGTTGATAAAGTTCATCGAATAATAATTTAATAATGATTTTTTATCTGATGGTTGAAATGATTTTTATTTAAAAGAATAATAATTTGAGAGTAATTTCTCAATAAGTTTTCTGAAATATAGGTCATATCATATGAGAATGGTATATTTATATGAGAATCTGAGAATGAATAAGAACCATCAGATTTAAAAAGGAATGGTTGAGATTGAATTATGATTTTCACAAAATCACGTGTCATTAATAGGAAAGAAAAATCATTAATTAAAATTTAAAAATATATTTTAATTTCAACAATTTCTTTTCAAATTCAATGGTGCGGGTACATTCTTATATTCTCATATAAATATATCATTCTCATAAGATATTCCATATATTGAATCATATTAACTAATTGAAATATTGAATATTAACAGGAACATGATGTTATTGATCAAACTATTGAATATTAACGGTAACACGAAGTTACTAATCAAAATATTGAAAATTAACGGAAATATGAAGTTATTGATCACAATATTGAATATTAACAAAAACATAAAGTTACTTATCAAAATATTGAATATTATCGGAAACATTGAGTTATTGATCAAACTATTGAATATTAACGGAAATATGAAATTACAGATAAAATATTGAATACTAACGGACGCATGAATTTATTGATCAAACTATTGAATATTAGCGGAAACATAAAATTTCTGATCAAAATATTGAATAATAATAGAACAACTTTACTACTGGTTTAAATATTTTGGACAATAATTTCAAAACAAACATAATATTTATATATAAAAAATATATATATTATTGATTCAATAGGCACCGATTTATTATCTGTTTTAAAAAAATTCATTTCATTTTATTATATTTTGGAAACAAATGTGCGTACCTTACCAATACTCATGTCAACGCACGAGTTATTATATCAATCAATTTTTTTTACTAAATCAATCACATTATTTTGGTATTACATCAATAACATTTGTTCAACTAAACAATTACTACATCTTTTCTAAAATTTATGATTGTTTAATTATATTAATAATATCGGTTATCGGTTGTCAACAAGTTATATTTGAGAATGACAAATATGTTTTTTTAAAACATAGAGATTAAATGCATCGACTTATAATATTTATATAAAAAATCAATTATTCATTCAAATATTTTTATATACCAGAAGAATTATATGCATCGAATTATAATTTTTTAAAACAAAATTCTTTTTCATTTTATTATATTTTGAGAACAAATGTGCGTACCATACCGGTACCCGTGCGAACGCACTGGTATCCCACTAGTTTGTATCAAACTGTTATATCCCTAAGAGTTAGTCTAGCAGTGGAGGCTTGAGTCTTGAGAGTGTGCTCCGCTCAAAGTCTTGTATTGGACAATGAGATTGGTCCCTCTTAGATTAATCGGTCGCAAAGTTGGATACTAAGATTTTCAAAAAAAAAAAGGTTATTAAAATAGTTGTAGTTCTAGCCGTTATTTAATTTATAGTAACAATTAAAAATATCTTTTTTTTTATTATATAGTAACAACTATTTAATTGTGGTATTGTTTAATTGTTATTTACATTACTTAATTGATAAATTAAATTTAATTGGAATCAAAAAAATCTTTTCAAAAATAATTATAATCAACCATTTAATTTGATAAATTAAAAGATGTTTTTTATTTGATTAATTTTTAAATGTTACTAAATTAAATTAAAAGAAAATACCAAATAAAAATTAATTTAGATATTTTTAATACAATGAATGTAGGGATATAAATGGATATCTATGGGGACGAATAGTATGATATTCGTATCCGTCCCGTTGAATAAATATGATATTCATATCCGTCCCATATCCGTGCAAATATCTGCTAAACAGATAATCTACGGATATTCACAGATATCCTTGGATATCTCTCTTATTTTAACCAAAAAAATTATCACATTAATTTTCTTAATTTTTTACAAAAATGTAATATTCATACATTTCATTTTTAAAAAATAAAAGATAATGTGATTGTGAGTTATGGTGAAAGAACGAACAATAAAGAAGTAGAAAGAAAGACATTGGTTTGACAGAGAAAATAGTTGGTTGGAAGGTGAAATTGTTGACGTGGGGTATGAAGTAAAGAAAAAACTTAAATATGAAATAGTCATATGATTTGTATGAAATGTTAAAGATTTTCTTTAGAAAAAACTTTTTTAAAAAAACTAGTTTTTTAAAAGATTAGAAGACATAGTATAATAAATTAATATTTAAGTAATTCTTATAATTTGTTAATAGATATGGATATCTGTGGGCATGATATCAGTAAACCTGTATCCATATCCATTACTAAATGAGTACTTAAATATCTATTTATTTTATCCGCCCCATATCCGTCGGATTTTATCTGTGGATATCTGCAGGTACGGATTTTTTTGCCATCTCTAAAGAATGTTAGAATATCACAATTTTTAATTGTTACTTACATTCAAAATATAAAGCTTTTTAATATCAAAAATATTTTTTATAATATTTTGAAAGTTATGTGATTTAAACTATGATCTAACTTATAAATAAATTTTAAAATACAAGTTATTGGAAAATCTTTGGAAGTCTTTGTAAATGATCAAAGATGAGTAACTTCTGAGTGTATTCATATACCAAAAATTAAAATGATAAACTCATGAGTGTATTCAGACACCACAAACTAATATGATAAAATTATGAGTGTATTCATATATCGCATACTAAGATGAGGAACTCCTCTGAGAGTATTCAGACAACATAGGATGATGGTCGACTATGTGTGAACCATATTAGAGATGCATAATATGATGACCAACTATGTGTGAATTAGGTCATAGATGCATAGGATGATGGTCAACTATGTGTGAACTATGTTAGAGATGTATAAAAGATGGTCAACTATGTCTGAACCATGTCAAAGATTCATAGGATGACAGTCAACTATGTGTGAACTATGTTAGAAATACGTAGATGATGGTTAACTATGTGTGAACTATGTTAGAGATGCATAAAAGATGATCAACTATATGTGAACCATGGAAGAGAGTAATAGATGATGATCAACTATGTGTGAACTATGCAATCCTTCATAGGATTGGTACTATTAATTGGGTTCTCATAAACCATACCTTCACTATTTCTAGTGTCCTTGGTAAGCTCATTTATGTTGGTTGTAAAAGAAGAGAATTTGATTTTGGAGAATACATATTTGATCAAATCTTAAGACAAGCATTCTCAACTGCTATAAAGCTGCCTATTTATTTTCCATCTCTCATTTATGGAATAATTTTTGAAACAACACCCTGGTATTCTATTATTTTTTGATAGTGTGAAGAAAAAGGAATCTCCTTTAACCTTGCATTATAAATTGTTTGATGGAGCGTATGTTCCAGAAATTGTCGTGACATCTTCCCAGGTACATGGTCTTGTAATTTCCAAGAAAGGGATAATTGCTCAACTAAATGAGAATTGTAGGGAGTTAGATAAATCCATTAACACTAGTACTAATAGGAAAATTAAGCTTGACATGTTAATGAAGGCTTTTATTGAAGAAGAGGAAAATCAGGCTGGATCTACTAGTGTTGCTGATGCGAATAATAGTGCATCACATGTTGGTGAATCTAAAGGTGATGATGTTGTTGAAAAGAGGGCATCTGAAGGTGATAATACTGATGGTGAAAATGGTGCATCTATTAGTGATGGAGAAGAGTATGAGACTGCTGATGATGTTGATGCATGGCTATTATTTTGTGTGTTTTTTTCTTGTTTTTGGATTATGGCTTTGTAATGTATAAGTACCCAAACAAATTTTAGCATATTGTCTGCACGTTGTGCTACTTTTGTTTTATTTTTAGGTTACATGTTTACCTTAGACATATTCGGGCTAAAATGAGTAGTAGTATATCTATTGTGAAGTAACCATTAATTGATTAGTTACATATGTTATTAAGGGGAAGAATTCTGAATCTCTGAAGTTGTTGCTGCTATTAAGGGGTGAATTTTTTGATTTTATGATGTGTTTCTTAGCAGTTTTTTCTTTAATGGGTTTCTTAACAGTTTTGAGAAAGGTTCATTGTTCTGGTTTAGAGTGGTGTGATGAGATGTCAAACATGATGTCCTGACATCAATCTAAATGACTGAGAATTTATTTTGCTTAATGTTTTTGTGTTTACATATTCCACTAACTGATGCTTTGATATTATTTCTACTACTAATATATCTGATAGACTGATATTTCTGATGAATCTCTTTTGATGTTGTCTTTTGTTATGTGTGTTTGATTTATTTTCAAACCTATGTTGTGCTATTGGAATATGAATTGTGGTATTTGTGTGCAAGGATTATTTATTTGTTTTAGCGAAAATTTTCCAAAGGGAACTCTCTATTTTTGAGATTGAATTTAATTTTGGTAAAACTATATTGGCAACAACGTGTTGAATAAAATGTTGTAACTTGCAGAGAAACAAGTTGAACAAGAAGTCCTATTCAGGATATTCAACATTGTGTCTATTATAGTTGTTCACTTGGATATATGTGATTATAATAGATTTTGAATATTCTAGGAATATCATTTTATCCTATGTCGCATCCAAGACTGAGGAATTAGAGATTCTATTTGAATTTAAAAGATTATTTTGTTTTTCTAAATGTTGACACATTTTAGGAAACATTTGATTGAAGACCTAATTTAATGTAGAAGATTCTGCAAATATTTAGGAACAGTCCTACAACGTTTTTGAATCCCAGATCCAAGCCATACATTGCTTATAAAAAAGAAAGCTACAAACCTAATTTAAAAGGGTGCAACATGTTGTGTCTTTAAGTGAGATTTTAGGGTTGTGTGTTCTTGTTAATTGTGAGCCTCTCTAATATCTTCTTGATGTAAGAGTAAGACTGTCTCTATTGAGTTGTAATTTCAGTTAATCACTTTTAAGCTTTTAAGCATTGAGTGATTGTGTGTCTTCAAAGTGTAACTTCTAAAATTTTCTAAGTGTTAGAGTGTTTAGTGGACTTGCAGAAGGTCTAGAAACTGATATTATTTAGTGGACTTCCTCTTTGGATTAGTAGCCCCCATACGTAGGTGTTGTTGTACACCGAACCGGGTTAACAACTTCGTGTGCTCCTTTACTTTCAAGTAATCTTATTTGATTTTATATTGTTATTGTGTTTTGATCAGATATCAGTATCTCGATATCTCTTAGGAAATATGATATCTACATACCATAATTTAAATTCTAATATGAAGATAAATCAATTTACACATAAATATATCTGTTTTTCCCTTATCTGCATGGACAATGTGTGCATCAACAATTATTCCAAGACTTTCATTGACCGAGTAATTTGCCAAAAACTTTTCCACATCCTGCACGATGAAACCAAAGTATGTCCATATAGCACAAGTTAATAAGTTTTATAAATCACATTACAAAGATCATGAGTTTATGAAAACAACAAAGAATATTGCATCAGCAACAAAAATTATAAATAAAAAATACATATGGATGTAAAAGTCAAACGAAAGTACCATAATCTCCACATCACGATTCAATACTTTAGGCTGGGCAAAATTATACTTCATTGGTTCAATCCTCTGAGGTGGAATCAATTATGAATCCCAACAAACAAAGTAGATGTCACCATCTAGATCGCTTCTCGAATATTCATTTGGATGGGGCCTGATATTAGAAATCAGGTGTCAGTTTCAACAGACAGTTTTAAAATAAAAGAACTTGACAATATAGGGAATGATTGTTTGGGCCTTAGTTTAGTTTCTATTTTCGGCCTGGGCAATGTTTGCTTATATAAAGGGCTCTCTCTTTGTAATAGACATAGAATCAAGTATCAATAACAGATTTTCACAGTTTCAGTTACAACAATTTTCTCTCTCTTTCTTCTTCCCATTCTTCTTCTTCCCTCTCAAAACAATCGGTTGATATTGCATTAGATCTGGATACCTTGCTACCGATATCTAACATTGTCTCAAAGACAACCTTACTGCGAGATGCAATATGATTGTTTGTTGCATGACCCTCAGATCTCATTATCATAGATGACCAGGTATGTTGAAAACCGTTATGAATATTTAAGTATTCAAATGTCAATTCTGAACCATTACGTTACTTTTTTTACATGGTAATTTTAGACTGCTACAAAACCCGCACCTAAGGATAAAGGGATTTTGCAGCACAACGAGTCTGTTGCATCGCAAAAAGAGGTAAATTGAAAGTGTTAACATAATTCTATGATCCGAATTCAAAAAATGCATGATTTTATAATTTACCTAAGTTATATAATTTTTAGGTACCTGCTAAAGAGTCACAACAACCGAGCCAAAAGATTTGTAGCGTACCCAGCAAGAAAAGAGATCTTCCAAGAACCGTGCCAAGAAAAATAGTACCTTGACTCCGAATGTGTCTTGAAACACTAGTGGGAACATCAGATTTGATGAATGATGTTATTCGTCGATTGGATATGGAGGAAGGTATCTTTGGTTTTTCTAGCACCGAAATAATTGCAAAAGAGGACATGGATCAAATTTTCTTGCATCAAGAATTAGGCGTCGGTATTGTACACTTATACATCCGGTAATGCGACCAGTCTATTATTTAATTACCTGAACAATTTATGTACACATTTTAAAGAAAATAGTCTAATGCTTATTATGTTTTTATTTAAGGTTCTTGTGTGACAAATTGATGCGCGGAAATCAATTGTCAAACAGATTCCATTTTGTGTCTTCCTCCTGTGTCAAGCAAAGGTCTATTGTTGATCCATTCGAAGAGAGCACTTGGTTGAGAGATTCATGGCCAGCAATACATAAAGCTTGTATCTTGATCTTTATTCTAAACTTTTGTTTGAATTTATAGAGAAAATTTTCATCTAAACTTTTATTTTAATTTATACACGTCACTAGTTGTTGGTTGTTGTGGATCCTATAAAAGAAGTGGTCTATTATTTGAATTCGGTTGACGGTAATTAGACAAATTATCTGGAAATGAAGTTAATGATTGATACGTAAGTGAGATTGTTCTAAATATTCATGTGTATTTATATATTTAATTATTTCTGTGACATTGTTCTAAATATATGTTTTTATTTTGTTAGAGCAATACAAGTATTTCGATGTCAAAGAGAAGCTCAGGTATCACGGTCTAAATCAAGCAACATTACTTGGACCAAAGTGCAGGTATATTAATTTCCACAATTTTGCTTATAATAGTTATGCTACTTGATAAAACAAGACAACTATATATTCTTATTTGTTTTTCTATGTAGTGCCCCCAACAGCAAAACGATATAGATTTCGGATACTTCGTTTTGAGGTTTATGAGAAAAATCATTCAGTTGAATGGAATAGAGATTCCAATCATGATATAAATTTATAATTTAGGATTTGTTTGATAATAATTAATTTTTTCTTCAATAATTAATTTTTTATTTAATAATATTTACTATTTAATTTCTCCATTAATAGCTAATTATTTTTTTTACTTATAAAAACAAAACTATATTAATAAGAAACAAAAATAAAAAATTTATCATTCAATTTCTAACACCAATGCCTACATTATTTTCTAGAAAAGACTATAGTTGAATGACAATATGAAAATATAAATTGAATGACAATAATAAATGATATCAAAATTTCAACTCATAAAAGAATTATTAATATTATTTTTATGATAAAATATTATCAGTTATACTGAAAAATATATATAATATTTATTTTTGACAGAAAAACACAGGACAACAATGATAGGTGAATATCCAAATTTGATAAGGTAGTTTTGGTTTTATAAAAACTAATTCAATCAATTACGTATGATTTTTTTTTATAAAATTATTTAAAATATTATTATAAATTTAATAAAAAATTATATCTAAAATATACATTTCAGATAAGTCGATACTATTTAACTTTTATATCTTTTATTTTCTGTGTTCAAGATAATATAATTGTTTCTTCAATAATTAATAAATACGAAATTTATCCTTCAATTCATATCACCAATGCCAATATTACTTTCTAGTAAAGGAAATAATTGAATGACGATATGAAAATATTAATTGAATGACAATAATAAATGATATAAAAATTTTAATTTAGAAAAAAGTTTTGAGTATTATATTTTTTCGATAAAATGTTATCAGTTATAAAAAAAATATATTGCATTATTTATTTTTGAAAATACTGATAGGTGAATTCTAAAATTTGATAAGATAGTTTTGATTCTATAAAAATTAATTTAATAATTATGTATGAATTTTTTAATAAATTTATTTAAAACATTATCATTAATTTAATGAAAAAATTATATCTAAAATATACATTTTCGATATAGGTCACACAATTTAACCATCGTTATATTATTTTTATTTACTATACTAGATCATATACTCTTATATTTTTCAATATAAATTTGATGGATATCCTGACAATTACTACAACTTATTAAATTAAAATTTATGTGACAATAATAATAGAAAGTATTTTTCTCTTTTAACACTACTAGAAAAATCGCATTTAGTGGCAGATTTAGTGATCAATTTTTTTTTTTAAAACTATAGCCAACAATTTAGCCACCAAAATTTAATATGATCCTTACTAACTATAGCCAATAACATAGCAACATCCTTCACTTTCCTATACTTGACTATACAACATCGCGTCATTATCGCCGCAATGTAATCAACACCAAAGTACATATACATTTCTTATTCCATATCTGAGGTCACTCACTCGCAAAATACTGACAACTCTATTAGTCTCGTCGTATCACTCTTATAGTGACATCGACATAGTCCACTTAATCAACTTCATCATATTATAGAGTATTACTCATCATCTACGATAGTCAACAACAATATCATGCAACCGAACAAAATTCTATAATGCCAACTTGATAGTAGTAACTCGACTACTAACCATACGATCCATCTTAATCCAACGTCCTTATTAGAGTTCCTATCCACTTATAAGGTTCACAAGCTTCAACCGAGCTTCAGACTCCCTTCACGTGCATCAATCTTTCACTTCGCGACGTTAGCTCGCACATAAACCATCTATCCCGAATTATTCAATGTTCCTCGACTTTTCCATGGATATGTCCCTATTAATTATCATCAACTTGAAAGAAACTATCTCCACGACATAGCATCCATTACTTAATGCACTATTGAGATAGCAATTCTAGTCTACATCCTCCAACACGATCTCATCTACTATCAACAAGGGATTAAGGGTGATCAATTCCTCAATTTTTCAATAGATAGCCGACAATCATAATGGATTATAAACCATCATTACTAACTATAATAATGTTCTTTTCCAACTTGTACTCAAGCTCCATACTCCAATAATCTCCAAAGTGGTTTACAGATACCCTCACAACTTCCCTCTCACTCGACCTTGTCGATGAGTCACCAACATTCAACATTTACAAGGTCCACATTACACTCACTTATTTTCACACGAAGGTTCAATATTCTCCAACTCAAGAATTTCTACTACACTAGTACATTCACGTCGTCTCATCCCAGTTAAAATCTCAACTCGTCTTTCCACACCGTCTTGGCGATAGAACCTCTCAAATTCTTCTTTTACTCATGCCACTACCTTGGCATCGTAATCACGACTCTAATTCCTCTTAAAAGAATTTTCCTTTAAAGGACATCTTCATTCAAATCACTAAGGAGTAACAATCAACTTTTGAAATTTTTTGCAAAAAACACATAGTACGCGCTGCGAACTGAACAAAACAGAAGGTTTGTTGCGTGAATAACATTCCCCCAACACAGTTAACACCAAATCTTTCATTCGATTCAATCTCAGATTGAAACTCAACTATAACAGTTTATGACAACGATTATTCCCACCAGTCATCCGCATAATATTACCACAAAGTTATTCAACTTAATATCATGAAGGAATCATTCAACCTTCTATAACAACTTATTTATCATCACAAGAATCCCACGACACGGTCTACCACAATCTATTACTCTATCATCATTCTAACGTCGACATCCTACGTAAGGCTACATCAACGGGCAACTTCGCAGTCCACCAGCAACGCTAAACATCGCAATCTTCTAAATCTCATCAACTAAAAGTTCTATACTTGTTACTTAACAATCAGCTTCGGAAACATCAGGAATTCTCATTCTACTTGTATATCAATAACCTCTGTATTACTCTTCATTCCTTTAAGAAATAAACATCAACAACGTCTGATCATGCCCCATCAAGATGTTCCAATTTGGTCCACATACAAAATCTTAAATTCCTGTCACTTCGGAAAACAACACAACTTAAACCATACTTGCACTGTCGCTACCAGTAACATACGACACTAACATCTTAAAATCGAAACATATCTGAGAAGCAAGCTTCTTCCCCACTAGTTTCAAACCAACTCCTGCAACAAGTGATCAGAAAAGCAACAAGTACCGACAATGTTGTACACACTTGTCGCGTACTAAGGAATAAACAACATTAGACAACACTGGTCGGACAGACCGATTTGCTCTGATACCACTAATATAACACCCCAAATCTACCCATCGAATAGTAGTAAAATCAGAGTGCGGAAAATTTTAATCATACAAGAGATGTCACATTTACTTCACATAAACAACATGCATTAGTCACAATTATACATATGCATAACACTTAGAACTTGGATGAACTCATAACAACATATTTCAATTCAATTAATCAACTAAGCACAAAATCATAATTTCTCATCGGTAACAACACATACTTCACAACTATTAATGTTATTCAACTTCAATTCACTTAACATAATTATTCGACTATAACAACCTCATAATTCAACTTAAATCAAGTATTCACATTATTCATAAACTTGAACAACTTAAGAAACTACAACGATTAAATAAACAACGTTCATCCCCCGAGTGTTACATATCAGAGTAATGACACCGACTTGGACTAACAACAACTAATTCTTCATTCTCGAATACATGCACGTTACCATTATAAAGGCAACGACGAACAAATAGAAAGAGTGAGATATCAAACTATATAATTAAGATTATGATAAATAATATATAGTTAGAATCATCTAAAATCACCGCTTCATAATCTTGAAACCAAATCAGCGACAACCACAATTCAATCTTACATCAACATAATTATGAGGTATATGATGCAACTTAACAAATGCAGATGCATGTGGTACCATTGGAGTAAAACTCCCAACGTGATCAATTGTCAATTTACCGAGGCATCAAGGCATAAGCCTTCAACGGCCAACGTGTTTTTCGCCAACATAATATGCAATGCATGTATGCTACTAACATAAATGGCATACAACAACAACCTCATTCATAAGTTATTCCAAACCACAACGGAAAAACAATAATTCAACGTCAACATTGGCCACCAAGCCTTCAACATAATTCGTCCATATTCGGGACAACAATCAACATCATGTGACCAACGCACAATCATCAAACAAACATATTCTAACAGATCTACTAACGCATACAACCATTCATGCAATCCCTATAATTCCTAATTTGGTTAACTATGGCGTTTGTATTACTAACTCACTAATTGGTACTAATTCTACTCAATTTCGGTATCATTACCTATTAATTACTATTCTTAAATTACCCATTAAAGCGTACTAAAAGTTATCTACTTCAACTACTTAATTTGGACAGAATTCAAAATCATAATTTATTGTCAAAATTCGCACAGTACACGCCGCGTCGTCTCTTCGCGTCGCGAGTTTCGCAGGTTTCAGTTCGCGTCGCGTCCACCCGTTGGCGCCGCGAACTGAACGAAATAGAATGAGTTTTTCCTGTCCGAACAACTTCTTTCTCAACCTAAATCCCTAACTTTTTGTTATCCAACACATCTATAAACCAGAACGATTCAGCTTTAAGGTTCTAACAACATAGGAAATAAATCAAAACAACCTTTATCACTTTCATCAACCAAACCAATGGATTATCAAGCATCAATTTGTATTCCAATCAACAACAAGAAGACACAAATCAGAATTTCATAAACCCCAAACTACCGATCATTCATTATATTCTCAATTATAGAGCAAGAACCCCACCCTTACCTGGATTCAACGACAGTTCAACTCTCCGATCGCATCTTAATTTTCGGTCGAGTGCAAGCCTTTACCTTTTCCCAACATCAATTCCTTTCTCCGTCAAAACCCCCGTTCCTCTTTTCTTGCAACTTTGTTTCACGATCTATTCTCCAAAACCTTTATTCCTCTTTGTGATAGGAAACCTCTTTTTCTTACTGTCACTTCTATTTTTCCTCTTAACCAAATAATAATAATAATAATAATAATAATAATAATAATAATAATAATAATAATAATAATAATAATAATAATAATAATAATAATAATATAACTTCTATTGGGCTTAACTTTTCTACACCTCCCTATTGCTACCACCATTACATAACTAAGCCCATAACTCTCTTATCATTTACTTAATCCATAATAATAATAATAATAATAATAATAATAATAATAATAATAATAATAATAATAATAATAATAATAATAATAATAATAATATTTCCAATATTCTATTATTATTTCCATAACTTAAATCAACACATTCAATTGAATAAAATCACAATACAACTTACTTCGATATATTTTAATTCATCAATTTTTACAAATAATTTTGAATATAAGGCAATTGTCCGAAGAATTAAATGATTGACAATTTGACAATTTGTTCAAACTTGTGGAAGTGATTGACTTATGAGATAGTAAGCAGCGTAAATTGAGTTGAAGGAATTATAAGCTTTATTTATTTTTTATTCTAAGTTTCCTTTTTTTGGTTGCATTTCTAAAAGATCTATTGTGGCACAGCCGGATAAAATGATATATAAAAAAATTCTTACATATGCAAAATTTTATAAAAAAATTTTTACATCTGCAAAATTTTATTTTGATGTATAGCATTATTGTAGATTATGCACTATTTGATAGATGATGGTTCTGTATTGCGAATTGGTTTTATGATATAATTTTTTTTATGTTGGCTCCAAAATCCTACACCAACAATTATCCGATATATTTTATTCACTGTATTTATATAATAAATATTATAATATTATTTATGAACAGTCTTTTGAACAGTATTCATGAATAATATATAAACAGTGAATTTTAATAATAAAATAAAGTCGGTTAATAAAATATAAAAAATTAATTAATAAAATGATGAAGTTGGTTAATACAAACCTAAATATTAATAATAATTTTTTGTATTAAAATAAAGTTGGTTAATAAAATATAAAAACTTAATTAATTAAGTTATAAAGTTGGTTAATAAACTGCTTAAATTTTTAATAAATATGTTAATTGCTTAAACAGTAGTAGATTTTTAAATAATAATAATAATAATAATAATAATAATAATTATTATTATTATAAAATATTATTATTAAGAGATATAAGTATTGTGTATAATTATTGTTATTTTTATATTGGTTGTCTTGTAACTTAAAATATAAGATAATTATTTTGATGCTTAATATTACAATTTTTTTATTTAAAATGAAATTAACATAAAATTGTTAAATAATTTAAATAGACCATTTTGGTGTATTATATTTTACATTATCAACTGAAAAATAATTGAAGTTAATGAGAGATAGAAATGCAAAATTAAAATAAATTATAAAATTTAAAGAGATTGATGAAATACTTTACAACCTACGGTAATGAAATTAATTTAAAATTCTTTAAAATCAATAAAAAAGATTCATTTTCTAATTGGTCATACCTTGTAGCCAAAATTCTTCGAAACTTATTATAAATATATCTTACGAGGCTTAAAAGTCAATGTGTAAAAAAACTTTAATAAAATTAAAGACAACAAAATGTTAGTCAGAAGAAAAGGAGAAATTTTTTTTATCTCACCGATAAGAAAAAAACCATTAATTTTAATATTTTATTTAATTTTTAAATGATTTTATTATGTCTAAACTTTTATATTTTATTGTGTTTAAACCTTCATATTTTTCTCTATTTTAAAAATTATATTGAAAATACACACCATCAAATCATGTAATTTTTTTTATAAATGCAATCAACATAAAAAATCACATTAACATATTTAAAATATTTTTTAAAAAACTTTAATACTTTCTTCATAATAGATATTTTCATTTATTTTTTATCTCACCCTTCTCTATAGTCTAACTTTTTCAACAACAATTTTATTAAAAAATATTTATTTTGCAATTTTTCAAAGCATATACATCTACCAAATAATATGGATATAATTAATAGACAATAAAACTAGGGGTTATATAAAATAGAAAAAAAATAAAGCAAGACTCAAAGACAATAATGATTAAATATGTTTGGATCTTAACTTTAAAAGTTAATTTTAAGGATGAGATTGTCCTCACATAAAATTATACATTCAACAACCCAAAAACCTAATTAATGTGAGATTTCAAATCAATTTCAACAATACAACTATCAACTTTAACAATAATAAAAGTGTGATTCATAAAATAGTGTAGTTTTATGATGATATATGGTTCGAGAAACATGACTAAGAATTAAAAAGTTATAGAAAAAATGGTAAAAATATTGTTAAAGAAGTTGAATTATAGAGAGTGGATTAGAAGAAGAAATGAAACACCTAATGTCACGTATAAATCTTTATCTTTGGTTGCTTCAAAGTTTACACCTAAAAAATATAACTTAAAATTAACAAATATTAACCCAAAAAATAAAATTAAGGCACGTGCGAATATAATAATTGCAAGATGAATTATTGAATTAATAGAAAAGTATAACCTTGCACCGGGACACCTCGCTCTATCATGTCGAAAGTTGTTGTTGTGAATACGATGCCTTGAAACAAATATATATAAGTTTGTTGCTCAAGGTAAGGAAAAAGTATGAAGAACACGATGAACACAAAGATTGGTTATTAACTGCTATTCTTTCCTTTATCTTCAAATCAAGATTACAAGTATACAAGAATAACAAATAACCCTCTCACCCTAAATTAGGATTTACAGTATGCAATGATGAGAGACTAGTATGCTATTTATAATAAACCTAACATACTAAACTAATGAGCTTTTATCACAAATACCCATTACAAGCTAACTTAGGGTACAAGCTAACTTAACCAATTGGACATAACAAACAGGCCCAATTCGATGCTAACAATTCTAGCATCCTTCGACACAATAGAGTTTGACCCAATATCTCACAAATCTCCACCTTGGAACAAACTCTATTATCAACTAACGAATTAGTTTTCTTCATGCAGCTTTATCAACTGCATACAGTGGAAAAACTTGCAACTAGGCAATGTCTTGGTGATCATATCAGCAGCATTATGATCTGTCGAAACCTTCAGCACTTGGACTTCTCCACGCTCGATTACCCCTCTGACGAAATGCAACCTCACATCAATGTGCTTGGTTCGCTCATGATAGGCTGAATTCTTCGACATGTGTATTGCACTTTGACTATCACATTTAACAGTGATAACTTCCCCTTGAATTTTCAGCTCCTTAGCAAAACCTTCAAGCCACAATAAAGCAATATATTCTGCTTCAGTGGTTGATAATGCAACAACCTTCTGAAGTGTTGCTTTCCAACTAATAGCTGTACCAAACATAGTGAAAACATATCCAGAAATAGATTTTCTGGAATTCATACAACCTGCATAATCAGAGTCGACATATCCTTCGATTGCTGTTTTACCATCTTCACCAAAGGCTCCACCATAAATTAAGACTCTGTTCAGAGACCCATTTATGTACCTTAGAATCCACTTCAATGCTTGCCAGTGAGCCTTTCTAGGATTCGCCATGTACCTGCTTATAAGACTTACTGCATATGCTATGTCGGGTCTAGTACAAACCATAGCATACATCAAAGAACCTACTACATTAGCATATGAGATGCTATTCATATAAGTTCTTTCGACCTCAATACTGAGACATTGATCAATACTCAACTTGAATTGAGGGTTTGTTGGAGTCACAACAGGCTTCGAATTCGACATACCAAACTTTTTGAGAATCTTTTGTAAATATGCCTCTTGAGATAAGCATAATTTTGACTGCTTTCTATCTCTTCGAATGTCAATTCCAAGAATCCTGGAAGCTGCTCCTAGATCCTTCATTTCGAACTCCTTATTGAGTTCTGCCTTCACCCTCATTACCTCTTCGACATTGTTACTTGCTATGAGAATATCATCAACATAAAGTAACAAAATAACAAATAAATTACCAGGACGAAATCTAAAGTAAACACAGTGGTCGTACTGACTTCTAACGAAACTTATGCGTGTCATGAATTTGTAGAATCTCCTATTCCACAGGAGATTGTTTCAGCCCATATAAAGATCTATTCAACTTGCACACATAATCTTCCTTTCCTTTTGACATACCCTTCAGTTGCCTCATGATTGTTTCATCTAGATCACCATACAAGAACGCAGTCTTCACATCCATCTGTTCCAGTTCAAGATTGAACTGTGCCACCATGGCAAGCAACATTCGAATGGACCCATGCTTCACAACAGGAGAAAACACATCATTGAAATCTATACCTTCTTTCTGAGTGAAACCCCTTGCAACCAACCTTGCCTTGTATCTTTTCGACGCCACTCCTTTGATTTCTTCCTTAACTTTGAAAATCCATTTACATGACTAACTGGCTCCAGTTTTGGATCAATTCAGTGTTGTTATCATGAAGAGACTTCATCTCATCATCCATGGCCTTGACCATTCGGTCTTATTCGACTCCTCATAACTTCCTTATGGTCTCTTGGTTCTTCGTTCGAACCTCACTTGCAGAGATTAAGGCATAAGCTATAAGATCGATACCCAAACCTTTGAGGTGGTTTGATGACTCTTCGTATCCTATCTCTTGCCAATAGATAGTCATCAGCAGTTCCTCAACTTCATCACATCATCGCTTCTTCGACTTTATCGGGATATGCAATTCATCAAAATGCTCCACCTCAACAGAATCTCTGCTCTTCGTCGTTCTTGACCAACATCATCCGTTTTCTTGAAAGCCATTTCACTTCATTGAAAACAACATCTCGTGGTGATAATCCTTCGTGACGACTCACCATAGCCTATAAGCTTTGACTCCTCGGGTATCCGGGAACATGCATTTGAGAGCTCTAGGTTCGACCTTGTCTTGCCTAATGTGAGCATAGGCTATGCAGCCAAATACTCTCGGTTGTCGAGATTTGGTGGATGTCCCGACCAAACTTCTTGGTGTCTTCATATCTAACACGATCGAAGGACATCTTTATCGATATGTTCTTTGTCGAAGCACCTCAAAAACACCTTCTTTAAGCCAAGACTAGTCAACATGCATCTAACTCTCTCCAAGATGGTTCGATTAAACCTTTCACTAAACCATTTTGTTGTGGAGTGCTGCAGAGTTCGTGCCTTGCAATACCGAGACAAAAGGCGCCGAATGCCTCATTGCAAAATTCAAGACCATTGTCTATTCTCAACCTCTTGACCTTTCGCGGTTTGTTTCGACGAGTCTTCCAACCTTTGAAATTCTCAAAGTTTCATCCTTAGTCTTCGAATGAATACCCATAACTTTCGGAATAGTCATCTACTATGGATAGAAAATACCTTGCTCTGAATGTGATGGACACCTTGCAGGCCCCAAAGATCAGCATGGATGTAATCAAGGGATCCATGTGTTCTTTGTTTGCCTTTGTTGAACTTCACTCTACAAGATTTTCCAAGTACAGGGTTCACAAAACTTGACTTTTCGACTTTGTCTCCACCAAGCAAATTTTGTTTCCCAATTCGACGGATCCTTTCAACGACATGGCCTAATCTCATGTGATTGCCTTCGACAAAGGTTTCATGGATGCAACATTTGTCGAACCACTTACAACTTCAGCCACAAGGGTATACAAGCCTTGTTTCTTCACGCCTCTCAAGACTTCCTTCGACCCCTTCATGACTCTTAGGATACTTTTCTCTCCTTGAAAAACACATCCTTTCTTGTCGAATTCACCAAGAGAAATCAAATTTCTCTTCAAATCAGGTACATACCTGACTTCAGTCAATAACCTTATTGACTCATCATGGAGTTTGAATCTCACGGATCCAATACCTGCAATCTTGCAAGCTTTGTTGTTTCAAATACGGATCCACCATCTTGATCACATAATTCCTCGAACAAGTCTTTGTTTGGAGTCATGTGCCAAGTGCACCCAGAATCCATAATCCATTCCTTCGACGAGTTGCTGCTTGAAACCACAAGAACATCAGATGAGTCGAAATCATCTTGAACAATAGCTGCATTGCCATTATCCTTTCCTCCATGATCTTTCAAGCGTTCAGGCACACTTTTCTTGTGTGACCTCCTTACAATGATAGCATCGAATACGGATGCTTCACCACCGTAAAACGTTGACTTTTACCTTTCTTCTTGTCGAACTTATTATCCTTTCGCAAGAATTTTCCTTTAACGGCCAAACCTTCACCAACCGTCGAAGGTTTATGCTCCTTTCATTCATTCAAGTCCTTCGAATACAAGGCTGATTGAACCTCTTCAAAGGTCAGGGACTCCCTTCCATACAAGAGAGTTTCTTTGAAGTGGGCATGTGATCTGGGCAACGCGCACAACAACAACAGCGCTTGATCTTCATCATCAATCTTCACATCAATATTTTCAAGATCAAGAATCGACTTGTTGAACATATCCAACTTTCACCAACACTTTGTCTTCAATCATCTTGAATGAATACAAAGCTTGCTTGTAGAGTCGATTCACCAACGATTTAGTCATGTACAAACTTTCAAGTTTCACCCATAACCCTACCGTCGTCTCCTTTGATACCGTCGAAGAACCTTATCACCAAGGCTCAACAAAATTGCGTGGGCCTTTCTATCATTGCCTTTCTCACCGTCAACTCTTCGTTCATGGCTGACTCTCCCTTCAACGCTTCCAAACAACCCTACTAAACCAATAAGGCTTTCATCTTCAAGCGCCACAGACCGAAATCGTTCACTCCGATGAACTTTTCAATCTCATACTTTGTCGAAGGCATCTTCTCCACGCTCACCGCACCAATTTGTTGTGAATACGATGCCTTGAAACAAATATATATAAGCTTGTTGCTCAAGGTAGGGAAAAGTATGAAGAACACGATGAACACAAGGATTGGTTATTAACTGCTATTCTTTCCTTTATCTTCAAATCAAGATTACAAGTATACAAGAATAACAAATAACCCTCTCACCCTAAATTAGGATTTACAGTATGCAATGATGAGAGACTAGTATGCTATTTATAATAAACCTAACATACTAAACTAATGGGCTTTTATCACAAATACCCATTACAAGCTAACTTAGGGTACAAGCTAACTTAACCAATTGGACATAACAAACAGGCCCAATTCGATGCTAACAATTCTAGCATCCTTCGACACAATAGAGTTCGACCCAATATCTCACAGTTGTCTTTCATCGCAACTTCTGTTATTAGACAGCGACACCTTATCTAGAAGGAAGTGAATAAATCATAAGTCAAAAAATCCAAATAAAAATTATTGTTTTAAAATTGACTAGAAAAGAGTGCATTACAGCATAGAGTGATTTCTTTCAATTCAATTCAATGTCACTTAATGTGTCTTGTGTGCTATATAATAATGATAAACTCTGTTGTCGTGAATTAAATTAAGAGTAAAAGATAATATTTATGCTCTTTATTAAATTGTTTTTTCCAGGTTTAGTTTCTTAGTGTTTTTACTCATGGCAGAATAAGCATGACTTGCCATATTTTACATGTGTATATCAACTGGAATGGAACTGCTCTGAGATATAGTTATGGTGGATTAGTAAGATCTCTCACACAATCTAGTTGTCATCAATATGAAGATGACGTCGAAGAATCATCTATGAAAGCGATCAATATGAAGATGGCGTCAAAGAAACACATGAAGAAGACGTTAGTAATAAATTATGATTTTTAAGTTAGCGAGACAAATGAATTGTTTTAGTCATTTTTAGTAATGTGACTATGCAAGAACTTGTTAGAAACTTTGTAGTTTATAAATTGTTGTTCTATGAATTTGTCTTATTTAAAATCAAAGCATTTTAATTTATTATTTTGCAGTTTACAAATTCTCTGAATTTGTCTTCTTTAAAATCAAAGCATTTTAAATTAAATTTTTATTTATATATTATGGCTATTTTAATATATAATTAAAAAAAATAATTGAGATAAAAATTTTCTAGTGATTTTCTTGCGGATTTACCTGCGTTTTATTTCCTGCGGATTTTTCTACAGAATTTATTAGCCACGAAGGTATTAACTGGGGATCATAAACTGTAGGAAACGTTTCCTGCGAATTTTTTTGCTCAAATCCACAGGAAATTTCAGTTTTTTTAGTAGTGTTTGACATGTAGAACCATTACAATTGGAGTGTTTGTAATGTGTAGGGGAATTAAAATATTTGTTCAGGAGAGTAGAAACATTATTTGTGAATTTATTGAAGAGGTTAACGCTAGTTGTTGGGCTAAGTCTCATTCGCTTTGAAATGTTTGAATCCTTATCATGACGATTTGACGATGGTGTATGTTTGAAGAGTATTTGATAAAGTATTTGTTGTTGGCGTAACAAGCAGTGTTCGTTTAGGAGTAGAGGTATTAGAGTTTGGTTGAATGAAATGAGTTGGCTGGTTAATAATATTTTCCTTCTTCAAGAAATCTATTACTGGGTTTTTGTTATTCATCAGTAATCTTCTTCTCTTTCTTGCAAGTGAAGATGGGAAGTTATCTCTAGAACCACCAATATGGTCGTAGTTCTATTAGTAGACAAAAGAAGAGTAGACAAAAGAAGACTGATAATTATAGTTAGTTAAAATAAATGTTAAAGTTTCTAATAGTTATACTAATAGTGGCATGTAACTGGTAATAGAAACATGCAAGAAATGTTCACGTACGCGGATCATCCACTCATAGATTTATAAATTATGTTAATTATAGTATTAAAATTAAGGATTAATAAATATTTATCTCAGCAATATAGACGAGTTTAAATATTTGAATAACTATTAAAATATTTTACAGGAGTAATTTTTTCTCCTAAAGAAAAAATTTAGAATTTTAATATTTTAAGGGGTGATCAAATTTATTTTATTAAAAGAAATAAATCAAAACTTGTCTATATTGCGGGAGATAAATAACTATTAACTTCAAAATTAATTAGAATTCTGATAAACTTGAGGGACCCAAAACTTGGCTTTTTAAATTAGGGGGTTTGGGACTGTAAAAATTCTAATTTTGGTAAACTTGAAGGACCAAAAACTTGACTTTTAAACTAGGGGGCTTTAAACTTTAGAATTTTAAAATGAGGGGGACTAGTAAAATTTCCAACTCTGTAAGCTTGAGAGGTCAAAAATTTGACTTTTAAACTAAGGGCTTTAAACTTCAGAATTTTGAAATTAGGTGGAAGAAAAGTGCATTTAAGCCTAACGGTTTTATTACAAATTTTGATATTCTCATCTACATTGTCTTTTTAAAATAAAAGCTAACAAAAATGAATGCATGTTTGAAACTTTGTATAATGGTTTACTAAGCATCAAAATATATAAATTATTTATTTAGGGAATTTCTTATCCCATTCTTTGAGGTGGAAAATAACTAAAAAATTTGTATAGAATTCAATTAGATACAGAATTCAATGCATTTTTTCTTGTGCATTTTAGGGATTTATGCACTTTTTCTTGTACATTCTAGGGAATTAGATATAGAATTCAATGCATTTTTTCCTGTGCATTTTAGGGATTTATTCAGAGATACATTTTCAAATATTTGAAGCGGAAATTTGATATTCTATCATCTTTGTATTTCATTTATGGATATTGAAATCAACTTTGTATTTCATTTATGAAAAAATTAAACATGAAATTGCTAAAAATAGCTACATGCATGATTAGACCATATATCTATTTTTTTTTCAAAAATCCTTCTAAAAACTTCATCCTTTCAATTTTTTTTCCATGTTCAATCAAAAACTTTATACTTATGTTTCCTTATATTAAAAAAAGTAAAAGAAGTTGGAATTCAGGTAAATTTAGTTTATTTTAAGTCTCGTTGTTCACATTAATTTTGTTTTGAAGTTGAAAAAAATTATGATGAATTCAAAATGTATTTATGACTTTTGTATGAATTCTTTTGGACATGTATTTTCATTAGCTGTCTGTTTTCATTTTCCAGCAGCCTGTTTTTAGTTTTAGTTGTTTTTGAGTATTTTATGTTTTTGTTTTCATTAGATATGGCGCACTCTGATGTTTTTTTCCAAACATATTGTGTCTTTGGATCTCAAACGCGTTGTTGTGAAAGAGGTAGATGTTGACAACCAATCTAAAAATGTCCAAGAGTTTGAATTTCGTGATCACATGCTTCAATAGATTCGTATGAATGCATCTAAAATGGGATTTGGTGTTGTAATCAAAATGTACGATAATGGTTCAGATAGAAGAGGTTCATTTATAACATTGACATGCGAAAGAAGTTGAAAATATGGACCTTCTCTCCGAAATTTCAAATGAGATAAAATCGATGCAAGAAAATGTACGTGTCCCTTTAAGTTGCTTGGTTATCGGCTAGTAACAAAAAAGTTGTCATAGCACAAGTTGACACTCTTTCAGATAGTTCACAATTTCTGAAACAGATGCTTAGTAACAGAACAACTTTGCCAAGCTTCTAGATAGTTCATAACTTCTGAAGCGTTAGAGCCTGATCACCATACCTTTAGAAATTTTGCAACTTCTGAACAATAGGTGTTGTCAAGACAAAATTACCTTATTTTCAGAAAGTTCATAACATCTGAGCAGTGTAGGGGTATCATGGCTTGATTAACTATATTTTCACGAAGTTCATAATTTCTGAACAATAGGTGTTATCAACACATGATTACCTTACTTTCAGAAAGTTCACAACATCTTCTGAATAGTGTAGGTAAACTAGAGCTTGATTTAACCATATTTTCAATAAGCTCATAACTTCTGAAACATACATTGTATTAGTGTCTGTTTCAACCTTTAACTTAGTTAGAAACTTCTGGCCAAAACAATATTAGGGCATGATTCGTTTTAGACAATTCACAACTTTTAACGAATACATGTTCTCAAATTCTTAGCCATCAGAGCATTCTTCACACATCTTAATACTGTCTTCTGATTGGCAAATGATAATCTTTTGATAGCCAATTAATCTGTCTATGAAAATCAGTGAACTTTCACAAAGTTCCTGAATCAAACATCAAACAAATGGTTAGTAGTAAAAACATTATATCATGTTTGAGTTTGAGATTTTGAGAGTTAAACACTATCAAAATCATATACTTTTTCTCCCCCTTTTTCAGAAATAAAAAAGATTTAAAAGACAAAATAAACATTTCATTGAAACAAAGGGATAAGGATACAATTGTTTTAGAAACAAAGGGCTAAGGCTTCAAGCATCGTTCTTGCCAAATTTTTCCATGAACAACATTAACACATCAGAATATTGCTTGAACGAAGCCTCCTGAGAAGCAATCCTTTCATCATGCTTATCTAAGCGTTGATGGATAAGAAGACTGTATTCTTGCTGTTTATTCAAAACAACCTTCAACCCAGCTGGTTGGTCCTAAAATTTCATAACTTGCTTCCCCTTTAAACCAGAAGGTTGACCATCAACCAACAATATCTTAGACCTAAAAGCATTAGCAGTGATAACTTCTAAAGTACCAAAAAAGACAACACCCAACTGATCTGCTTTAGAAATTAGAACCTCTGGAGAAGGAAAACATAAAGGAATTACATAAGTTTTAGCTTTGAGCCATCCTTTATGCTTCCTAATAGCTTCAAAGGAACAATAGGCTTGCATGATTCTGGAATTAACATCAAAATATATTCTGAAGCCATCCCAAACATCGTCGGTCATTTCTGGATCCCTGCTTGAAATAGATATTCTTAAGACGAATCTTAACGAGTTACGAGCACAAAGTACAAAATGATACATTATTTCATCCAAGTGCACATGTCTAGTGTTGGTTCTAGCAAAGTGTACCAAAGGTTATCCAGAATAAGGAGATGGATCCCTATTTGGCACAACAATGATTTTCAAGATATCCTTCTCTAACATGAAGTATTCAGGAGTATCTTGAGCATCATAGGTGTGATGTTCGACTTGAGAAGATGAAGGAGTAAAATTTTAAAAAGAGTGGTGTCAATCTCAACTTAATTTAAAATAGAAGTGTTGGTTGGGGAAAATGGAGAAGGAGAATTTCTAGTGATGGAAATGATGGGTTCATATGGATGACGGAGAGTGGTTGAGGAAGATAGATAATTTGAAGAAGAGGGATGATGATGGTGTTTGCTTAAGATGAGTCTTCAGAGGGTTTTGGATTTTGTAGGGTTTTAGGATCAGAAGAAGTGTCTTCCATAACATTTGGATTTTTCTTGGTGGAAGCGAAAATTATTTCAAAAGAGGAAAATGATGATGGAATGAATATGTGGTGGAGTAGTGAAGGTGGATGGAGGAGAGGTTGAAATGATCACATCATTAGAAGATGAAATTTAGTTGCAAACATCTAGAGTGAATCTGGATATATAAGAAGCAGTAGATAATTTGAATGTTCTAACAACTTTCGAAGGTCTATGGTCGGAAAAATAGCAAGTGTACTATTTTTACCGATGTAGTAATAATGTGATTTACTCCAAGTATCGATCTCGAGGATTGCGTAGGAAATACTGAGTTAGATGAATTATTCAATTGAACAAAAACAATAGTTTTAAGATTGGTGGGAATAAATCCTTGCAGAAAGTAAATTTGCGTAAGATAAAAATTGACTTTTTGTTTGATTAAAGTATGCTAGGGTGAGTGTATAATTTGTCATGTAATAACCTTCACTCTTTGATTTATTCAACAAGTTCATCATCCTCAATTACCAATTCTCAATATAATTTTATCCTAATTCCTTAGTGACAAAACTTTTAACCTTCTTTCCTAATTTCAATTTCTATTTAAATTAGTAGAGAGGTTAGGCATGAAATTACCAAGAACTATTCTGGTTAGAATAGGATTACCCTAGTCCTAGGTGAAATCCTTAATAATATCATTATTTAGAAAACCTTAACACGATCGTACGACTCTACTGTGTTAAAATAGTGAAATCCTATGGTCCCATAGGGTCAAACTACGAATTAATCTAAATAATGAAATTGATGCATAATGAACTAAAATGTTGACTAAAACAGAGAGATCAATATTCTTAACATAACAAATTAGGGAAACCCCCTAGCATAGAGGGGTTTAGCCTCTCATAGAATTCAAAAGTAGCATAATCAAAATATTAGATAAAGACATTACAATAGATTGGGTCTTCGATCTTCAATTGCTCTCGCGCATGAAGACTTCTCAGTTCCCCAAATCTGTTGAACCTCTGCTCTTCTATCGTGAATTTTTCTCTCTGGTGGCAAAAGTCCTCTTCTCCTTCTCAAAATAAGGTTTATATAGTGTTAGGTCATTCCCAAGCAATACCAAATGTCCAAACCACCCTTAATGATCCAAAACACTATAAAATAACAAAAATCATAATTCTCAGCGTCATGGCTGACACGGGCCGTGTCCGATGACATGGACACCCGTGTCGGCCTCTGTCTACGCGTACTTTGCCTAGGCTTCCTGACATAGCCCGTGTCAGCTGACACGGGCACCCGTGTCAGCCTCTATTCCTACTCCAAAACTCCATTTTTGCGCCATTTCTAACACGGGCCGTGTCCCATGACATGGGTGACTGTGCCAGGACCTTTGTAGCCTCAAATACTCTGATTTTTGCACTTCTTTTGCCCTAATTTGTCATGTTTTATTCTTCTGACCCTGAAAACACTTAAACACACAACCAAAGCATAAAATGCGGTAAAATGACATATAACACTAAACAAATAAAAGAAACGGTAACAGAGTTCAATGCTAAATATCTGTGTAGAAACCACCGATCAAACTCCCCAAAACTTAAACTGTTGCTTGTCTGCAAGCGAAAAATATAAGAACTCAATGGACTCACAGCAGCCGGTACTCATACGTGAGACTTCAGTTCACATTGATCAAAAGGTAGTTTGTCCGGCCTTCACATGACACGAAGAGTTTTCGGTAAGAACCTTTTAACCCGGGGCTTCCTCTTGAGATACCTCTCCAACTATGCTTTGTACCACTTAAGTCTTATCCTGATTTTCCTCCTTTTTCATTCGTACAATCAAATTAAGGCAATAAGAATTTAGATAATCATCATATACAAGAGACTAATCAGAACTTCTTATTTCAGCATCAAACGAGAAGTATTTGCTACTTTTAATTACCGATTAAAATTTTCAAACTTTGTAGTTATATATTGTCCTTTTGGACGACGTTTGGGGGTCAACTCCCTTTGGGCTTAATAACCTGGTGAGGGCTACCCAACTTAGCGAGTCAGTTGCCTTTTACCGCCTTTTCATCATTTGGTGCCATCTTTATTTGTTTCACAACCAATCTTACCTGCCTGCAAATCAAGACTATGCCAGACTATGTGGATAAACTACTCAAGGAGTACTTTTCAGGATTCAAGTACTCTGGTACAACTCTGCACGTTAGACTCGTATCACTGTCACATTATTCCGAACTTCCTCCCTTCAAACAGTCATCCCTTTATCTATATACTATTCCCGACACAAGCTCTTGAGCAAATTAATACCAAAATTTTTGGACAAGATTAGTAAAAATTAAAAATTTCGGGGGAATTTTTCCTTTTGGTCTTATGCAGCATTTAACATCAACTTAACAAGTAAACATAACAACTTAACAAGTAAACATAACCAAAAAAAGTAATAAAACCTCCCCCAAACTTGAACTAAACATTGGCCTCAATGTTTCAGACCAAACTCGAGAGAAGTGACTCACAAAGGGTAACACAACACCAGCTGCTGTCTTCTAGCTTTCGCAAGAAAGTATCCCTTTTTATTACTTGCAAACAAAACAAAAACAAAACTAAATTATGAAAAGCGTGGGTTTCCTCCCACGAAGCGCTTCGTTTAACGTCGCCTGGCTCGACGATTTATCCCCTTATGGGGGGTACTTTTTCTTCTACAATTTGTTGCTCATATTTTCTCCTTCTACTTTGACCATACCAATTGAAAATTTATTCTTTTCACCTGCACCTTGTTTCTTGACTTCAAACAACTTCATGGTTATCTTCTCATCAAAATATTTTAAGGTCAGATAACCTGTCTCGATATCAAAATTGCACCTGTTAGTCAATAAAAAAGGTCGACCAAGAATGATCGGGGTCTCTTCATCTTCAGGTATGTCCATGATCTGAAAATCCACTGGAAAAGCAAAATTTTCAATCTCTACCAACACATCTTCAGTTATCCCATATGACTTCTTGATGGTGTGATCAACAAATTTTAATTTTGTTCCACTTCCGCTTATCTTTTCAATACCAAGTTTCTTGAAGATTGATAATGGCATTAAACTCACACTAGAGCCAGAATCAATTAGAACCCTTTTGAAAGTTCTATCTTTTATGGTGCATTGTATCTCCACTGATCCAGGATCCTTCTGCTTGACAGGTATTTTTCTCTCGGGCACGATTGCACACAACTTCTCATCAACGGGTACCTGTTCATCATTTGTTGGCCTCTTTTTTGATAGAACCTCCTTCATGAATTTTTGGTACAAAGACATTTTATCAAGTGCTTCAAAGAAAGGTATGTTGATCTAAAGCTTTTTGTTCAATTGAATAATTCATCTAACTTAGTGTTTCCTACGCAATCCTCGAGATTGATACTTGGGGTAAATCCCATTATTACTACATCGGCAAAAATAGTACACTTGTTATTTAAAGGTCTAGAAGATTCAACCTGAAATCAAGGAGAATGAAGAATTCATAAATAAGGACAGTATTTAGGAAGCTAAAGACCTTTCTTGTAGCAGAAGTTTCTACAGTTTGTTACAGGTGATATGCTGTATTTTGAAGGCCCAAATCCAGTTGGGTATAGGTTATAAAATAAGGATTTGTAACCTAGTTAGGTAGCTAGCCAAGAGTATCAAATACGTAATCATTAGGGCTAGATGTTGTGAATCACCCGATTTATGGGATGGTCAATATACTCCTCGAAACCTGTAGGTAAGAGTAAGTATGTATTGTTCTTAGAGGAAGATTTGAAGCAACTCCAAGGTGTGTTCTAAGTTAGAAGCACAAGGCTTTAAGACTTAGTTAGGCTGTGATAGAAGTGTGGCATCTATTCCTTGTTCGTGAGAGGTGTCTCATGTCTAAGAGTGTCTTAGGTAGAAGGGTTACTGGGTAGTGATTAAGTGAGGAGTTGTAAACGGGGTAGTTTAACTCTGAATTGATACTGCTGATAGTGAACTTTATCCCTTGCTTGGTAGCCTCCAGACGTAGGTGTGTTTGCACCAAACTGGGTGAACAATTTTGCTGTGTTATTTATATTTTTTGTATTGGTTTACCTTGCCTGTAAGTTAATGTCAGATCAGATGTCATAACATCCTTAGAAGACATCTGAGTCTGCTGTACCAGAATTTCAGTATGTATATTTACTATGAACATATGTATATTTGTCGCCCTTGGCATTGTATAAAGCTTACTTTACAAATCTTTGTCGATTATTGTCTTGGATTTTTACTATGTGTTAGGGATTTGAGTAACTATAGACATATACTGCTTAGATTCTTACCTAGGATGATTATATGTTAGTTTCTAGACTATAGAGATAAATTTAGAACAAACATTCACTTAGGGTATTTCATATTAATGCCTATGTGTTGGTTGTTTCGGTTGAGAGACCGTCAATGCGAGAGGCACAATTAACTGCTGTGTTGTTGAGGTGGTAGAGAGATCACTACTGAGGTGAAGCGGTAGGACTCTCAATTTGAGTTAGAAATGACTTAGGTTGTGAGACTTATGTGATGACATAGACAAGTATTATAGGTTTAGTATAACTAGACAATAGGTTAAAGTCTGTAACGAGTAGTTTAAATTCGTGTCAGATAAGTTGTTTATCCTTTATAGATTTTGTTTACATTTATTTTTTGTTGATACTTTTCCATACAACCCATTCAACCCCCAAAATTATTAACAATAGAATTGTCGAACGATGAATAAATAACCAATCTATATGGACACGATATGATATAACCTATATATCACCCGATAAAATAATACTTTACTTTTTGCCTGCCGCTTTACCGCTTCAATAAAATAGCGCAGTTGTCGAGGATTGGTTTTATTGTTTTGCATTGCAATAGTTCTTTACTTTATGAGTTTTATAATTAATTTATATGTTGTATAGAATTTGTACATGAACCTGTATATGTGTATTTGTGCATTTACATGTACTTATGTTTTGTTTACTTTCCATACTTGTGCATATATGTGTTTTTCTTTGTTTTCACGTATTGTTGTGAATTGTCTCATTTTCATAACGTTTGTTGTGTGGTTGTTAAAACACTTTTTTTAGGTTTGCGTGATGTAACAATACTATGACATGAAGAAAGGAGATTACTAGCTCACACAATAAAGGCGTCGAGCTTACGACGTAAAACAAGCATGTTTTGTTTGTATTTGTTTATGTGTGTGGTGACTTATGTTTTAACAAGTTGAAATAAGACATGTTCTAAATTTTAATTATTCACTTTTCAACTTGTTAATTCATTTTCACTCGGTTTTCGTATCATTATTTGTATTTGTTTTGTTTTATCAATTTGTGTTTTTCGCAAGCTTGTCGTGTTTAGCTTGAGGAGTTTTGTTCGTTGTAAATATTGTAAATTTTGTACATTGAGATTTTTCTAATTCTTTTGTTTGTTGTTTGGACTCAAATTTTGGTCTGGTAACTTGAAGACTTTTGAGGTGATTTTCTGAGTTTGATTGATTCAACTTGCAGATGTATGTTAATGATGGTTTTTGAAGTTGATACATGTCAGGTACTCATTTATCGCTTTCTATAGCATAATATTTTTAGGAAACTTTTAATTTATATAATTACATTGCCATTCATTCTTTTTGTATTACTTGCTCATGACTTGAATCACGTTAGTTCCCTTTTTATCCCAATTGTGAGGAAACTTTCCATTGTTCACATATGCTGGATGCCACATTTTTATTTTAACTAAATTTTATTATGCTTAATTTTTTATTTGCGTTGATTATATGAATGCATGAAAGTGATCAAGGTATTTTTGTTTGATTTTGAGCACAACTACCTTGGCCAAATATTCAATTCACCTTGTGAGTATATGATCATTTGTTAACTCCTTTGAGCCTTTTTGTTAATGTCCATGTTATTTTTAAACTTAATGCTTGTCTATGAGTATTTGGTTTTCCTTTTTAATGGACATTAATTCTTTGTTTTCTTGAACCCTCGACTATATATTGTTGTCTGAATTCTTACCTTGCCTTAGAAAGTAGGAGTATTCACATAATGATGTTGCTTGAATTCAAGTTGGGGAGAGCAATGTTTGCTCATTTATATTGTGGTTGATATGAGGTTAAGAAAAAGAAAAGAAAGAAAAAAAGTGAAAAATAAAGATTAGAAAAAGAAAGAAAAATGTTGAAAAACTTTGAAAAACAAAAACAAAGAGTTGGAATAATGTTGTGTTAATAAGTGATGTATGTTGATGTGAAATTTGGAATGAAGAATAATTTTGATTGAGATTTTGTGCTTGAGTCTTTGTGAGTTGATCACTCCCTTAGGTTTCAACAAGTTTTTGTCTCGATTAGGTATATGACTTATCCCTTGTTTGTTAACCAAACCACATTACAACCTTGAAAAGCCCTTATGATTCTTGCCATTGTATTTTCAATATAAGTTTTTGGATGGATGCATAATTTATTCTATTGTTTACAAGATTGTGGATGAGTGTAAAAAGTTCCTCACCTTTGTGTGTTCTTCATCTACCGATAGATTTTTGCTAGGTGTATTCATGATTGAGCTTGTTTTGTTTTAGAATGTTTTGAATGATTTTTGTACTTAGGATCGTTTCTTTCATATGTTATTGTTGTAGGATTGTGGTAAGTATTTACTTTGCGTGTGCGGTTTTTGTTTGAACCATACATTTGTTTTCCATTTTTAAAACTTGTTGTTTCGTGATTCTTTGATTATCACCCGGTAAAATAATACTTTACTTTTTACTTGCCGCTTTACCGCTTCAGCACCATACCAGATCCTTCTTCTACCACATTTCCAACAAAAAAATTCAAACCACATATCTTCCTTTCCTGCTGCATAACCATCAAGAACACTTTATTTATCTGTGGCAAATGATCCATCAATAAAACCTGTGATACAACTCCATGGAACTCTTCATTCAATCTTATTAGGAACTGAATGATTCTATCCTCAACTCTAAAGCTTCTACTATTTCACATTGCTAAGCATGCATAAGCTATGCTACATGTACAACTTGGCATAGGTCGATACTGATCTAGTTATTCCCACAAGCTTCTCAACTCAGTAAAATAATATGATATTTTCTTGTTACCTTATTTGAGATTTGAGAATTCTTCATACACTTGTGCTACATGAATACGATTTCCTCTCATGAAACAATCTTTGAGATCATTCCACATATCTATTGCATTGTCGATGAACACCACACTTTGAGCAATTGATGGTGTTATCGAGTTAATAATCCATGTATGCACAAGATTATTACATATCTGCCAAGCTACATAGTTCAAATCATCTTCATTAGGTACTTATATCGAACCATCAGCGAATTTGAACTTATTTTTCATGGCTAGGGGACACCTCAGCTTTAGAGACCAGACATGGTAGTTATTGTCGGACAGCGCCGGAGTTAACCATACCGTCGATGGATGCACATAATAGGGATCAAGATGATCCTGAGCTTGATTCATATTGCCATTCCTCGTCATTGATCAAGAACATCGAAGAAGAAAAGAAAGAAAAAAATGAAACAAACTACGAGCGATACTTCAAGAAAGCACAGATTATCGTATAAAGAAACGAACTTCGAATTACAGCAGAAACAAAGCAAGATGAACCTGCTCTTATACCATCTAAACAATGTTAATCCAGACAAAAGTGGTGCAAAACTCCATTTATGGAGTGAAAGGTGCAAAGTAAACAAGAAGAAAAAGAGAATCTATATGTGAAATGGTTTATTGACTCTTAACCAAAAAGCGATATACAAGAGTTTATATAAAGTTAGATAGAATTAGTTACTAACTACCTAAAACAATTAGTTATAATTGCTAAATAACTTTACATAGAACCATCCAACTATCGTGTTAATCTCCTACATCTATATTATGAACTCTATTATTATTTGTCACATTCTTAATTAGTCTTTTTAATTTTTGGCAATTTTCTCGACCAGCACCGTTCCTGAAATTTTGAGTGCCTTGAATTTTTTCGATTCAGTATTTCACATAAACTACCAGAAAATATCTTAGTAGCACGACAATGAATAAATAAGAATAGAAAATAAAATAATTAAAAAAAACAAGAAATAAAATAAAAAAGCAATAGTAAAAGTAAAAAGCAAAAATTTAAAATAAAAATAACAAAATAAATACAACACATATACTAAGATTAGCATAAAATACCACATGCATAACATAGTCGTGTCTCACGGAGTCGGTTATGTTTATGTTTGAGTTGTTTGGCGTTGGGTTTAATTGATGAATGATGTCGAATTGCGATGATATATGATGTTTTGTTCGGTGATAATCTTTATGATGAACATGAAATGAATATAACATGAAATGATTAGTCTTGATGCTTTGGTTGGTTGATTTCTACTGCTGTTTGCATGACTTATTTCTAACGGGCATCTCGGTGTCACTTTTTGTTGATTTTTTGTGTTGTTTTCAAATGGCTCCTAAGCGTCAACGAGTTTCTTCCGCTGGAGCTGGATCCTCAAGACCTAGTTCTTTTGATGGAGATCTATTTTTGGGGCCTGCTTAAGAGGCACGATACAAAGAGCTCGAGGAACGTAACATTTGGTCCGAGAGAATTATCCGTCTCAGAGAGCATGGGCACTATGCTACCCCAGATGCTATCTTGGATAACTATGGTTTGGGCGTTCTGTGTGAGCCCCAAACCAAAGTTAATGTTGAGTTGGTCCGAGAATTTTATGCTAATGCCATTCCCACTGAGGGGCGAGACTTCCAGTTCACCTCTTTGGTGCGAGGCAAGGTGGTATCATTTTCTCGCTCTACAATCAACAGTTACTTGGGCATAAATTGGACATCCCCAGAAGATGAGTTGGACATTTACCATGAGCACCTGACTCGTGGTAATTGGGATCACGATATGTTAAGGAGAAAACTTTGTTTATCTGGACATTCCTATGAGCTTAACAAGGTTGGCCAACCTTTGAAATATAATCGGTCCAGCCTTAAAACTAGCGCCCATGTTCTGATGTGTGTGGCCTTGTACAACCTGAGACCAAGAAGCCACACCTCCTCAATCCCCATGGAGACCGACGACCTCATTGCCTACATGCTGGATGAAGCACAAATCGATTTCTGCCGGTTAATTGCTAATGAGCTGAAGAGGGTTGCATTAAGTTATACCTCCAGGGGGAGCGTATAAAATGTGCCCTTACATATCCTGGGTTGATCATGGGACTTCTGAAGAGGGCCAGGGTAGTTTTTCCTGTTGTGGGGCACCTGACGATAGATGGGGTCATTGACGATAATTATTGTGACCGCTATTGTAGGGCTTTGGATGCTAACCCTGCGGCCCGGGATGTTCCTGTCGCTGCTGCACTTCCTCAAGCCGGTCAAGGTGAAGAATGGAACCGGCAAATGCATTTTGCTCATCAGCGAGCATTTATGTTCATGCACGAGAGTATGGAGCAACTGGCGTTGCAAATTAGAGAGTCGGGAGTGGATCACTTCACTCGTACGAGCCAGCAGCTGAGTGCTTATGCCAATTGGCCCGGGGTCGGGCCAAATGCAGAGGAGGAGGTAGGTGATGTAGATGGTGATGAGGAGGAGGAGAGTGATGATGATGGTGGATCTGATTCTGGTTCTGAGACTCCGGGAGATTCCATCCTGGAGGCTTCAAATTGATTTTCTTTTATTGTCTTTGTTTTTATTTTTAGTACTTTTTAGTACTTTTTAGTTTTTGTTTTGGTTTTAGTTTCTTTTAGACTTAATGAATTTTGTTGGTTGCCATCCCTTTTTAGGATGTGCTTGTAATTCCAAAATTTGCATTTTGTAGGCATGGAGCCTAAGTACTATTTTTAATTTGAAACACCATTTTGGGGTGTCTTTTTTATTTTATTTTATTTTGCTTTATTTTATTTTAAGATTATAGGTTATTTAATTTAAATTGTACTTCTTTTGTTTGTCCCGATTTTTCAACGGTACTCAAAAGCAAGTAAGTGTGTTTCACCAAAAGTGATGGTGATGATATAATTCTCGACTCGATCCACAAATAAGGTACATTTTTAATCATTTTGTAGAATATTAACATGTCTATGAAATTTGTGCTTTATGCAAAATATCTTGGCATGTACATAAAAAATTTGTGTTCACATTCGAATCATTAGGACTTAAACCACAAAGGTGAGAAGCTTTCCACCTTATATCAAATATTGAGTGTCTAATAGTTTTGTTAACTCGTGTGATTCATGCTTAATCTTAATTTGTTTGTGACATTTTGGAAACTTAGAGATGATCAAGGCAATTTTTTGTGCATTATGAGAAAAACCATCAATTCCAAAAGGGCCTCAACTAACCGTGAGTGAGTGAATCTTTGTGAATCCTTTTGAGCTTAAATTGTATTTGTGGAATGAATCTATCAAATCAACTAATTGTTAAGTAGGCCACTTAATAGTTGTTGATAATCTTTGAAAATTCAATGATGATTCATTCTATAAAATTTTCTTGTTTGTGATTACCAACCCTTTTTGTTGATTAACCCTTTGAAGAGCATGTTCTTAAATAAAAAGGATTGATAAATTCAAGTTGGGGAGGTTGATCAAAAAGAATCTTGAATTGATGACACAATGATCCAAAAGAAAAAAAAATATAAAGAAAAGAAAAATACAAAAAGAAAAAAAAAAGTATATGTAAATGAAAAAGAAAAGAAAAAGAAGGATCATTGTGTGAGATAGAAAAATGGTTGTGAATAATAAGAAGGAAGTGGGAATGAGTTTATGAAATGCTCTTCATTATCTTTACCCAATTTGTTTCAATGGCTTTGTACTTAAATATCCCTTGTTTCTAACCTAAGCCAAGTTACAACCCTTGAAAGTCCTTAGTGATCTTTGTTTCTATTTTGTTCATTTAACTTGTTTTGATAAATGCATGAATTATTCTGGATGTGCATGGCTATTAGTGAGAGTGTTTAGTCCTTTATAAATATTGCATTTTGTTCTTCATGAATATTGAAGAAATCTTTAGGTGATTCAAGTGTGAACATATCTTTTATTTTGTCTACATGTGTTGATATATTGTGTTTAGAACTTAATTCATATCCATGTTGTGTTTCGAAGAAGCGATTAATGTGTATCTTTGCCGGGTATGTTGAGTTTGAACTACCCTTCTTGTGTGAGTTACATGCTTACATTTTGATTCTTCTTGCTTTGTGAGTTTTTTACTTTTGTTTGAGGACAAACAAAGAAGCAAGTTGGGGAGAGTTGTTAAGGACCAAATTGTAGCTATTTTGTACATGATTTTGTGGTCCTTAACAATGCCTTTTAATTAATTAGTAGTATTTAGTATGGTATTTTGGTTTAATTATGTTTCTATTTAGTTTTTGTTTATAATATATTATTTAACTTAGTTTACATTTGAATTGTAGGTTTTTAATATTGATTCCCCCAAGCTTGGATTCAAGGACACTTGAAGAGCTCTTGGGATGATTCTTTTTAAAGGAATTTTTGGAAGAAGAAGCATGCTTCAGGTCGCGCTCAGCGCGGTTGCAGCATGAGTGCGTTTAGTGCGGGTAACCGGGCTTAGCGCGGTCTGCGAAAATCAGAAAAAGGACAGACCCATGCTTTCACCTTTTTAGCCACCAACTCCCTGTTTTCCAGCTGGCTTTTGGTGTGTTAGAAAAGTGAACATCACTTCTTCATCATAGTTCATCATTGTTGTAATTTTAGGGCATAGAATTAGAAAAGAAAAACATAGTTCTTCTTGATTTCTTCCATATTCATCATCTTCTCCAACAATCTTGTGAGCAAAGCAACCATGAAAATGAGTAGCTAAGTTCTTTTTGTGTCAAGATTAGAGGTAGTTGATCTAACTAGTATGTATTTCTTTTAATCCATTTGTGTATGAACATGGTTGATGATTAATATATGTTGAATATCTTTGTTCTTCTATCTCTTTATGCTTTGAATCTTGTTTGAAAAAGGATGCTTCAAAGTAGACCTAGGATATTCATCCACTAATGAACAAATGCTATGAATAGATTTGTTAGTTGGTGTTTACAAGTATTGAGCTTCATGTTTATCATGTCAATAGTTGTGGTGAGAAATCATTCAAGGATTAACATGATAAAGCTCACAATCTTGGTGAGAAATCAACAAGATTGAGAGGATATGTATTTATAGCAATCATCAAACTAGTTCATCACTTGGTTAATAGAATACATATGAAATTAGGTTAATGAAACTAATCTTGACATGCTTCCATCATTTAAAAACAAACTCCAACTCTCTTAAATCTAAACCATAACTCTCTTGTGAAAAGGACTTTAAAGTTGTTTACTTAAAACTCATGATACTAGTAGTTTAGGGAACAAACCCTTTGGTTACTTAATCTTAAAATACGCTTTACTATTGAAAGACTACGATACAACACCAATCCCTGTGGATACGATAATTAAAAATACTTGTTCATGGATTTTCACTACAACAGTACCACATGCATAACATAGTCGTGTCTCACGGAGTCGGTTATGTTTATGTTTGAGTTGTTTGGCGTTGGGTTTAATTGATGAATGATGTCGAATTGCGATGATATATGATGTTTTGTTCGGTGATAATCTTTATGATGAACATGAAATGAATATAACTTGATAATTTCATGATAACTAGGCGATGAATATAAATGATGAGTTTTGTGATGATGTTTGCGACAATGGGCTTTTATGCCAAAAGCGACGATGGGCGTTAGCCAATTTGTGATGATTTTATTTATGTTGCTTATGTTATTAGCATTGTTTGATGTTGTTGTTAATAATTACCGTGTTGATTAGTGACGTATTAACTTGTGATGATTTCGTGGTGATGGGAGTTTAAGTGTTGTCGTGATGATTTATGCCAATGAGGTTATGGCGATAAAGTGTAAATTATACACATTAGAATGACGATGAGAGTAAGTGAGTTTTGGATATGTGTTGGAATTGCACTTATCATGCCTTTAATATTATGTTTTGGAGTATCTCACCCTTTACATTGTTTCGCCGTTACCTTTATATTGGTAACGTGCAGGTTATGAAGAACGGAGTTTATAGCTGCTGTTAGTCGAGTCGGTGTCGCTCTGATACGTAGCACTCGGGGGGAATAATTATGTTGTCTTGTTGTTGTTCTTTTGTTGTTTTTCCTTTTGTAAATAAGAATTATACTTTATGAAAATATGATTGGTTAAGGAAGTTTAATAAAGAAGATGATTTGATTTTTATGAATCAATTTATGATTTCCGACGATGCTATGTATCTGAGATTTATACTTTAAAGCAAACCGTTTAAAGTGAGTTGTTTTTGAAGATGTGATGTCTCAGTATTGAATTTATGAAATTTTAAATTACTCTGATTTTTGCATATTAAACCTTGGATAATATTGAAGTGTTACAAGTTACACTATTGTAACTACCTAAAACAATTAGTTATAATTGCTAAATAACTTTACATAGAACCATCCAACTACCGTGTTAATCTCCTACATCCATATTATAAACTCTATTATTATTTGTCATATTCTTAATTAGGCTTTTTAATTTTTGGCAATTTTCTCAACTAGCACCATTCCTAAAATTTTGAATGCCTTGAATTTTTTCGATTCAATATCTCACATGAACAACCAGAAAATATCATAGTAGCACAACAATGAATAAATAAGAATAGAAAATAAAATAATTAAAAAAACAAAAAACAAAATAAAAAAGCAATAGTAAAAGTAAAAAGCAAAAATTTAAAATAAAAATAACAAAATAAATACATCACATATACTAAGATTAGCATAAAGTACATTCAGCTGATGTTAAATTTTAATATTGCATTACATAGTTGTTAATATACTCAAGTATTCTTACAGTGGGATGTTCTAAGCGAAAATCATCACTGCATCATAAATGAAACTAATCTTGGAAACTTTACTGCAACTATTTGGGTACTTGCTTTTTTTCACTGTTGATTGTTTCAAGTGTAGCTATTTTTCATTTAATTTCGAGCATACCATAAAAAAAGATTAAAACAACAATCCCAACATGTGTTTGGAAACAAGAAAACAAATGTATCCAAAGAAAAGAAGAATGAAGGATAAGATATACTCTTAATATTTTCATTGTATTGATAAATGCACAGTAGATGAATATAATATACAGATAGCCATAGAAACCATGATAGATGTAGCTAATAGGGGATAAATGCACAGTTTAACTTGATTTACATAAGTATTTAAGCAGTAGGGTAAGATGCTTGCATTGCAATGCCACATAGTCCTTCAGCAGCATCAACTCCCATTTGCATTCTAATGTATCCTTCTTCACCCCAATCAGTTCCCCACGAGTTTTTAACCAACCAATATTTAGTTCCATCACTATCGATACCAAAACCTACGGCTGTGACACCATGGTCCAGCTCAGTTCCACATGAACCAGTAAAGACACCACTTTTGTAAAATTGAAAGTCAGAGCCACTAGCATCAATGGCTACAGAAATTGGTTGATTTGCAACCGCTTTTTGCAGTGCCTGCTCATTGTTGGCGGGAACATCTTCATAGCCAGTAATAGTAGCCGCTTGAGTGGCTGCTTGGTTTGCACTGCATGTTCCATCAACACCTTGATAGGGGTATTGAGCTTCTGTGCTGAGTCCATGATTTTGAATGATGAATTTGAATGCATCATCCATAAGACCAACCTTGGTCCACACCTTTTGTGTCACAATCAACAAGTTCTTGCTCTGATAAAGAGACCAATTTTCCAGTACTCAACTGATGAATTCCTTCCGTTGCAGCAACAGCAGAAAATGCCCAACAACATCCTACAAAAGATAAATTGATATTAACTAGAGTTTGACAATAATTTAGTTTAGGATCAGATAATAATGCTTTGAACGCTTTATTTATTAGATAGACACTTACCACATTGTCCTTGATTCTTTACAGGTGTCACTGCTCCTTTCTTCCTCCAATCAACCGTGGATGGGACCGCGCTTACATTTTCATACTTAAAAGTAGATGTTCTTGTGATTGAGGAGCACATATGCCCCTTGAATTTGTTTCTAGAAGCTGTGAGTTCCTCGTTTGTGAGGTCTGCAAATTGATTAACGTCAAGTTTGTATGATTTATTACTGTCAGCATTGTTAGAGGCTTCAATGTAGTTCACGTTTTCTGTGAATATCTTTAGGCGACTCTCCCTTTCTCGAGAATCCTTATAGACTTTGCCATAGTGACTCATCCATTGCTGGTGCCTTTCATACATAGAGTCGTCTTGGAGAGTGCGAGAAGTGACTTGGAGAGCACACAATCCCAAGCAGAATATGAGTGTCAATGTAATAGTATTAGCAGCCATGGTGTTTGTGTGTGTTTTTGAGTTGATTAGTTAACAGTTAAATGTGTGTCTATACTCAATGATCTTTGTGGTATTTATAAGAGAGACAATTTATGGTGAATTGAATATTAACATTTAGATAGTTATCAATTTAAAGCTTAAAACAAATTTATGGTCAGTAGGTAGTTCCGTAGTCAGGAGAAATGTCTGACTGAGAGATTCTGTGATTTAGCTATTTGGGAAGGTGCTATAGACAAATTTTATGTCAAGCATGAAAGCCTTGTGCCTTGCAAATATTTTGGATTATAAAACTGAAGGTAGACCAGCTGTTTGTTTGAGACAATAATTATAAAAAGCGTATCAACAAGTTTCTAATATTGTTAATTAGTTTCTTTTTATTCATTGTCAATATACATATTAATTGTTTAATTTCTATTTTAATGTTTTATTCATTGTCATTATACACATTAAATTTGATGATGCTTACCATTATAGTCCCACATAACTTATACTCTTTTTCCTAGTTTTATAGAAGCAATGTCTGTGATAGTGCGTGAGCCACTTTTAGTGAGGAGAGAAAGAAAGAATAATAAAGGAAATAAGGATTTGTATTATTGAATTGTACAAATAATGATACAACCTAGAACTATTTATATACAACTTTAATTGGACTTGGGTTTACACAACTTGGATTATATTTAAATATTAAATCTAATATTTTTATCAATTCTAATTTAATATTTCAACACCCCCATAATCCAAGTTGTCGAACATCCTCAAAAATAGTCAATCTGAACTATTCCTAATTTCTTTCTCAAATTGAATCTGTCAATCTTCATCCTTTGGTGAAGATGTCGGCCAACTGTGCTTCACTTGAGCAATGTCTAACTTCAAATTCACCTTGATTTACCTTTTCCCTCAAGAAGTGAAACGTAGCTTCAATATATTTACTTCTTCCATGCAGAACTAGATTCTTCGTCAGATTTATAGCTGACTTGTTGTCGATTTGCAACACCAGCGATTTCTTCACTTCGAAAGCCATTTCTTCAAGTACTGATTTGATCCAAATTGCTTGACAAGCAACATAAGATCCTGCTATATATTCAGCTTCGCAAGATGACAATGCCACCACAGGTTACTTCTTCGAACACCATGAGATTGGGGCACCAAATACTTGAAAGAAATATCCAGTTGTGCTTCTTCGATCTTCCTTATCTCCACACCAATCAGCATCTGAAAATAATTAACTATTGCTTCTTTATCTTCAGAATTTCGTCGAAATAGTATTTCACAGTTTATCGAACCATTCAGATATCTCAGGATTCTTCTTGCAGCCTTCATATGTGACACTCTTGGTTTACTCATATATCTGCTTACTAATCCGACAGCGAAACCTATATCAGGCCGACTGTTGCATAAATACCTCAGAGATCCCACAATTTGCTTGAACAAAGTTGCATCAACTTTTTCTTCCTCTCCATTCTTCTCCAACTTCACATTTGGTTCGACAGGTAAGGATGCAGGATTCGAATCATCCGTTCTGAATCTCTTGAGTATCTATTTAACATACTTTCTTTGATGTAGCACCATACCTTGCTTCGTTATTTGAAATTCCATGCCTAAGAAATAAGAAAAATTTCCCAGATCTGACATTTCAAATTCCTTCGTCATCAACTCTTTGAACTTCGACAAGTTCTGCAAGTTATTTCCAGTTACTAGCAAGTCATCAACATATAAACAGATGATTGTTATATCTTGTGTAACATAGAGCGCTTTGTGCAACCTATATACTTTACTCGCTTCCTTATGAATCACAAATCTAGGAGGTTGTGTGACATAAACTTCCTCCTCTAAAGGACCATTCAGAAATGCTGATTTCACATCTAGATGAAATGCCGACCACCCTTGGTTACATGCCAATGCTAACACTAGTCGAATAGTCTCCAATCCTGCTACTGGAGAAAATACTTCAGAGTAGTCAAGTCCTTATCTTTGAAGAAGACCTCAAGCTACTAATATTGCTTTATGTCTTGCTATCGATCCATCTACATTGTGTTTCAACTTGAATACCCACTTTACTTCGATAGCTTTTGTATGTTCTGGCAATTCGACTAACTCCCATGTGTTGTTTCTTTCGATTTCCTCTAACTCTTCGACCATAGCTAACTTCCACTTGTTAATCTTCAAAGCTTCGCTATAGTTGATTGGTTCAATACCTGCAAGTAAAGCAAAATGAACTAATTATCCATCTGGTGTTACTTCATCATCGCCAGTCACTTCATAATCCTGAAGTCTTGTTGGAGGAACTCTAGTTCGTTGAGGTCTATGACTTGTGCTAGCCACACTTTCTTCGACTTCGACATTGTTAGGAATGTCATCAATTTCTTTGTCTTCGACTGGAAGATTAGCAATTTCTTCGTCGAAACCATATCTCATGAATGACTTGTTAATTGCATCATTAGAATTCCAATCCCCGGCAGAATTTTCATCAATCACAATATCTCTACTCAACACAACTTTATCATTAATTGGATTGAATAGTCTGTATGCACCAGTTTTATAATATCCTACCAGAATTATAGATTCACTTTTGTCATCAAGCTTCCTTCTTCTCTCATCAGGAATGTGCTTGTAACATATTGAACCAAACACCTTCAAATGACTTACTGATGGTCGTTTGCCACTCCACATTTCTTCAGGAACCTTGTTCTTCAGTATCTCGGTAGGGCACCTGTTCAAAATATAAATTGCAGTCGAAACAACTTCTCCCCATAGAGATTTTGGCAAATTCTTTTGCTTTAACATGCATCTTTCCATATCTAATATGGTTCTGTTTCTTCTTTCAACAATTCCATTATGTTGAGGCGTATAAGGTGCAGTTACCTCATGATGAACACCATGTTTTACACGAAATTTTTCAAACATCTTCGAAGGATATTCGCCACCTCAATCTGTTCGTAGAACTTTGATCCTTTTCTCACTCTGGTTTTCGACAAGTATCTCGAATCTCTTAAAGATTTCAAATGCTTCATCCTTTCTCTAGATCACATAGATCCACAACTTTTGCATGAACTCATCGACAAATGAAACAAAATATTTGTTTCCACCAATGGTATGTTCTTCAAATGGACCACATTCATCAGAATGTACCACTTTGAGAATGCAGGATTATCTCATTGGCATAATCGAAACAAAAGAATTTATGGATTACTTTCCGACTACACAACCTTCACAAAGTTTTTTAGGCATCTCAAGACTTGTAATTCCAGTAACCATAACTTGAGTAATTAGTTGATTAAGTGATCGAAAATTCAAATGTCCAAACCTCAAATGCCATAACCAACTATCTTTGTGGTCAACAACAGTTTTCAAACATTGAAATTCTGTCGAACTGATCATAGTCTTAAATGTCCCATTCTTCGACAACGGAGATTTTAAAACCAAATTGTTCTTAGTGTCGAACAATTTCAAAGCTCCATCTTTCATAACAACTGAGAAAACTTTTTTGACCAGTTGTCCAACATGTAGCAAGTTGCACTTCATTCCAGGTACATAGAGCACATCTTTAATCATAACTTTCCCTCCATTATGCATTTGAAAAACTATGTTGCATGTGCCTTCTGCTTGCAACAAACTATTATCAGCCAGTTTTACCTTGCTCTGCTTCGACTCGTCATAGTCTGCCAACCACTCCTTTCGACTAGTCATGTGATTTGAGCAACTTGAGTCGAGGAACCAGATCTTGGATTTGACATGGTTATCAGCAACTGCAGACATAACCACCATACCACCTTCAAAATCATCTGAATCTTGGCGTGCAAGGTTCACTCCTTCGTCCTTGTATGTTGATCCCTTGTCTTTTCTATACCAACAATTCTTGGCTACGTGACCCCACTTTTCACTATTATAAAACTTCACACCTTTTTTTATCTTCTTTGTCCTTTTGATAGTTTCGTCCTCCCCTTTTCGAGGATTCAGAAAATCTATCTTCGACCTTATTCTTGTGGGGATTCGACCAAGGTTTCTTGCCCTAAGTATTGTCGAAATTGCCTTTGAATTTGTTGGAACCACCATCACTTTTCTATGACTGAGCTTGCAGAGCCTGTATCGAGTCTTGAACTCATTTCCTTTCGACAATCCTCATCTCATGCGCCTCCAACTAACCAACCAAATCTTCCACTTTAGTGGTTTCAAGTTTGTTGGATTCTTGAATAGCTACGATAACGTGATCAAAGTGAGAGGTCAACGTTCTCATTACCTTATCTACTATCATGTTATCACTTATGGTTTTACCACAACCCTTCATGAGATGGACGAGTTTCTAAACCTTCAACACATATTATGCAACTTTTTCATCTTCTCCCATCGACAACAATTCATAGCGTCGACGCAAGGTTTATAACTTGACAACCTTAACTTTCTCAACTCCTTCATAATACTTCACCAAAATATCCCATGCCTCCTCCGCCATTTCAGCATGAGAGATTCTGTTGAAATTAGCAGCATCAACAGCCGTATGAATGCAATAAGCAGCCTTGCAATCTTTCTTCTTGACTTCATTGTGGGATTTTTTCTGTGCTTCGGTTGCATCTGCAGCCAACACAGAAACGCCATCAGTAACCACCTCTAGGGTTTCATGGAAGCCAAACAAGGATTGCATATGTTTTTTTTCCATTTGATCCAATTCTTGCCGTCAAGCATTGGAAGAGAATTCAGAATGCCTTTATCACTAGCCATCTTTGCAGCGGTTGATTCATTTGCCCTGGAAATAGGATATCTGACGTAAAATTCTTGAAAACTCGATCAAGAACAATAATCGGAAGCTCTGGATATCAATTTGTTAGTGCGTGAGACACTTTTAGTGAGGAGAGAAATATAGAATAATAAAGGAAATAAGGATTTGTATTATTGAATTGTACAAATAATGATACAACCTAAGACTATTTATATACAACCCTAATTAGGCTTGGGTCTACACAACTTGGATTATATTTAAATATTAAATCTAATCTAATCAAATCTAATCTAATCTAATATTTTTACCAAATCTAATTTAATATTTCAACAATTTCGATGTTCCAAGTTTTGCTCCTTTTCTGGTCCAAAAGTTTACAATAAATAATTTAATATGTTTAAAGTAATCATATTAAGGTAGTTAAATTAAATTAACTTTCAAGAGTTATGATTATATAATAATTTTTAGTACCCCGTACTCTCTACCCAAAATGTTACGCGTTGATGATGAAGATCTCACACAATACTGAAGGTGAAAACAGAAAAATCAGAGAGAAAAGTTGTAACTCATAATATGGACTGTAATTGTTTTTTATTACATTAAAATATTTACTAGTATAAAAAAATAAGGTTAGTTAGGCTAAACTAACTGACTAGCTATACACATAACTACATTGTTTGATTATACAAAATAAGTACATAGTTGTATGTATAGCTAATATCCTCCCTCAAGTTGGACTATGGATACTATAAAGTTTCAATTTAGTCAAAATAGTCGATAAATTTGGAGAATGTAATGGTTTAGTGAATATGTTAGCAAATTGAACAATAATGGGTATAGGCAACAAATGAATGAGTTTGAATTGAAGTTTTTCGTTAATTTCACGTGACATTCATGTTCTATGTTTTTGCTTCTTTCATAAAATGTAGGATTATGAGCTAAGTAAATAGCAAATTTATCGTCACAAAAAATAGAAGTTGGTTGAGAGAATGAGATCAAAAAGCATTTAAACAAATATTAAAGCCATTGCAACTCACAAGTCAAAGAAGCCAATGCGCGACACTCTTCAGTTGAAGATCTTGACACTGTATTTTGTTTCTTGAGATTCCAACATAGGAGTGATGAACCAAGAATGATACAAAAGCCATTGGTGGACTTTCTTGTTTCAGGGAACCTGGCCCAATCTGAATCAACAAATCCATATAGTTTCAAGGAGCTGGAAATAGAAAATAAGATGCCTTTAGCATGATAAGATTTGTGATACCTAAGAACTCGTGTAGCCACCTGATAGTGTTGCATGAGTGAATTATAAACATATTGACTAAAATGTTAGACAACATATAAGATATGAGGCCTTATGTTTGTCAAGTAAATGAGCCTTCCAATCCATCTTCTATAATAAAAGACTCACTCGGATTAGGAAAAATCAATATCGGAGCAATTGTCAACTTTTTCTTTAATTCCACAAATCTTTCTTCACACGCAACATCCCACACATAAGCTTGACCATTTCGAGTCAACTACGATAATAACCAGTTAAACCAAGAAAACTTCGAATCTCAGTCAATGACTTCAGAGTTTTCTATTGCAACACAACATCGACCTTCGAAGGATCCACTGAAATTCCCCACTAGAAATCACATGGCCAAGGAAACTCACTTCCTTCAACCATAAATCACACTTTGGTAGTTTCGCACACAACTTCTTCTCTTTCAACACTTGCAACACATTTCTCAAATGTTCAATAAAGACCACCACAAAATTATCCAAACACTGATGAAAGATCTTGTTCATATACTCCATGAAAATACATGGTGCATTAGATACACCAAACAAAATCACAATATACTTATAATTTCCATACATCGTCTTGAAATCCGTCTTCGGAATATCATCTGGCTTAACACGAATTTAATGATAATCCAACCTCAAATCAATATTACTAAACACACAAGAACTAACCAACTGATCCATCAAGTCATCAATTCTCGGAAGTGGATACTTATTCTTAATAGTCACTTTATTTAGTTGTATGTATTCCAAAAACAATCTCACACTACCATCTTTATTCTTAACCAACAACACATGAATACCCCACGAAGAAACACTCGGTAGAACAAACGTTTTCTCAAGCAATTCTTCTATCTGTTTCTTCAGTTCACTCAGCTCTGAATATGACATCCTATAAGGAGCCATTGACACCGGACTTGTACCTAGTATCAATTCCACAACAAATTCAACTTCACATTCTGGAGGAAAATCACCAAGGTCATACGGAAACACTTCTAAAAATTCACAGAAAATAGGTAATTCCACACCCGTAGCTTCACGATCAATTCATAACAATGCAAACATTGCAAACATTAAAGCTTTATCTTATAAAAGTTCATCCACTTGCTTATCAGACAAAAACTTCATCCATCCCCTATCACCAAACTTAGGAAACCTTATAGTATTGTTATAATAGTTGATATGAACATATTTGAACTCCAACCAGTTCATTCCAAGGATAACGTCAATTTGGTGCAAGGATAGACACAACAAATCCATCATAAAACTCTTATCAAAGATAGTTAAAGGTTAATTCAAACTTACATAAGTGGTAGTAATAGAACCGTTAGCATGAGTATCTATCACCATACTACCGTTCATATCAGACAATGTCAATCCCAACATAGTTGCACAGTCAAGAAAAATAAATGAATGCATAGCCCTGTATAAATAATAGAAAACAACGCAACATTGTTAGTAAAACAAGTACCTCGAATCAAGTTATCCTTCTTCGAAACCTCTGAACCTGTTAAAGCAAACACTCTGCCATTAGTCTGAGCAGCAATAGCTATTTTCTTCGGCTTCTAATACTGGGTACTAATATGACCCTATTCACTATAGTTGAAATAAGTCGGAATGTCATTCTTACATTAAGTAACTCGATGACATGTCTTACCACACCTGTAACATCTCATCAACTTTTTATTGCAAGCATTAGAACGGTGGCCTAGTTCTCCACACCTATAGAATTTCATAGAATCCGGAGCTCCTCCCCCACTTGACTTATTCTCATCATGAGCTTTTTACATCCATTGGTCAGCAGGAGCATCATACGACTTACCACGATCATGATTCCTCCCCTTATTCTTATTATAACTCTTATAAAAAGAAGACTTAGCTCTGGTATCCTGTTCATAAATCCTACACTTGTTCCCAATTATAGGAAACTGACGAAGCTCTTGGTACCCGATCCTATGTTTGATCTTTGGACGTTACCCATTCTCAAACTTAATACACTTATAAGCTTTAGCCGCTGGACTATTATAATGCAAACATAACTTCCCCAACTCCTCGAACTTGGTATCATACTCAACAACAATTGAATTACCTTGTTTCATCTCAAGGAATTCATCTCCTTTATCCCATGTGCATGTTCAGGAAAATACTTTTCCAAGAATAAAGCTTGGAAAACAACCCAAGTAATCTCCATACCCAATATCTCCAACCTCTGAGGTACATTATCCCATCGGTCTTCAGCTTCTACTTCCAAGATATGAATACCAACTTACACCTTCTATTTCTCCCAGCAATCCATTACTCTGAAAATCATCTTTGAGCCACACCTGTGCACCATCAGGATCATGTGTACCCTCAAAGATCAACGAGTTGTTCATTTGGAATTTCTCAAAGACACAAATTTAACCATTTCCTCTCGTATTCGGAGGATTCTACTAATTCGGAGCCATTGCCCGAGCCTATGACACCAAACCTTCAGCAATAGCTTCATCATTTCTTCCTCCAACCATTTCTCTCTGCATGTAGGCAAAAATCATTAGAGGAACGAAACAACGATTATGTTTACACACAAATCGACCACTCAAGGTATAAACATCATGTAAAACCTGGTCAAACAGACCGACCTGGTCTAATACCACTAATATAACACCCTTCTAGCACCCCAAGAGTAATTTCACAAATAATTTAATTAATAAATCACACAAAGCACCTAAAGGGTGTCACATGCTTCATAAAACATTATTCATACATATCTTGATACGTAACACGGGATTTTTAAGATTCTTATCATTTCCTTTAGGAATATGAATACATCATTCATATACTACACAACAGATTTCATAATCTCAAAACATACTTCATTAATTAAATATTCTCGAAAATATCAAAGATCCTAGTTATCCAACAATCAGTATGTAAAACAAATTCTAAACATCTTATAAATCATGTCAACAAATGAATAATAAAGTTCAATTTCAAACATTCTCAACCCCAATGTTACATATCAGAGCAAGACCTTATAAATAAACGGAAATAGATAGATAACTCCAATGCTATCCTTGCGCTTTTGCGTTCTATTCATGATCACCTGCGCATTACCCACGTTGAGGCAACACTCAATCAGGAAGAGTGAGTAATCACATTCTTTACAAGGGATATACGAAATAGACATAGTAGTTAAACAAAAGTGCGACTCTTGGGGTTCGAACTCATGTGCATATAACTATACACCTTGGATTTTAAAAAACCTAGGTGTCAAGTGGAGACTTTTCATGACGATCTTATTTACCTCGCTTATGATGCCGAGGTACAACGTTTTTCGTGTCCGGCGTTAGAAGCGTTATTTGTAGTAATAATTAACTCTTTATCATTTGAAGTGTATGTTTTTGATGTACAAGCATGTTTGCTATTATTATTTTCTACATTAACACTTAAATTGAATGTATGTGTATTATCTTGCAAATGAAGTTATTGTTGTAATTATGTCACATGTTATGGCAATATTTTCATCTTGGATTTAGTGGTGATATAATTTTCACCAAGCTAGGCATATGCATATGGAGCATCAGGAGTTCTGTTGTAATGTGTTACATAATCGTGATGCTATAGAAGCAACTCAAGAAGTTTGCTTTTGCATAACATTCATTATGATTCATGCATTGCATTACATGTTGGTAATGTGTTGTGCTAGTTATTTATCAATTTTGTGCCATCCTATATATATTGGGATATGTGAATGCATGCTCTTCTTTACAAAAGAGCATATGTGTGATATATTGGTATTTGCATTGAATTATGGTACTTTTCACGGTTTTCTATCCTTATTTTTATGTTGTCAAAGAGGGAGAAGCATATTCAAGATGATGTTGGGAAGCACAAAGTCAGGGGGAGCCTTCAATGAAGACATGAAATACAATGTTGCAAGTTTTTCCATCATCAAAAAGGGGGAGTATGTGAGTGCAACTTCACCATTAGATATTTTGTATGATGTCAAAACTAGGATAACTTATAATTTTTGTATATTAGACAATATCTATGTGTCGATTGGTGCACCCTTGCGTTAGAGGTCTTAGGAAGAATTCAAAACAAGTTTGGAATTGGCCAAAATAAGGAAAAATCAACTTCTGCACAAATATGTTGCATGTGCTGGCACATACAATTTTCAGGCCGTCACATGCACTTAAATATTAAAGCATGTTGCTCTATTTTGCATGTGTTAGCAAATAACTCATTTCAGGCCGACACATACTGAAGACATCTGAAAAAACCTAGGGTTTGTTGAAACTACCTGGCTGAACATCGATTGACAGGATATACCAATGAAGTCACCATCGAATGTTTTTATCTCACGAAGGAGAAAGTAAAACATCGAGTAAACCTGAGAGGGAAGAAATCATGGTCTTACAACCGAGAGATCTTGGTAAGGGAGTCTGTTACGCGAGGGTAAGGGATTAGCACCCCACACACCCGTAGTACTCTACAGTATCCACTTCTATTTTCTAGCTAAGGGGTGTGTTATATCTATCTATTGCTTAATCACTACAATGCATGCGAAAGAAAAGGAAAATAAAGAAAACACGGGGAAAAGAAGGAAGTATTTACGAAGTTTTGCTCCGTCGAGCCTCGTGAGAAGATGCCTACGTATTCCCTCGTGCAATGGGAAAGTCAAAGCGCCGTAGTTCGACTCACTTGTTTTGGTGAGTTTTGTGTTTTTTACTTATGAAAAAGGTTTTAAACACAAAAAGAAAGCGCTCGTAGGTGAAAAAGAGTTTGCATTGGTTGGTTGCTTTTACCTTTAAGAAAGGAGTTTTGAACCATTATTAGGTGTTTTATTTTTCAAAAGAAAAAGAAAGCAAGTTTTAGTTTTAATTACATGCAAGGATGCAAAAAAAGAACCAAGCAAAACAAAAGGGAGAATAGCTATTACTAGCCCTAATGTTGTCATGCAAAGATTGGACCTAAGATTGAGGATGTAAGGGAATCTCTACCTTTGTTGACATGTAACGAATGTATATCCTAATGTCTAGGATCGAGAGCTATCCTAATCGAGCGGTCCTAAGGGAAATCTATTCTATATCTGTCTTGGTTGTAGAACCAAGGGATGCAAAGAGATGAATCAATCAAGTGCTTTGGAAAAAGCACACAAGCAATGCAATGCGCAAACAAATGTTAGTGAAGCGCAGGAAAATGAGGAAGTCCCATAGCCAACGTCAGTAACAAATATACCAGAGTCAAACAGAAGCCGACACATTCGATTCCCGTGAAGGGTATCACCGCATGACATGAATTGTCAAGTGTGAAAAGCAAATGATGCGAGTTCGGCAGTAAATGCGAACCCCAGGAAAGCATGGAGAGTCAGAATAGGGAACTCTTGCCACTTTTTATTAATGACTCGATAAAGAAAGCAACACGATTCGCGTGTGCTGAGCTGACACGGACTAGAACAGTGCGGGGGTCGATTGCGGGCCCTTTCCGTGTGCCCATTATATATATATATATATATATATAAGTATCAAAGCGAGACTTTGCTTGGTGGTGCCACTCTGGGTTACCTAACCACTCTGACCTATGCAAGCACAAATGTAAACACTTACTGAGAATTACCTCCCTATGCATGGAAGAGGATTTTAAACAAACCAAAGACAATTAGCACACAATTTGTAGAATGCATAGCTACAGGTATTTAAACAACGACTTTGAGCCCAACGCTTCAATCCTAATCATGGAAAAGAAAGCAGTAAACCCCTACTTCTTATGATATCTAGGAAAGCTGTAAATGAATGCGATAAACAAGACATGGCTAATACCAAACGGATAACATATCTGTAGAGCACTGCGAGCTAAGAATACTCTGGGAAACTTCAAGTACTGCAACCAAGCAATAAGAGTAAACCGCTGAGAAATGCACAGAGGCATTAAAGCATATGCGGAGTAAGCGTTCGTATGCATCCGAAACAATAGACCTGCAAAAGATAATGATCCAGACAAAGCAGATAAAGTATTGCACGTTCGTACGCAAAAGAAATATTCAATTGTGCATTCGTACAAAATTGATACACATACACCTGTAGGAAAGGAGTAAAATCAAACAAGCAGACAATATGATGCATATTTGTACGCAAACAAGGATTAGAAGGCGCGTTCGTACGCATCCAAAACAAAAGCACCTGCAAGAAAGGAGTAAAACCCAACAAGCAGACAATAGAATGTACACGTATATGTACAAGAAAAAGAATGTGCGTTCATACACATTCAGACAAAAGTACCTGCAAGAATGGAGTAAAACCAAACAAGCAGACAATATAATGCGTGTTCGTACGTAAACAAGGATTGGAATGCTCGTTTGTACGTATTTAAATCAAGATAACCTGTAATAGAAATCCCACAATAACCAGACAATAGAATGTACACGTATGTGTACAAGCGATAGAATGCGCATCCGTACGCATTCAAACAAGAATACTTGCAAGAAAGGAGTAAAACCCAACAAGCGGACAATAGAATGTTCACGTATGTGTACAAACAGTAGAATGCACGTTCATACGCATTCAAACAAGAGCACTTGCAAGAATGGAGTAAAACCAAACAAGCAGACAATAGAATGTACACGTATGTGTACAAGCGGTAGAATGCACGCTCGGACGCATTCAAACAAGTGGACAACCTGCAAGAATGTGTCAATCCAAATAATATGCAAATAGTATGGACGTTCATACACATATAAGCATTAGAATGCGCGTTTATACGCATTCAAGATCGGATAATCTGCAAAAAGGTATCAATCAAAGCAAACAGACAATAGAATGCACACGCATGTGTATAAGCACAAAATAGGAATGCTAGAAGTCCGTATCTCATGTAAAAGAGGTCAAAATACCTTGCACATGAAATAAAGTGTCAAAATTAACAAAGCAAGTGCTAGAAATAAAGTACCGATTGCAAAATCGATTACAAATATGATTATAATCTAGTATAAGCATGTGAGAAGTAAAGTAAAATCACAAAAATAGGAATGAGAAGGTGGTTTTCCGAAATTGGAGCGAAAAATTCAAATTCTCGAAATCGATTAAGAATCACATGGTTGCTTGCAAAAAATGTCAACGAATTTAAAAACGTTAGCGATTTTAATTAATTCTGAGTGAAAGTGGCATTTTTCGGACCTTAAAGTGACGGGGCAGCCATTCCGTTTTGGCACATTGCACTTAAAATTTGGTTTTAAAACCTCCAAAATCGGTTCTGGAATGTGCCAAAATGTAAGGAACATGTAACGTTAGTTCAGAATTTCAAGGAAAAGTGAGTGTCGGTGTACAAAAATGCTAAAAAATACTTACGGAACTCAAAATTCATGTTTTGAATTAAATTCCGATTCAAGTTTGTTTTGATTTTGAAATGTGAGATGAATCGAAATTTAATTCACTACATGTAATCAAAAGGCCAAAACAAAATGAAACACAATTTATGTACAAGATTGATTGAAAATGTGAGTGAAAGTGAGGTTTCGACACACTTTAATGTCATGAAAGTTGAACACCGACACATAAACTTTATTCTTTTATTCCATATGCAAATGTATGAACATATAAGGATGCAATTTGTATTCTAAATGTGAGTTTAGATGCATGTATATATGTTATGTACAATGCAAATGCACCTAAGAATCATAATGCAATGAATGCTACATTTCGACACAAATAAGAATGCAAATTATGCCTTAATTCACATGATCTGATGCAATTTAATTAATCTATATGCTCTCTAATGCATGAGCATGTGATAGATGATGCAAAATGCACAAATTAGTGGCCTAAATGCAAAGGAAAACAATTACACAAATGTTTGTGTGTGTTTTGTACAATATTCCTTCACACCGACACACTTTAATATCACAAAATCGGAATCACAAACTAGTGACCTAAATTTTTTCTTTGTATTTTCAAAAATGAATTTTATAAAATCGTTTTTCAAAATATTACAAATTTTTTTATATTTGTTTTTTTCTAAATTATGAGACTAATTTTAATATATGAAAACACATTGAAAATCATTTTAAGGTCCCCAAACAATAAAAATGGAAGATTTGTTTCCTTCCATTCTATTCCATTCCACTCATTTATCTTTCTACAGTGTGTGGTTTTAAATTGCACCCGCAATTGCAATGTGATCCTAAATCACACAAAAATCCACATCATAACACCGCAATAGCCGCATCATAACACCGCAACAGTTGCATCAGACTGCATCAGATTATACATTGCTTGTAAAATTTATTTCATTTATCTTCCTTTCTACTTATATAGATTTAAGCTATGTTTTAAAGGATTAGAGATATTCAATGTGATGTTGAATTGTTAATGAAACATATATAAAAAAATTTGAGATGAAATGGAAGAAATGTGAAATATAAAATAAGTAAGGAAGTATAATATTTTATGTTCATAAAAAATAAATTCACGCCGCAATGACCGCAGTCTGTATAACAGTACCTGCAATATTCACAATTGCAATGACCGCCCGCAATTTAAAACCATAAGAATCAAACACATAAGAATCAAGCACACCAATTTGAGCACGACATGAATGTCATCGTCTAAATGAGATAGAACCAGCAGGTAGCAGAACGAATGCCCTCACTCTAATGAGAATGTCCAACCAAGACTTGAACAAACAAACTACTAATTCGTAGCAAGTATATATCAAAGCTCATCATGTATAGGAATATATAGGAGCCTGTATATATCAAAGTTCATCATGTATTTATTGTTCTAAAGGAGTCTGTATATTATGAAAATGATCAACTATAAATTGATGAAGATTCATGTCCTCTACAACAACTTGTAGTCTTAGCTCTTCCTATCCCATTAATTTGATGGGATTCAGGAAAGAATCAACTTTTTTCCATACATGTCTATGGTATCTTGACGTTGCATTGTTGAGAGAAGATTTCTAGTTCTCATCAACAAAGAGCGGGGACCTTTATATTCACCTTTAGCCTTTGTTAACACTTCTGCTGATTCATCTATATATATCCAAACAATTTGCAAAACAAATAGAGAGAATACCATTATTTCATACTCATAAACAAGTCTCACTTTAAGTGTACACTTATGAATTAACGATGGAGAAAAATATTACAATACATGAGCACGATCAAACTAAGGTTTAGAGAGAACAATACCTAACCTAAATACTAACCTGAACCATCAATTGACGAGTTCGGCATAGGCTTTTTGTGATGCTCTCGGCTGCATAGGTCATCCCAGCTTTTGTTCTGGACGAAGATGACAGATTTGAGAATTAAAATCTTCATCCTAGTATCATGCCAAGTCCCAAATAAAATTTCCAATGAAATGGTACTTAACAACAAAGAAAACTGGCAGAAGAACAAGTTAAATTAGATAAATAGTGCACGGGTTTCTGAAATGTAATCCGCATAGGTATAACATCAAAAAAATGATTACGCATCGAAAATTGAGCTTAAAAGTGAGAGAAAAAGAAGAAGAGAACTCGCGATAATTCGACATCTAAAGAGGAGAGAGACTATTGACTCTGATACTTTCTGGAGCAGTTTCGATTTCTTGAGTAAGAGAGAAACCACTGCGATGAAATTTTGAATTTCAGGCGAGAGAATGAAGAGCCTAGGCAACTACCCTTCCTCTCTGTATGCTGGCGTCGCCCCTGCTACATGAATTGATTACTTTTATCTCCTTTTCAATTTTTGTTTTTTCTTCTTGGGGAGTGTTTATATATTTCAATTTTGTTATTCTTGTTTTGTTGTCATGTTGTCATTTCTTCCATACAATGCTCAATGTTATTATTTTTTCTATAAGTGCTCTTGTAATTGAAGTTGTAATGTGATCGATCTTCTATGTTGTAGAAAAAAGATACGGGTGCAATTCAACTAAATAAGGTGAATTATTCGATAAAAGTCATCTTGTGTAGAACCACAATGTTATTATATATGTCATAAATTGTTAGGCATAAAAAAGAAAAGTGTACTTCAAAATAACAAAGAAAAATGAAGGATAATATTTACTCTAAATATTATCATTGTATTAATAAATAGACAAGTAGAAGTGTATAATATACATAGATAATCATAAAACCATGATGACGGTAGCTAATAGGGGATTAATGGACAATCACTCACAGTTTAGCTTGATTTACATAAATATTAGGTTTGGAATTTAAGTTGTAGGGTAAGATGTTTGTATTGCAATACCACATAGTCCTTCAACAACATTGACTCCCATTTGCATTCTAATGTAACCTTCTTCACCCTAGTCATATCTTCTTGAGTTCTTAACCAACCAATACTTGGTTCCATCACTACTAACACCATAACCGACAGCAGTGACTCCGTGATCCAACTCGGTTCCACATGTACCAGTAAAGACACCACTTTTATAAAATTGAAACTCATATCCACTAGCATCAATGGCTACAGAAATTGGTTGATTTGCCACAACTTTTTGTAGTGTCTGCTCATTGTTTGCAGGGACATCTTCATAACCAGTAATGATATCCGCTTGGGTGGATGCTTGGTTTGCACTGCACGTTAAGTCAACACCTTGATAGGGGTATTGGGCTTCGGTGGTGAGTCCATGATTTTGAATGATGAATTTGAAATCATCATCCATAAGACCATCCTCACAACCTTGGTCCACACCTTTTGTGTCGTAATCAACAAGTTCTTGTTCTGATAGAGAGACCAATTTTCCAGTACTCAACTGATAAAATGCTATCAAATTGATTTAATAGAAGAGATAATAGAAAATGTTTCAAGAGGAGAAGCGGAAACTTTTACAATTGAGATAACTTTAGTGCAATCCATTGAAAACACAGAGGAAGACGAAGAAGACAGGAATTTGACTCAATTGGTACTCCAGTTGCAAGTAACACAAATGGAAATAGAAAATAAAAATTTGAAGAGTTGGGAGGGAGTAGTGAGGAAAAGCAAACGAGTCTAGAGTTAAAAGAGCTTTCATTGTGCTCTTTCCCATTGTACCAGTTTTGTTATGATTGGATTTAACAAAAAAGTTTGTGTTGTTTCTTTCTTTCGTATTTACAAAAATTGCATTTTTTTTTTTTTGATAAACAATGAAATATATTACTCAAAGAGTACAAATTGTACTCAAATTACAGGCAGCAGAACTACAATTGTACAAGACACTAGTTACAAAAATTCAATGGCCTATGACTCCAATCATAAAAACTACACAGCTTTTTTTGCTTATTTCTAATTACCATCCACCACCAGGAATACATTTTGATATTTTGCAGAATTTCCTCAACATCAGGTACTGCATTATTAAAAATTACGTCATTCCGATGTTTCCAAATACACCAGCAAGATGTCATCCAAATACCTGCTACTCTTCTGGCTGAACCTTTTCGTTGCAGTGCCTCAATCATGCGAAGGAAGTGGTTGACAGTATTATCTCCAGCACCGGTTCCAAATCCAGCCATGAATAGATTAAGCCCCACAAACTTTTAGAATAAAAATAATTTATAAACAGGTGATGGATGTCTTCAACCTGAGCACAACCAAAAACACATAAAGCAGCATCATTGTCCTCAATAATTCCTCTTTTTGTAAGTTGTGCTTTAGATGCAAGTCTGTCGTGAATCAACCGCCAGCCAAACACTGATAATTTTGACGGAATCAAAAGCTTCCATAAAACATTCAATGCTGCCTTCATCCTAGGTTCCATTGCCGTATAATTCCTTTGTTGCAGAATCTTCTTATAGTACGGGGATACCGAAAATACACCATCACCTTCCAGTTTCCACAAAAATTTATCTGGTTCATTCTGCAGCAACTCCACTCCCTCCAGAACCATAAGTAACTCCTCAGCCTTTTTTTTAGCTTCATCATCGAGCACAAAATCAGTTTCAGGAAAAAACCAAATCCATCTATTATTTAGCCAGCCACCCATGGATTGCACACTTTCTTTACTATCCTTCAACTTCTGAGCCAGACATGGATACTCTCCGCGCAAAAGCCTATTGCCTATCCATTGTTTTGACCAAAAAGGAATTTTTTCTCCATTGCCTATTTTAATTGTAAGCATATCAGTAAAAGTTACTTCTCCCTCTTCATCTGCTATATTCGAAAAATCTCTCCACCACAGTGATTCTGCTTTATTTTTTCCAGTCCTATTGTTAAACATTATCCTTTCGTAGAGCCTGCCATACCGTGCCTCCAGAATTCCTTTCCAGATTGTATCTTCATCTTTAAGAAATCTCCATATCCATTTTGATAGAAGTGCTCTATTAAAAGCCATCATATCTTTAACTCCTAAGCCACCATCTTCTTTAAGCTTACAGACTATGCTCCAGCTAATCCAGTCCACACCCTTCTTCACTTCTGCATTATGCCATAAAAAGTTTCTCTGTAATTTGATTATATTTTCCTTCACTTTAGATGGAATCCTGAAAAAAGACAAGTAGTATCCAGGTAGATTCGTGATAACTGCATTTAGTAGTGTAATTCTACCACCCACGGATAATAGTCTTGCTATCCATGGCGACAATTTCGCCCTCATCTTTGCAAGTATTGGATTCCAAAAGTTTAATCTTCTATGATTTCCACCTACTGTGATACCAAGAAACTTAAATGGGATACTGTCAATCTTACAGCAAAGGAATTGGCTTGCCGCTTGTAAGAAATGTCCCTCAAGACATACACCGTAAATCTTGCTTTTACCCATGTTAACCCTCAATCCCGAAGCCATTTCAAAACCTCTGAGCAGTACCTTTATGGCCCATAAGTTACTCCATGAGCCCTCTCCCACCAAAATTGTGTCATCTGCAAATTGCAGCAAGTCGTACGATACATCTTCTTGTATTTGAAATCCTTTGAATTCTCCACGTGCTACTGAATTGCGAACCAACCCTGCCAAACCTTCAGCTGCTATTGAGAACAAGAACGGTGGCAAAGGGTCCCTTTGACGTAGCCCTCTATGAGCTCTAAACTCATTTGTCGGACTCCCGTTCACCATAATTGACATAGTGCTGTTAAATACTCCTGCATCCATCCATTTGAGCCACCTTGAACCGAATCCCATCCTGACCATCACGAAATTCAGGTATTTTCAATCAACACAGTCATAAGCTTGGGCAACGTCTACTTTAAACAATAGACAGCTTCTTTTCTTCCTATTAGCCAAATCAATTACTTCATTAGTAACTAAAACACCATCTAGAATCTGTCTACCGGGGATAAATGATCTTTGGGACTTAGAAATCAATTTCCCAATAACCTTGCCCAACCTTGCTGCAAGGAGTTTTGAGATAATTTTGTAGATGCTGCCAATTAAACAGATAGGCCTATACTCCTCCAAACTTTGTGGACTGTCAACTTTTGGGATGATGGCAATGAATGTTGCTGTCATAGCTTTTGGTAAATTGCCTTTTGAATGAAAATCTTGGATGCATTGCACAATCTCCTCACCCATCATTTCCCACCCCTTCTTAATAAACTCCATATTAAAACCATCAGGGCCTGGACTTCTATCCCCATCACAACTAAACACATTTTCTTTAATTTCCTCCTTTGTGAATTCTTCTTCCAATCTGGTACTTTCCTCCACTGATAAACTGTTAAATTCCACCCCTTCCAGCTTTGGCCTTGGTAACTCTGGCATCTTAAACTTCTCCTCAAGAAATTCCTTAATCTTTTTCTTGACTTCCACCACCCCTTCAACTAATCCCTGATCCGAATGAATAGCCACTACCATATTCTTTCTGATTCTTGATTTTATCACAGAATGGAAATATTTTGAATTACTATCACCCTCCTTGATCCACTTCACTCTAGATTTTTGCTTCAACATACTTTCTTTATGATTCAAATTTCTCCAAATACTCTCTTGTAATTGTTTTCTTCTAACTTCATTTTCTTCACACAGTTGTGAAGACAAATCATTCTCGGTTAGTTCAAGATTATTTAGTTCATCCACATCCTCCTCCACCATCAAATCTAGTTTCCCATACACTCTTTGATTCCACCCTCTTAAGCTATCCCTCAATTTTTTAATCTTCTCTTTGAGTATAAATGCACTGGAGCCCTTCACAATGAAAGAGTTCCATTCCTTCTTAATGAACTCGAGAAAATCCGCATGTTCGTACCAACAATGGAAGACTTTAAAGGGTTTGGGTCCCCAGTTCAACGAGCTTGTTTTCACCCACACAGGTCTGTGGTCAGAAATGTCTCTATTACCTAAAATTTGAGCTACAACATTCCAATTGTCAATAATTCTCTCTGATAACAGTATCCTATCAATCCTGCTCCTTGTCTTCCCATTAGAATATATCCAGGTGAATTTATTACCTATTAATGGTAAATTCACAATCTCCATCAACTCAATAAATTTTGCAAACTCCTCCATTTCCACATTGCTTGCCTGCACTTTTCCTCTTCTTTCCTCCTTTAATTTGACAGCATTAAAATCTCCCCCCACTATCCACTCCCCTATTGGCAGATTCTGCTTCCAGTCCAAAAATTGCATCTTTAGCACACAACAGATGAACTAAGAGCACCATCCGAAATAAGTTTGTTCATTAGAAAATTTTCTTGAGGATTGAGATTTGAGATGGAAAGAAACAATCAACTAAATTGTACTCATTCTTCAAAAACCTCAGCTAGTAAGGTTTGAGTCCAAAATTCCATTGTTCACTTTTCCTTCTTATGAGAGTATTCGTATAATTGTTATTTTCTATAATTTGTATTGTTTCAGACTTAATCTATTGGTTGGATAAATACACACTGAGGAACTTGTTTGTGGTAAACTCTAAGCCTTTTTAACAAACATGCATATGATGTTTATATCCTTTGCTAATCACTTTGAGCCTATGTCTTTTCTTTATGTGACATAGTCATAGCCACATATATTAGCCATTTGACTTGAAAAATTAAATCTTTCCACCATCTCTTTGGATTTAGGTAGAAAACTTAGTTTCTTTGCCACGTGCAAAAGAATAAACTCAGGGTTGTTCTTGGAAGTGATCAAAGTTTAAATTTGAGGTTGAGGTACTAGAGGTATTGGTCCAAAATTCAAAAAAATTGAAAAAAAAAAATCAAGAAGTTAAAACAACTTCAAAAAAAAGAGAAAAACAATGATAAGGACCAAGAAAAATGTTAATCTATAGTACCGATTAAATAAGAAAGAGTTGATATCGTAAGAAATATGATAACATACAGAAAATTAGGTACCTAACTCCAAAGGTTTTAACCCTATTGTCCCAAATTATCCTACCTTAACATAAGCTTCATTACAATCTTGAAAGCCCTCCAAAAGTGTGTGTTTAGATGACTCTGATTGGTTTTGTTAGAAATTTTACAAACTTATGTTAAAATACTTGTGTACCTTGATTGTGTGACTACCCTATCAATGTGAGTGAAAAAAAGTTGTAAGATGAGAGACAGGTTAAGTACTTGTCATTTTTAGTTGTTCCTTCTTCATAAAACTTGTCATGTTGTTGTCATTTCTTCAATAAAATGCTCAACGTTAGTATTTTATCTATAAGTGCTCTTGTAATTGGAGTTGTAATATAATCGATATTCTATGCTTCAGAAAAAATATATGCGTGCAATTCAACTAAACAAGGTGAATTATTCAATAAAAAAATCATCTTCTCTAGAACCACAATGTTATTATATACTACTCCAACATGATTTATAAGTAAAAATTCTCTTTTTAAGTTCATTGAATAATGAATGTATCCGGTATACATAAAAGAACAAGTAACGTTCATTATTCAATGAATTTAAAAAGAAAATACTTGCTTATAAATCAGGCCGTACGCATAAGTTGTTAGACATAAAACAGAAACGTGGACTTCAAATTAATAAAGAAAACCGAAGGATAAGATTTACACTTGATATTTTCACTGTATTGATAAATAGACAAGTAGATGTATACGATATACATATATAGTCATAAAATCATGATGACGGTCAATCATTGACAATCAATCACAATTTAACTATATTTACAATCAACCACATTTTAGCTATATTTAAAATGACAATCAATTTAATCTATATTTACAATCATAGTGGATTAATTGACAATCAATCATAACTTAGCTATATTTACATAAATATTAAGTCTGGAATTTAAGCTGTAGGGTAAGATGCTTGCATTGCAATACCACATAATCCTTCAACAGCATCGACTCCCCTTTGCATCCTAATGTAACCATCTTCACCCCAATCATCTCCCCATGAGTTCTTAACCAACCAATACTTGGTTCCATCACTACTAACACCATAACCCACAGCAGTGACCCCGTGATCCAACTCGGTTCCACATGAACCAGTAAAGACACCACTTTTATAAAATTGAAAATCAGATCCACTAGCATCGATGGCTACAGAAATTGGTTGATTTGCCACAGCTTTTTGTAGTGCCTGCTCATTGTTTGCAGGGACATCTTCATAACCAGTAATGGTAGCCGCTTGGGTGGATGCTTGGTTTACACTACACGTTCCGTCAACACCTTGATAAGGGTATTGGGCTTCAGTGGTGAGTCCATGATTTTGAATGATGAATTTGAAAGCATCGTCCATTAGACCACCCTCACAACCTTGGTCCTCACCTTTTATGTCGCAATCAACAAGTTCTTGTTCTGATAGAGAGACCAATTTTCCAGTACTCAACTGATGAATACCTTCGGTTGCTGCAACAGCAGAAAATGCCCAACAACAACCTACAAAAGGTAAATTGATATCAACTAGAGTTTGAGAACAACTTAACTTATATTCAAATGGTTTATTTATTAGATAGACATTTACCACATTGTCCTTGATTCTTCACAGGTGTCACTGCTCCTTTCTTCCTCCAATCAACCGTGGATGGAACCGCGCTTGCATTTTCATACTTAAAAGTAGATGTTCTTGTGATTGAGGAGCACATATGCCCCTTGAATTTGTTTCTAGATGTTGTGAACTCCTCATTGGTGAGGTCTGCAAATTGATTAATGCCTAGTTTGTATGATTTGTTTATGTCAGCGTTGTTAGACGCTTCAATGTAGTTTACGTTTTCTGCAAATATTTTTAAACGACTCTCCCTTTCTCGAGAATCCTTATAGACTTTGCCATAATGACCGATCCATTGTTGGTGCCTCTCATACATAGAGTCGTCTTGGAGGGTGCGAGAAGTGACTTGGAGAGTCAACAAACCCAAGCAGAAAAGCAACAATGCAATACTAAGATTAAGTTGATTTTTGGTAGCCATTGTAGTTAGTGAAGTGTGACAAACAAGTGCTTAAGATGATTAGTTTGCAGTTAAATGAAAGAAAGATGTGTGGTGCTTTTACTCAATAATCATTCTGGTATTTATACTTAGAATGTTATTGTTTTTAGTATTTAATTTGAACTTAAAACAAATTTAGTACTTACGTATCCGAGAGAACTGTCTGAATGAGACAGACCTTTGTGTGAGATCTTAAATTTGGGCATTGAACAAATGATTGAGAAAAAAAGATTGACCAGTCGTTTGTTTTTGAGAAAATAAATTGAAAATGAACACGTATCTACTTGAAGTCTTACGTAGTAATAATTTAATAATAACCTAGGGCAATAATAAAAGACGTGAGGTTCCCAATTTGGTTTTGTGATTTGGAATTTCTCAAGTTAACCAACAACATGAGCAACTATTTTTAATCATTTGATTTGTATTTTGAAGTGGAATTGAAAAAAAAATTGTTGATTTAATTATAATTGCGTAATGAATCTAGTTAGTAGGTTTATATGCAAAGTACATCAAATGAATCTTGTTACTAGGTGTCTATGCAAAGTACATCAAATGTTAACTCAATCAGCCAGGGTTAGTTAGACTCTCTACTAAGTGGATTTCTTTGAAAATTTTAAAATATTTTTCGAAAGTGTACTTACGACGTTTTATTATTTTAAACGTTAGATTTGAAAAAAATCAATCGAATTTGTAAGTGCACTTACGAATTCATCTTTTAGGGAGAAATCGTAAATGCACTTATGAAATTTCTTCGATTTGTGTATTTTTTGTTTAAATATTATTTGGTCCAACTATGAAAAAAATTCATAACCGAACAATCACTTTTTTATTGATTTGATGTAGAAAATAACTAAAACTAAAAGAAAAAAATTTCATTAATTGAATCAATTATTTCAATAACATTTCCTTCTATTTAAAAATATAACATGAAAGAATTCAATAAATCATAGTCAATTAATATAGATTGATTCATTGGGTTAATAATTGATCATGGTTTATTGAATTATTTAATGTTACATATATTTTTAAGTAGAAAGAAATATTATTGAAATAATTGATTCAATTAATGACATTTAATTTTTTTTCATTTAAGTTATTTTTTATGCCAGATCAGTAAAAAAGAATGACACTTCGGTTGATGAATTTTTTTTAATAGTTGGGCCAAATAATATTTAAACAAAAAATATACAAACAAAGGAAGTTTCGTAAGTGCACTTACGAATTCACTTGTAAATATGGAAAAAAATGGTTTATTCGTAAGTTTACTTGCGAAATCTATTGAAAAGGTGAATTCGTAAGCGCACTTACGAATTCTGGGTATTTTGGGTTTTCCACCAAGGGTGGAAAAGAACCCCACTAGATGGGGAAAGAAATTCCCTAAATATTTTCTTGTGGAACCAAAGAAAATAGATATATTTAAAGATGTTTTCCAATCAAAGCTTAAATTTCGGAAATCAAAGATCTGTCAACTCTAATAGTGACAAAATTAATGGACTCTCTTGAAGCATATGAGTATAGACTGTATTGACATAAATAAGATACACTTGAAAATATCTCCCAAAATAAAGAATATGGAGGAAAGAAAAATTATGGACAAACTTCCGGAAGAAGATAAGTTTCTAGAAATTTCTTTAAGAACAAATCAGATAAAAATCCTCCATGCAATATATGCAAAAGACTAGGCCACGCAGAAAAACAGTGTTCGTATATGTCACGATACAACCATTGAAATAAGTCTGGACACATAAACGTCGTAACAAAAATAGACATCAAGCTAATATCGAAGAGGAGCATGACCAAGAATAATGTATGTTTTATGCCACTCAAGACACAATAAAAGAAAAAAGTAGAAAGTTGATACTTGGATAGTGGATGCATCAATCTCATGGCCAAGGATGAGACTATTTTCAAAAGCATTGACGAGTCTGTCAAAGTCAAAGTCAAAGTTCAATTGGGAAATGGAAGTGTGGTTGAATTAAAAGGAAAAAAGCATTGTAATGGTGGAGACAAATAAAGGTATGGGACTCATCCATGATGTATTACTAGTTCCTAGCCTAAAAGAAAATCTTTTAAGCATTGGTCAAATGATAGAGAGAGGCTACAATACTCTTCACTTTGAAAGAGGTGTATGCAAAATCTTAGACAATAAAAATAAAACGGTCGAGATAGCCCAAGTGAAAATGGATAAGAGGAATAGAAGATTCTCGCTAAATTTGAAATATGTAACTAATCTTGCCATGAAGGTACAAGTTGATGATTCATGGCTCTAGAATCAAAGATTTGGCAACTTCAACACACATACCTTGAAGTTATTACATGAGAAGAACATGATGAGAGATCTTCCAAGCATAAATAAGAGCAATGAAGTGTGCAAAGGGCGGATCCTTGGTAAGCAACACCCATTTTTGTTCTCAACAGGCGAAGCATGGATAGCGAAAGACCAGTTAGAGCTAATACATATTGACGTTTGTGGACCGATGATGACATCGTAACATGAGAACAACAATTACTTCATACTCTTCATTCATGAATTCTCTATAATGAAATCGGTTTGTTCCCTAAAAGAAAAATCAGAAGTCTTTTGAGTATTCAAAAAGTTCAAGGCCTTGTTAAAAATCAAAGTGGAAAACAGATAAAGTACTAAAAAATGATCACGAAAAAGAGTACACCTCCCGCGAGTTTGATAGTTTTTGCAAGATGAAGGCATAAATCTAGAACTTATAATCACATATTCTCCTAAACAAAATGGTGTGTCCGAGAGAAAGAATCGCACAATTATGGAGATGGCTAGATCGATGCCCAAGGAGAAGGGACTGCCTTACACATTCTGGGCTGAAGCAGTCGACACTATGAAACTACCTGGCTGAAATCATCTGATAGAATATCAATGAAGTCGCCATCGAACTTTTTTTATATCGCGAGAGAAAAGGAAAACATTGAGTAAACCTGAGGGGGAGAAATCATGGTCTTACGACCAAGAGATCGGGTAAGGGAGTCTGCTACGCGAGGGGAAGATATTAGCACCCCACACGCCTGTAGTACTCTACGGTATCCACTTCTACTTTCTATCTAAAGTGTGTGTTATATCTATCTATCACTTAATCACTACAATGCATGTGAAATAAAGAAAATAAAGGAAACACGGGGAAAAGAAGGAAGTATTTACAAATTTTTGCTCGGTCGAGCCCCGTGACAAGATGCCTACGTATTCCCTCGTGCAATGGGAAAGTCAGAGCGTCGTAGTTCGACTCACATGTTTTGGTGGGTTGCAATGTTTTTTATAGGAAGTTCGATTCCTCATATTCACAATTGCAACTCGTGCTTGGCATTGCAGCTATAATAAGTCTTATACTCGGCCACTCGCACACTTAGCAAATTGCTCGAACTTGGAAGAGAACACCTTTTTTGAAAAGGTTTTTAAAGAAAATAAATCTGAAGACAAAAAGGTTTGAAGTAAGGTTGGTTTCTTTTACCTTTGAAAATGAGTTTTGAACCATTATTAAGTGTTTTGATTTTCAAAAGAAAAGAAAAAACAAGTTTTAGTTTTATTACATGCAAGGATGCAAAAGAAACTAGAAAACAAACAAAGGGAGACTAACTAGTTCTACCCTAATGTTATCATTCAAAGATGGCCCTATGGTTGAGGATAAAAAGTCTATGCTCTAAGACTATCCTAACATCCACCTTGGTTGAGCAACCAAGAGATGCAAAGGGATGAGGCAAGCAAGTGCTTTGGCAGAAGCACACAATCAAATGCAATGCATAAACAAATGATTCACACATGTGCGGGGAAGAAGGAAGAAGTCTCATAGCCTCAATGATAACGAGCATACCAGAGTCAAACAGGAGCCAATTTTCAGAGGAAAACCATAGCCACAAACGGAATTTAACATGTTAAACAGGAGTTTCCTATGGGAGAAAGGTATCACAACATGATATGAATTATCAAGTGTGAGGAGCATATGAGTGCAGGTGTCAAAGCAACGAATGTGAACCCCATGACAAGGCGTGGAGAGTCATAATAGGGAACTCTTGCCACTTCTATTATTGACTCGATAAAGGAAGCAACACGATTATATATATATATATATATATATATATATATCACCTGTAGATCTCAAAGCGGGACTTTGCTTGGTGGTGCCACTTAGTGGATTGCCTAACCACTCTTGACTTATGCAAGCACAAATGTAAACACACAATGAAAGCACCTCCCTATGCACGGAAGATGATTTTAAACAAACCACACACAAGTAGCAAACAGAATTTCCCTAAATGGATCTTTAAATAAACCAGAGGGGTTCCTAAACATGCTCCAACTACGAAAGCCCCATCATGCATCTCTATTCCTACTTCTCGTTGAAAAAGAAAGCGGTAAAACCCTACTTCTCATGCTCTCTAGAAATACGGTAAAAAAAGCAATAAAAAAGGTATAGAAAATACCAAACAAATAATAATCCGTAAGCAATAGCAAGCAAATAAATACTCCAGAAAACTTCAAGTACTGCTGACAAGCAATAAAGAAATCCGATGAGTAATGCACGGAAGCATCAAAGCATGATCGGAATGTGTATCCCACATATTCGAAGCTAATAAACCTGCACAAAATTTCAATCTAGACAATAGAATGGACACACATGTGTGCAAGCAAGATACATATCCCACATATCCTGAATCAATTTGAACACCTGCAAGAAGGTAGAAACACCCAAAGATGCAGACAATAGAATGCACACATATGTGTTCAAGCAACAAGATATGCATCCCGCATATCTAAATCAATCAGAACGCTTGTAAGAAGGTAAAAACCCAAAGGTACGGACAATAGAATGCACAAACATGTGTGTAAGCAACAAGATATGCATCCTGCATATCTAAATCAATCAGAATACCTGCAAGTAGGTAAAAACCCAAAGATGCAGACAATAGAATGCATACACATGTGTGCAAGTAACAAGATATGCATCCCGCATATCTAAATCAAATGTAAAGGGTCAATATAGCTCGCACATAAAATAAAGTATCAAAATTAACAAAGTAAGTGCTAGAGAAAAAGCACTAAATGCAAGACCGATTATACACATGATAATACACTAGTATAAGCATATAAGAAGTGAAATAAAATCACAAAAATCGGCTTGGGAAAGCACTTTTCTGAAATCGGAGCGAAAAAGTCAACTTCTGGGAATCGATTAAAAATCGCATGATTGCTTGCAAAAATATCAACAGATTCAAAAATATGATCGGTTTTAATTAATTCCAAGTGGAAGCAACATTTTTCGGACCTTAAAGGAACGGGGCAACGATAGTGTTTTAAGCATGTTGCACTTGAAATTTGGTTCCGAAACCATCAAAAATGGTTTCAGAACATGCTAAAACATTAGGAACATATATCGTTACCTTGAACCTTTGAGAAAAAGTAAGTTCCGATGAACAAAATTGCCTAAAAAGGCTTATGGAAAGTAAAATTCATGTACTGAATTAATTTCCAATTCACTTTTGTTTTGGTTTTTAAATGAGAAATGAATTGTAGATTAATTCATATACACGTAGCAAACAAATCAAAACAATTTAATGTGCAATGATATACAAAGAATTAATTGGAATTAGAATAAAAAAGAATGCAAAAATGCATATTTAAACATGTATTTAATGCACATTTATGAATGAAAATGCTACATGTTAATGGATGAAATGTGGATATATGACATGCAATACGCAAGTGGAATGATCACTCAACCTACATCACATCTATTCATAATGCGAAATGCAAATTAAAGTCAATTTGAATCAAAATTTCATCATGTTCTAATGCTTTAATTAAATGATAAAAGATGCATCAAACAACACATGAAAATGTGCATGAAAATGAGACTTCAACCCACTTTAACATCACCAAAATCAAGCTTCGATACATGAATTCAATTCAATTATTTAATATACTTATAAATCAATGTATGAGCATACAAATTATGATCTAAATGCAAGCCTAAATGCATTATGTACAATGCAAATGCTTCATGAAAGTCTAAATGCACATGAAAACTACATCTCGACATAATTACGTTTGCTAATTAAGCCTCATGTCACATGATTATCATATTAATTAATCAACCTAAGTGCAACCTAATGCGTGAACATTGTAATATGTGAGGCAAACGATCAAATCATATGGTATATTTGTAAAGAAATCAAATCATACAAGTGTATGCATGCTCTATGTACAATGAACAATTCAAGAATCGGAATCAACAAACAATATGCAATTAATTCCAATAGTCAATTTCAAGAAAAGTAAAAATCGGAAAATCAATTAAAATAAGTGCTTATGGAAATAAGTTACTTACTTGTTCTTGAAGAATTAGCTTGAATTGTTGAAGAAAATACCAAATCCAAGATTGAATTGATGATAATAATATAATTGATGAAGAAATTGGAAGAAAAATGATGAGGAAGCCTTTCTTCAATGGAGGAAGACCTTGCTTGATGAGAAGAAGCTTGATTCGAGCTTTCTAGAAAGAGAAGAGCACCGGCCGGTGCTTGGAAAAGGAGAAGGAGGCGCGTGGAGGCTTGATGAGTGGAGGAAGGAGGACCGATGGCGGTTCGGTTGAGAGGAAGAGCGATCAGCGAGGGAAGCGTGAAGACCGGTCCGGCGTAAGGGGAGGCTGGAAACTGGAGGTTCGGCTGGAAATTTGGATTTCGGTGAGGCTGGACAGTGGTCGGCCGGAGCTTTCTAGAAGGGGTGTCACATGGTGGAGGAGAGGGAAACTCGGTGGAGGAAGGGAGAAGCTTGGGGAAGAAGATTTTCTTTTTCCCTTTTTTGTCCTTTTGTATTGAGAGAGAAAAGTGAGAGCTCTTGGTGAAATTTAACAAATGAATTTATTCCTCCACTCTGTGAGGGATAAAATATATTTATAGTTGAGAAAATTGGGCTTTGGAGTGCCTTGAATCCACAATTAGGCCAAAATCGTGATTATCCGAATTTTTTTCGTCCACATTCCAAAACAGCCAAACCCGTGCGAAATTTGAAGTCTAAACGGAAAATGCCTAGAACGCGAAATGGCTTGCCAGAGTCAAGATTTTGACTCAATCGGACGAACAATCAAGGAGATATGAATTTTTGAAGTTTCAGCACACTTTTCGGGACTCTGACGCATGCAGGATTTTTATTGCGCTCTTCGGAGAAATAGCCTCGAACGAGGATCTTCTGATCAAAATTCGAACACGGAGTCTTCGTAATAAACGAAACCAATGGAATTTGTGAACCTTTGGCACTGGTCCCACCTTTTTTTGATAAAAATCGAGTGACATATGATTTTACGAACGTCGCATATTAGATGAAAAATGCTCGGTTTGTCTCAAAATCAATCCCAAAGAATAAATAAACTGTTCTTGATTGGCAATAAATTGGCTTTGGACTTGTGAATGAAAATCGTAGAGGAATTTGATACAGAAATTTAGACACCGGCCTCTCTTAGTTTCGATGTCCCAGCCAGGAGTTATGACCTTTGTAGCGTACGGAGAACACGGTTCAACACTAAAATTCAGTTTATCCCACTTGAAAGATCAATTTTCTTGGGGACTTTCATCACACAATTCGCTTCCGACTTGTGAACACAAGTTGTAGATAATAATGTGAGGGAATTTCAGTCGAAAATCATCAGAAAATACCCGAAGAGTTGAGAGTTATGCCTTCTAGAGCATCCGAAACACACCAAAAATCGAAAATTCACTTTATTGAGAAATGAACAAATAAAGTCTTTTTCTCGACGAAACGACCTCCGATTTGAACAAATGAGATGGAAAACATATTGATCCGATCCCATTGTGTGTGGAACCAAACCAAAATAACCTTCTGACCAGAAAACCATGCCTCAAGCACACGAACCGAAAAATATCAATTTTAGCTCGAAATGATCTAAGATAGCCGAAACACACAGTTTCTTTCACAATTTGAGATGCTCAACACCTGGTAACCACATGATCAATGATATGTATATATATATATATATATATATATATATATATATATATATGCATGTATGTTCATGATAACAAATTTATGAGCCAGAAATGCTGAAATGAAGAGGGTAAATTTAGAGGTACAACAGTTGCCCCTATTCAATCATCCTTTAACCTGGAGCGAGGTTGACATCCCACCTTCCAAGAGACAAGGTAAAATTTTATTTAATACCAATATGAACTCAAAAATTTACTCTCTGAATTCGAACAATGTGTCGACACAGATAAATGCGAGGACTGAAAGCATTGACCAGATTCCGAAAGAATACAGGAAAATGTTGCACCCGGAAACATGGGACACAACACGAAAACGAAGGCTAGAAACATCAACTAGACATTGATCAGAAAAATATAGATCCCCTTGCGCCCGGAAACATGGATCACAACAAGGAAACTAAGGCTATGAATATCGACTAGACTTCGATCAAGAAAACACAGATCCCCTTGCGCCTGGAAACATAGGTCACAATAAGGAAACGAAGGCTAGGATCATTAACTTATATTCTATTGTGAATATTGTTGTTAATTACAAAAAAAGTTCAATATCAATTTGTGAGGCAAGAATAGTAGCAACCAAAATAAATGGTGTTCAACAATAATAATTCGTACATAAATAATATAACAGAGTAAGGTGAGAAAAAGACGAAGGTTTATTTACCCAGGTATATCAAACGATATACTTTGGGGGAGAGAGAAGCTCACCAATTCACTATACTCAGAAAGTTGTTACATGAGATTACATGTGATTTACAAGAAAATAACCTTCGCCTTCAGGTTCCCAAGAACAACCCTAAAGATGCCCAAGAATTACCTTATTTTCTACACAAGTGTTTCCCAACCTCTTAAACCTTCAATATATGAATAACTCAAAACCAAGATGTAAACAAGTGTTTCTAAATTCCCAATAACCTTAGATAACTCCAAAGGTTTCCAAAACCTCCGCCTTTCTAAGATTTACCTTGAGAATAGCCAAAACCTTATGATATGCCTATAAACTCTTGCTCTCCCTTGTTGGTGTAAGTTGTAAGATTGTCACACCTACAAACATATACGAGATACATATTTATAATAGCAAATACCCAACAACTAAATCCCAAAATCACAATCCAATCAAACATGGATAGATGGACCGAAGCGAAAGAGCCCGAAATATGCAAAACGAGAAGCTGTCTAAAAAGCCAAAAACCCAAAATCGTTATTCACTATACGAATAACACTATTCATCCGTACAAACAGTACTATTCATCTGCACATACATCATTATTCACCGACCGATTTTTTACAAATTTTATTTTAGTCCGACTTTCTAAAACTTCTAATTTTTGCGGTAAATGCAATCTCCAAAATATGTTTTCTTTCTCTTCATCAATAAATGTTTTAAGGCACATTTACAATAATCTCCACCTTGACTTTAAACCGTGTTGATACTAATTTAACAATCAACAAAATTACTTATCTCTACCAGGTTGAGACTTTAATCAATAACCTTGATCAAATTCAAGCAACCCTTGAATCTTGTTCTCGTAACTTGCATCCACTTGTTTTCAATTACCCTTTTTCTTCCTAGGTAATTTAACAAGCCTAAAAGTGTGATTTTTTTAACTACCCTTGACTCCACCTGTTTTCAAATGCCTCCTTGAAGGTTTTTCTTCCTTTATTTTGAAATCCTTCAGCCACATTAAAAACATAACATCCAAGGCTAGCATAATCGTCCCTTTGAGATGCTACAATAACCCTTTTTACCTTATCATGAGTCAAATGATAATCAGAGATCTTTGTAACGATTCCCTCACTACTGGTAGTATCCATAGTAGGAAAATCCACCTCAAACCGAATTTTCTCCGTTATAGTTTTTACCAAATTTCTCCCTTGGTTTTCACTATTCTCCCTCTGAAGAAATTCTCTACCAACCAAGTAAGTTGTTTCAACATCAACTCTTCCCCTAAAAATAAATAACAACTTAGCAGTAACATGCATTTTTATCCCTTGATTTATGTAAAATTCATTATACTCCTCTGAAACTTTCTCAAGGCATTCATAACGCGTTAAACCCAAATTCCATATTTATTCCTTGTCATGAATGTCTCCACTAGTTAATGATGAATGAACAACATTTGAACCTTCTATATATATATATATATATATATATATATATATATATATATATATATATATATATATATATATATATATATATATATATATCACATATTTTAGACCCTTTAATAATAATCAATTCATCACGCGAAATCTTCAAAACTCCATGTTCAACTCTAGGACAATACCCTAGATCATCAAACATACCAATACCATGAACCTTGCAAGTCTTATTATCACCAAGGCGAACAATTCCACCTTGAACCATCTTCAAAGTTTTAAAGTATTCTATTTTTGGACACATGTGATAAGAGCAACCTGAGCCAATGACCTGACTAACTTCAGTTTCCAAACCCGATACTACTAGTACATCGACATCCTCATAACTTTCCTCTCCCAAGGAAACTACAGCTTGAACAAAATCTCCATTGACCATTCTCTCAGGACAATCCCTTTAAAGTTTTCGATTTTTTGACAATTAAAACATTTTACCTTTGACTTGTCATACCTCTTTGATTTTGGCATCCCTTTACGCTCACCTCCTCCTCTAGATGCATTTAAGCCTTCACCACTATCTTCAATCTTTAAATCTTTCGACTTTGAAAAATCTTTGGATTTCACCGCCGTATGGACTTCATCCAAAGTAACAGTATCTTCCTTATCATAAAGAAGGGCATCCTTAAAGTACTCAAAGGATCTGGATAAGGAACTCAACAAGAGTAAAACCTTGTCCTCATCATCAATCTTCACTTCAATATTCTCAAGATCATCAATAATCTTGTGAAATTTTTTTTACATATTTAATTTAATTATTTATTTATTTTTGATAAATTAAATTTTAAATTAAATTGTTTTTTGAAATGTACCGGGTTCAATTCTCTCATGATACATGCTGGAATTAATTTGTTAGACGTAAATAAAACTTCTTAGGTTAGGTGAATAACACATGACTTAAATAATAAACTTCTTAAGTCTTTTAGTGACTACAAGAGGCTTAAGAAATTTAATGTGAATTACATTTTTTTTATTTAATTTTTATTAAGTCTGTTTTAAGCACACCCAACCTAACAAAGTTACGAATATTTACAAAATTATCACCGCACCACTTCTTAAGTCAGGTGGTAGGTGATCTGACTTAACAACATCTGTTAAAAAGGTAATTTTGTACTAGTGGGGAGAGAGCAGCTCTCTAATTTGCTATATTAAGAAAGTTGTTACAAGAGATTACATATGAGTTACAAGAAAATTCTCTTCGTCTTCAGGTTCCCAAGAACAACCCTGAAGGTACCCAAAAGTTACCCTATTTTCTACCCAAGTACTTTCTAACCTCTTCAACCTTCAACATATGAATAACTCAAACCCAATGTGTAAACAAGTGTTTCCCAATTCACAATAACCTTAGATAACTCCAAAGTTTCCAAAACATTTGTCTTTCTAAGGTTTACCTTGAGAATAGTCAAAACACTATGATATGCCTTTAAACCTTTGCTCTTCCTTGTTGGTGTGAGCTCTAAGATTGTCAAATGATACATATTTATAATCACAATCCAATCAAACATGGATCCATGGACCGAACTGAAAGAGCCTGAAACATGCAAAACGAGAAACTGTCGAAAAAGTTCAAAAACCCGAAATCACTATTCACCATACGGACAACACTATTCATCGTACGGATAACACTATTCACCGACTGATTTTTTCCCCGGTTTATATTTTTCAACTTTTCGCCCGATTTTTTAAAACTTCTGATTTTTTTCCAGTAAATGCAATCTCTAAAATATATTTTCTTTCTCTTCATCAAAAAAGGTTTTAAGACACATTTACAATATATTCGAATGATTATATTTAATTATTAGATAGACATTTATCACATTGTCCTTGATTCTTCACTGGTGTCACTCACTGCTCTTTTCTTCCTCCAATCAACTGTGGATGGAACCACACTTGCATTTTTATACTTAAAAGTAGATGTTCTTGTGATTTATGAGCACATACGCCCCATGAATTTGTTTCTAGATGTTGTGAACTCCTCGTTGGTGAAGTCTGCAAATTAATTAATGTCTGATTTGTATGAATTATTACTGTCAACGTTGTTAGATGCTTCAATGTAATTCACATTTTCAACGAATATCGTTTTGCAACTTTCCCTTTTTCGAAAATTCTTATAGACTTTGTCATAGTGACTGATCCACTGTTGGTGCCTCTCATACATAGAGTTGTCTTAAAGGATGCGAGAAGTGACTTGGAGAGTCTACAAACCCAAACAAAAAAGCATCAATGCAATACTAAGATATAGTTGATTTTTGGAAGCCATTGTAGTTAGTGAAGCGTGACAAACAAGTGCTTTAAGTTGATTAGTTTGCAGTTAAATGGAAGAAAGATGTGCGGTGCTTGTACTCAATAATCATTCTGTTAGTTATACTTAGAATGATATTTCTTTGTAGTATTTAATTTGAACATAACAAATTTATCTTCAATAAGTAGTTTCGTATCCGAGAGAACTTTATGAATGAGATAGACCTTTGTGTGAGATCCCAAAATACTTCCATATAATTTGGTTTTCTGATTGGGAATTTATCAAGTTAACCAACCATATAAGCAACATATCTAAATAAATTACATTTTAATATTGTGCATGACCAAGTTTCTGTTATGTTAGCTTAATGTTTCATATATTTTAATCAATCTTATCATGATTTGTAATTTAAAGTGGAATTGAAAAATATTCATTTTTAAGCTTTGACTTAAATAAAATCACGTAATGAATCTTCTTGTTAGTAAAGTACATCAAACGTCAACTCAACCAAAGAGGCTTAGTTAGATTCTCAATCCAACACTCTTTATGAATTGTGTATTTCTCTTTTCTTGTCGCTCCTCTTCTCATATAGTCACTCCAATCAAATTAACAATTAAAGTCCAATAATATTCAATGCTCTTACAAAAGTATATCCTCAATTATTTTTTTTACGATAATTTCTTTGTCTATTTTTATATGTTAAATTAAATTTCTGAAAATCCGAAAATATCATTTGAACGTGTATATCAGCAGTGGCAAAGTCAGGAACTTTAGATATTCTGGAGAAAAAAATTTAACCGTAAAAATTTTAGTTTTCACCCTTTATTTTTATTAATTTTGCCCTCACTTTATTAATTATGCCTCTGATTTTATAATTTTTTCCCTTGATTTTATTATTTTTGTCCATGATTTTATTAATTTTATTTTTGATTTTGTCTAAAAATCGGATATTAAATTAGAGAGAATACAAAGAAAATAGGGGTTGAGGTTCGCTGGGCTATAGAACCGCCCCTGTATACCATAACACATCCAATATTTAATTTCAGGCATTTTTTATATACATATCTGATGTATCTCAATATTTTATTTTCTGATAATTTTGGATATGCATATCTGAAGTATTTTAATATTTTAATATTTATATCGATTAGAATCAATGTGTATCAATTGTATTAATTGATATATTATATAATAAAATAAAATATAATTAAATAATCTTGGTTTTCTAGACCTTGCGTTCCCGCGTCTCTGTCCTTTACGCGACCTAACGTAAAAAATTCAGTTTTCTAGAAAATCGTCTCTGAATTAAAATTTTACCGTGTCAATTAATTTGAAAAATTTTATTTGACTTATTTTCCATTTTCGTATTTTTGAAAAAATCCGAACAAAAATTGTAGACACTTAATTTAATTTTATTTGATTTTTAGTTGTATTTTTAAATTTTTATCGCAGAGTAAAATTCGGAAATACATATCTGGAAAAGAAATTTGTAAAAAATAAGGTTTATTCGGAGATACATATTCGAAAACACCTTTTCATAAATTTTTGTGGAATAAGGGTCTTTTCAGAGATGCATATCCGAAAATATGGGGCATTTTTTGGAATTTCGCCAAGAGCCTCCAAGAAAACATAGAGGTGGAGAAATAAATTCTCCTTTTCACTTGTAATATGTGCATAGTCTTTGCTAGTCTTAATGATTGACAAGTGCTTTGGAATTTACTTGATGATGAGTTTTATATTATGGCGGGCTATATTCAGGGATTCAAACTCGTCAGCCCAAAAGGAAAGCAACATGAAAGCTGAAATGAAGAAGCTAAAAGAGAGTCGGGAGGTCAACCAATCCTTCTTGACCTCTACCAATGCGAGGATGATTACTCTTAGAAGGATTTGAAGCACGCCCTGACCACTTTTTACAGGGTGGAATAGGAGAAAGATTCTCTCCCTCAGGAAAAGAAACCCCTGAAAATAAGTTGTTAGAACTAGAGCACAAACTTGTTGAGGTTGAGGCTGAGTCTGAATCGAGCAGTCTCAAAGAGGCGTAGAAAATCGTGTTTCTTCACTTCAAACTCTCCAAATAGATCTGGAATAAACTAGAATGAACGAACCTACCATCGGGGATTAAGCGTTTGAAAGAGAGAAAGCTTAGGTTCTTTGTTTGGAAATTGAAACAAAAACAATTGATATTTAAGAGATGAGAAATTTGTTCAAAGAACCATAATTTATCGTATCTTGAATCTAACTTCTCCCAAAGATAGTACACCCGACAGGTGTTAACAGCAAACATATCACCTACCAAAGCTGTCATAACCTCAATAAGATACTGAGAATCGAGAATCACCTTTTTAGGAGAAGACGTGGTCGATGTTCTCTCCCATAATGAGGATCACATAGTTATCACAATTTAATATGTTAATTAGGATGCGAAGCGAGTGTTTATCGACCCAGGAAACTCAACACGCACTTGTTCTCGCGCCTTCTAGGGGATCCAGCTTGATCCCAATTGCATTGGATCTTTCCAGGGATTCCAGGCAGGCCTTTCAAGCAAGCAGGTGCAGGTCAATGGTGACATCACCCTCAAAACAACATTTGGCTCGAGGGTGAGGACCTAAGACATTATCATGAAGTATCTAGTGGTATACGCCACATCCCCTTACAACATTTTCCTAGGAAGGTCTGCTCTTAACCTATAAGAGGACGGTCTTCACCACCCTTCACTTAAGCCTAAAATATTTGCTATTTGATGAGCATGTGACTATGGTCAGTGGGGATCAGGAGATCCCACAAGAATGTTACGAATGTAGCCTAGAAATAACGAGGGAAACCCTTACCATTTGCGTCATCTCTTTTCTAAAATAGATGAAGTTGATGTAGTAGGTTGGGACCTCCCACACAAGAATGTTACCACATAGTCCTTCAACAACACTGAATCCACTTTGCATCCTAATGTAACCTTCTTCTCCCGAATCAGATCCCCATGAGTTCTTAACCAAGGTATACTTGGTTTCATCACTACCAACACCATAACCCATAATAGATAAGATTATGCGCCTTTGACTTCAAGTTTTTGAGTAGCGCCTACAACACTTTTTTGAGGACCATTTTGGCTCTACCAACATTGTCGATGCTTAAGAGCATATAGTGTACCTCACTTATTGGCTATGTGTTGCGGCGCGGTAAAGAGGCAAGCAAAAGTTAGTTTAGAAGTATTCTGAGTTTTATCATATCCATGTGGATCAGTGCAAGGGATCAAATGTCATTTAATACTCTCCAAGTTTCTAAGCTTGTTTTTAACGGTTTAAAAGCGTAAAATATGGAAAGTAAACATATGAACAAGTAAATAATGCATTATTTAGAGAGAAGGTCGAGATTGAATTTCATATACCCATCAAATACTTAAATCTACAGATCAGTTGTATGTAACCTAAAACACTCGTCAATATCATCATGTATCCCTCACATTAGTTTTCATGTATGAAGCACCAACGAGAGTTTTACTATATTGTCTCATCACTGATTTCTCACACAACTAAACAACACAGGGCATTAAAAATCAATACCCACTACGAATATTAGTTCTAAATATATTTCTAGAGTTTATAACCTAATAGATGTTCATCCTAAATCTAGATCTTAATATAATATGTCTATAGCAACTCAAATCTAAAGATAAAGAAAGTAAAAAAGGATAAAATCTATATAGATTTGTAAAATACATCTTATACAACACTGTGATTAATACATATACAAAAAATCAAAGTAAACTTACAAACAAACCCCAACAATAAATAATACAAAGAGAAGAAGGAAGATGAATTAGCAACTCTCACGGTGTCAAGGTGATTGATGCAAATCCAACTCTAAATCATCAAGATGCAAACTCTAATGTTGTTTTCTAAGCCTCCCTACTCAAAGAATGGTTCTGATGGAAATAGGGGTAAAAAAACCCCAAAACCATGACCCTAAAATTTATGAAAGAATGAATAAATAGTGGGTGAAAAATTGGAATCGCGCTAAGTATTTTGTACATATATCAAACAAAATGTGTTGATAGTGTTTTCATACTAATCAACACAAATACAAGATTAAACATAACTCAAACAGGTTAAAACAAGAATTATTGGTCTCCTATGTATATAGTAAACAATGGATAGGTTTCCTCACATTGGATTATATGATCTAAAGTGAATCAAATATAAGCATGTGTAGCAAAAGTGTGAAATTTATACAAAGCCTAAGTTCATATTCATGATATATGTACCTTGAAAATGTAACTTCCATTAAAACTTTTATCATTACCATGACATTCTCTTGTTGACACACTCAAACTTGAACAATCACACCGTCTCTCTTAAAAAAATAAAAATCAAATTTTTTGGACAAACACAAAAATTTCTAACAACAAACAAATTCAAACTACTAAACTATTTTTAAAACACTAAACACATAACAACATAAATTCAATATGGTTTCCCTTTGTTGTGTTGTTTGATCCATTTAACGATCCATCTGAATAAGATGAGTATATACACAGTCCCTCAAGCATGAGGCTTGCAAGGGTGATGTGTTTTAGCTGAAAGACCAGATTATACATAACCCCTCAAGCAAGAGCTGTAACATCCCGATTTTTATAGCTAATTATTAATTATTATGATATATTATATTATGTGATAATTAATTCAATTGGGTGATTTAATTGGAATTCGAATTATTTGAATAAGTGTTTTATTTAAATAATTGTGCTTTATGAATAGAATTGTGGTTGTTTAGTACTGGGCCTATTTATGAGAATGAAAGTAATAGAGATGTGTTAAGTATTAAGCCCAATAAGACAATTCTAGTCAGTAAGAATTAGAAGGGAATCATAATTAGAATTTTCATTTGGAGAAAGAAGAGAAAGAAGAGAAGAGAATAGGAGAAAGAGGAAAAGTGAAGAAGAAACCCTAGAACAGGAATCTTCAAGAGGTAAGGGTGGAGAATCCATGTTATTGTTTGATTGTATGTTGTGGGTAATGATTAGGAACATGCTAGGTTGTTTAATTTCAATTTCTAGAATCTTTGAATGTTAGGGTTTGAAAGGAAATTATGTTTTTCAACTTAGAAATGATGACCCATAACTAGAAACATGTTAGGATACCGTTTAATGATATTGTTTGGTTGATTGAAATGATTTTTATGTGGTAATTTCATGGGAGAAAGAAGTTGGTTCATAGCAAAAAAAGTACAAAATCGCAGACCGCGCTTAGCGCGAGAAAAGGCACGCTTAGCGCGAAATTTTTTGACTTTCGGTGTTGTTTGTTTAGCGAAGTGCGTTTAGCGCGATAGGGTTTTCAAGAATTTTACATCCTCTAGGAATTCTCCCCCAAACTTAGTGTATTTAGGAATTTTCCATCCTCTAGGGTTTTCAGTTTGTAAAATATATTCTAACAAAGGGGAAAAATACGTTGGCCTCTGAAGTGTAGCATTCATGTCATTCCTAGCCATAATTCTTTCGACAATTGTAGTTAGACTATTTTCTACAGCTAATTCCTCTTGTTGAATTTGATCAACAATTTGATCAGCCTCTTGTTGTCGATGTACTAATACCCTAGGTGGGTCGACAACCAAATTCCTTTGAGGCACTACAGCTTGTCCTTGATGAACAATTTCTTCTATTGCCCCCATATCTATTTGACCAGGGGAAGCTAGTCAATGGCGCATGTCGAGCAATGTGTGGCGTCTCAGCACCGAGGAGCACCAAAACTTACACAAACATGTTAATTGGGAAATCACCTGTCGATTCGTTTCAACGGACTGCCTATTAGTCTCAGCTGATTCTTGTACTATAGGGTTAAATACATTACTCATTTGGTTAGTCAACATATTAACCAACTCATGGTTACTATCATCCATTTGTTTCCTTAATACCGCTACTGAAGTGTTAGTAAGAGGCGGCACTATAGGCTGAAAAGGCGCTCCTCTATTTTGGTTGCCTCTATTATTTCCCCCTTGGGCAGATCCTTGTAAAGGAGAATTCAAATTTTGAACATTATCTGACACCACTGTTGCAATTAAAGTCAACTAATAACCTGACATTAAGGAATATGACATTCCATAAGGAGGATTTGTAGTGCCAAAGCGGGGTACTTGTGGGATTTCAGTCGTAGTCATCATGGGCCCTGGACTCACCGACTGAGTCTGAGGAATAGGTGTAGTGATTGTAGTCGACACTAGGGCAGGTGGAAGAGGTAATGGTGCAACCTGAGAAACTACTGGATTTGTCGAACTTAATGTTCGTGAAGGAACTTCATCTATATTACGATTAGTCATCTTTGATATAGGTCTCCTAATTGGTGGTTTATTATACTCTTTGGTTAAACTCCCACTTCTAAGTTTCATACACTTATGACATCCAACAACATATACTTAGACACTTAGCATTGGTCCCACCAGGTGTGCCAATTTGTTTACTGTGGAAAATGGTAAACAATTGCTGGTCCTCCTAAAGTCCTAAAACTAAGGGTTACTCGCAAGATCGACCAGTTGATCTTAAGACATGTGCTAAGGTTTTTGAATTTATACTAGTTCTGCCGAAATCCTTATCTAAGAAACGGTTTTCTAAGACTAAGGGAACAAGTATAAACAGCTTTCCACGCTATGATTAGACTCGACTGACTGGTGACTCGTAACCGATAGAAGGAGCCTGAACAAAATAACAACCTATTGCTCACAATATGATTTATACCAACTATGGTGACTCGTGGCCGACAGAAGGCTGTGAACTCCAGATTATAAACTATTGAATAAGTGCTTGGGGATTTTGAATTTTGAACCTTCCCGCTTCCAATAAACTCAACCGTTTTTGACTACTTCAACGCGTTCCCTCATTGACAAAAGAAAACAATAGAATTCTTCTAAGTACATAATCCTTCATGGTCGACAAGACCAAATTCGACCATTTCCCTCGCTCGGCACGCTTTGGTCGATTCGACCAATTTCCTCACATTTAACATATTCTCCTCATGGTCAACTCCATTGTAACTTGATATCCTCTTTGATTATTGTTTTCTCTAATATGCTAAAATCAAACTTTCAAACACTTTGTTCTCAATTCCTAAAGGGTCTTTATTTTAGAAAGTCACCCTTAACTTGTGAGAACATGTGCATTTAATACATGTGCCTGAATACCTTGATATTTTTCAAGGTAACACCAAGTTGATGGCTGAGATTCAAGAGCTTAAAATGCGATTGGCTTTTCATCAAACTTGATGCAAACATTACCTGACATTTATCTGTATTTGATTTTCTACGAATCACCTCCAGGCTTGTTGGATGGGATTCGTTCGACATTATGTTTGTATTGATACTCTCTGATTGTGGGATTTTGTATGAACCTTTATTTCATCTATGCAATGAGTAGTTGATTCTCAAATTGATTGTATGTTTGGTCCTGATGATTATTGTTGTCAACTATCCTATCAATATGTGATGCTTGATAAAAATTGCAGGAACATCCTCGAAATGATCATTTCATATATCATGCATTACATTCACTCATAAATCATGCATAATAAGTTATTATCAGAATTCTCATCAATGGCTTCTGTTTTTATTTAGCAGAAAATTACAAATTCAACTATCCACCGTTACTCAACTCAAAGCAACGGACGTCGTCAAATGGAGCAACTCCAAGCAAATATGGCACCAATGAAGGCGTAGATGGAAGCGCAAATGGCACGGTTTATGAAGCAATCACTACCATGAACTGTGGTCAACATAAATTGAGAGCTCTTGTGGAAAGACCCCGTGTTGAGGTTGACCGCCATGACAATCCTTTTCATGATTTCTCTACGGGGAATTCGCGTGTAATTAATGCTCATAACAATGATGATTTGGGTGTCAATGATCACCTTCGTGATCAGGGTTTGCATCTGAGCAATGATCGGTTCCCACCTTCACCACCTTCTCCTCCAGGACCTTACTTCTATGATAATGAAATGCATGAGCATTATGGTAGAGATCGCCCCGCTATCAGGGTCATGATTTTGATTAGAACGAAGAAGTTTACTCTATTAATGGTAGTGAGGCTATTTTCCCAATTGAGGACCAGAAGTATCGCTCGCTTGAAGAAAGACTGAGAGCCGTTGAGGGTCAAAAGATGTCTGTATTAGATCTTTCTGACTTGGGTTTGGCGCCGAGGGTGAGGCTTCCCCCAAAATTCAAAGTTCCTACCTTTGATAAGTACAACGGAGCTACATGTCCGAAAACTCATATCACAACTTATTTCCACAAAATGGCGGTATATATTGAGGATGAAAGACTCCTTATGCACTTCTTTCAAGAGAGCTTAACTGGAGCTTCGTTAGAGTGGTATATGCACCTTGAAAGAAATCATGTCAGGACATGGTGTGATATGGTTGATGCCTTTATCAAAAAATATCAGTTCAACATTGATATGGCTCCGAATCGCACTCAGTTGCTGAATTTATCTCAGAAGTTTGGTGAAACCTTTAAGGAGTACGCGCAGAAGTGGCGTAAGCTCGCTGCTAGAGTTCAACCACCCATGATGGAGCGAGAAATGATAGACATGTTTACCAACACCCTTTCAGGACATTACTATGTTGCGTGTAGCACCTCTTCCAACTTTGCGAAAATGGTTCGATATGGCGAGAGGATTGAAAGTGGTTTGAAATTCGGTAAGATCCAGTACACAAAAAGGTGGAAGTTCTTCCAGTACAAAGAAAGAATCCAATGGTCATCCTAATAAGGAAAAAGGAGAAACCAGTGTTGTTTATGGAAACAGGGGCAAGACCCAAGTCAATGCTGTAACTATTTCTGCTTCTCAACCGCAGGCTCAACAAGCTCCTCGCCAACAATATCAAGGTCAGCAGAATATCCGCACACCGAGAAGATTTGATGTGGTTCCAATGACTTATGCTGAAATATTGACACGATTGATTGATTTGAAACTGGTGGTCCCAAGGGCCACGTTACCTCCATCTCCTCCTAACAGGCGTCCAAGGAATTATGATGTTAATGCCAGTTGTGAATTCCATTCTAGTACCGTCTGACATAGTATTGATAACTTTTATGATTTCAAGTGTAAAGTTCAGGATATGATTAATTCTAAAGCCATTCAGTTTGATGCCTAGCAGCAACATCCTAGGCCTAATGTGATCAAGAACCCAATGTCGCAACATGCTGGTGGGGTAGTCCAAGCTATCATGGAGGACGGTGAGGTCCTAGATTTGATTATGGATGTTAATTTGGTGAAGACATTGTTGCCTTTTGCTAAGAAGTATCTGATCAAGAGAGGCATCTTTGCAGGCTGTAAATCTGATTGTGTTGAATGTGAAAATTGTTCAAATGGTTGTGAAAGTTTGAAGAATGGTATTTAGAGTTTAATCACCAGTGGTGAGCTACAGTTCGATAAGATCAAAAAGGGTAAGAAGGATGAAGCACGAGATGTGTCAGTGATCTCCATTCCCTATACTCCTGTTGTGATATCTGCACCTACAAAGCATGTCTCGTTGTTGATCACTAAACCTGGTCCTATCCCATATGTGAGCGACAAAGTTGTGCCATGGCACTACGAATAAGATGTTTATTATCATGAATCAAATAGGAAGATGGTCCCTCCTCTTCTAAAAAGAGTGATGAATTTGATGTTGCTAACACCGATAATTTTGCCAGCAATGGCAGAGTGACTATAAGTGGTCGGATTTTTGCTGCTCCAATTGCATCGCATAATGCAAATGCTTTAGATAAAGCTAAATGTAAGAAGCCCGCAAAGGAACCTGAGTTGCAGGTTGCCAATCCTGACTTGGAGAAAGATGTTGAGGAAATAATGAGATACATCTGCAAAACTGATTTCCGTGTTATTGATCAACTTGCTCAAACCCCTGCTAAGATCCCTATTCTATCTTTGCTACGAGATTCTGAGGCACACAAGAATTCCTTGATGAAGTTGTTGGGTACTTCTTTTGTGCCACAGGAAATATCTGTCAGTCAGTTCAAAAATGTCTACACAAGCATCTCTTCCAGCAATGGCCTGGGACTTACTAACTTTGATCTTCCGCCAGAGGGTCGGAACTATAACTGTGCTTTACACATTTCTATGGAGTGCAGGGGAACTACCCAATCTCGTGTTTTGGTGGACATTGGTTCGTCCCTGAATGTGATTCTTAAGTCAACATTGATAAAAATTGATTATGGTGGTCTTGAGCTGTAACCCAATAATCTGATTGTGAAAGCTTTCGACGGGTCAAGACGTTCTGCCTTTGGAGAATTAGACCTTCCAATCAAGATTGGTCCCCAAATGTTTACTACTAATTTCTTCGTCATGGACATTCAACATGCTTATGGTTGCCTTCTTGGACGTCCATGGATCCATAAATATGGGTCAGTTACATCCACTCTCCACCAGAAGCACAAGTACCTTGTCAACGGGAAAACCATTATGGTTTGTGCTGGAGAGGAGTACGTCGTGAGTCACCTCACCTCGTTCTGATATGTTGAAATTGACGGTGAAGTGCATGAAACCCCTTTTCAGGGATTTGAAACGGTTCATATGTTGAAGACTCCTTAATAGGAGGAGAAGAAAAGAGACAATCCCGAATCCTCAATGGCTTCCCTGGAGGATGCAAAGGATGTAGTTGAAGCAGGACGCCCTGAAGGCTGGGGTAGTGTAGTAGAGGTGACACCTAAATACAACAAGTTTGGGTTGGGCTTCGACCCTGTTTTGCATCGTCAAATCCTCAAGGCACCTAATTTGGTCACGCCTATCAAGTTCTCAAGCTCCGACATTAGTCCTGGACAAGTGAATTCTGTTGATGTTTCTGATAATGAGTTTGACATTGACAAGTGGATCCGCCCCAGTGTCCCTGACGTGGAATTGAATAATTGGACTGCTAAAGATTGTGCCCCAGTCACAATAGCCAAAGAGTAATTTTCTTTTGTTTTCTCTTATACTACAATAATTCATGTGCTCTTCACAAGGCACAGTGAATCATATTTAGGGCCACCTTGTTTGCATATGCAATGTTTTTATCATGAAATAAAGAATCCTTTTCATTCAAATATTTTGCTCTCTGTCTTTCTATTTTACATCAGAACTTTAAAACGCAAAATGGCAATGCTTTATTTTTCTTTTTTCATCCAAAAAACTAAAATAAACATAAAATCAATCATGCAGATATAATCCCATAATCTTAATGGATCCCTTTGATAACGACACTGCTATCACTTCTTAAAACTTTGATAATCCGATCAACCAAGCCGAAGAAGAAGGTGAGGAAGATTGTGAACTCCCTGAAAAGTTAGCGAGATTGTTGAAGAAAAAACAAAGGGTTATCCAACCACATCAGGAAGAGATTGAGAAAGTGAATCTTGGATCTGAAGATGTGATCAGAGAGGTTAAAGTTGAGGCTGCTTTAGAAGACAGTGTGAAGCAAAGACTGATTGAATTACTCCGAGAGTATTCATATATCTTCTCCTGGTCTTATGAAGACATGCCCGATTTGGATACCGACATTGTTGTGCAAAAGCTGTCTCTGAAAGAATATTGTCCTCCTGTTATGCAAAAGCTTCGAAGAACTCATCCTGAGATTTCTAAGAATATCAAAGAGGAAATCCAGAAATAGCTTGACGTGGGATTCTTGAATGTCCTTTCTTATCCCCCATGGGTTGCCAACATTGTGCATGTACCCAAAAAGGATGGAAAATTGCGGGTGTGTGTGGATTATCGAGACCTGAACAGAGCCACTCCGAAGGATGACTTTCCGCTTCCCCATATTGATATATTGTGGACAATACAGCTCATGCAAAAGTGTTTTCGTTTATGGATGGTTTCTCCGGGTACAATCAGATTAAGATGGCAATGAAAGATATGGCTAAAACAACTTTTATCACCCCATGGGGAACATTCTGCTATAAGGTACTGCCTTTTGGATTGAAGAACGTTGGGGAAACATATCAGTGAGCAATGGTGACTCTTTTTCACGACATGATTCACAAAGAGATTGAAGTGTATGTCGACGACATGATTGCAAAATCTCAAGACGAAGAAGAGAACCTGGTGCATTTATAAAATTTGTTTGACAAGCTGCAGAAATTCAGGTTGAGGATGAATCCAAACAAGTGTACCTTCGGGGTACGATCTGGAAAGCTGTTAGGATTTGTGGTGAGCGAAAGAGGCATCGAGGTTGATCCTGCCAAAGTGAAAGCAATAAAAGAAATGCCTGAACCAAGAACTGAAAAAGAGGTCTGTGGATTTCTAGGGAGGTTAAACTACATCTCTAGATTCATCTCTCACATGACTGCCACGTGTGAACCGATATTCAAATTATTGCGAAAATATCAAGTGGTCAGGTGGAATGACAATTGTCAAGTCGCATTCGATAAGATAAAGGAGTGTCTCTAGGAACCCCCGATCCTCATGCCTCCTGTGGAGGGTAGGTCGTTGATTATATACTTAACAGTGCTTGAAAGCTCAATGGGGTGTGTATTGGGACAACATGACGAGTCTGGTTGAAAAGAGCATGCAATATACTACCTTAGTAAAAAGTTTATTGACTGTGAGAAAAACTAATCACTGCTCGAGAAAACTTGTTGTGCTTTGGCTTGGGTTGCTCGCCGACTAAGACAGTATATGTTGACTCATACTACCTTGTTGATATCCAGGATGGATCCAATTAAATACATATTTGAAAAGCCAGCTTTGACAGGCCGGATTTCTAGATGGCAAATACATCATGTATATCATGGATTGTAACATTCCTGACCCAGATGAAGGACCTGAACCAGGATAAAAATGGTCATTGGTATTTGACGGTGCCTCTAATGCTTTGGGCAATGGTGTCGGCGCAGTAATCACTACCCCAGATGGTCATCACATCCCTTTTAAGGCCAAAATTTGCTTTGATTGCACCAATAACATGGTTGAATACGAGGCTTGCATAATAGGTATCGAGGTGGCGATTGACTTAAGAATTAAGCATTTGAATGTGTATGGAGACTCTTCACTTGCGATAAGCCAGATCAACAATGATTGGGAGACTCGTCACCCAAATTTGATTCCTTACCGAGATCATGTGATGAAATTGGTTCCTTACTTCGAGGATATTACTTTCGATCACATCTCACCAGAAGAAAACAATATGGATGATGCTTTAGCTACCTTGGCATTAATGTTTAAATTCAAGTGGGCTAACGAAGCCCCTTGATCACCATTTAGAGATTGGATGAACCAACCTTTTGCTTTGAGGTTGAAGTGGAAAAAGACGGTAACTCGTGGTTCTATGACATTAAGAGATACCTTGAAATTCAAGAGTATCCTAAAGAAGCTTTTGTGACTGATAAGAAGTTCTTGAGAAGGTTTTCAGCAAAATTCTACCTCAGTAACGGTGTGCTATACCGTAGACATCATGATGGGTTGTTGCTCAAATGTGTTGATAAAGACGAAGCCGTAAAGATCATCGAGGAAATGCATGAGGGTTCATTTGGAATTCATTCCAGTGGGCATACCATGGCTAAAAATATCTTGCAGACTGGGTACTACTGGTCTACCATGGAAGTCGATTGTTTTAATCATGCCTGAATCTATTACAAGTGCCAAGTAAATGCTAACAAGGTGCATGTGCCACCGTCGCCATTGAATGTTTTGATCTCTCCTTGGCCTTTTGCTATATGGGGAATTTACATAATTGGAAAGATTGAGCCAACAGCGTCCAACGGACATTGGTTTATTCTGGTTGCCATAGATTACTTCACCAAGTGGGTCGAAGCGGCGTTGTATGCAAATGTCACCAAGCAGGTGGTCACAATATTTATCAAGCACAATATCATCTGTCGTTACGTGATTCTCGATAAGATCATCATTGATAATGACTCAAATATTAATAACAAGATGATGAAGGAGCTTTATGAGTCCTTCAAGATTAAACATCATAATTCACCTTCGTGTCACCTGAAGATGAATGGTGTTGCCGAAGAGGCAAATAAGAACATAAAGAAGATCGTACAGAAAATGGTAGTGACCTATCGAGATTGGCATGCGATGTTTCCTTTTCTTTGCATGGTTATCGGACTACTGCACGCACTTCGATTGTGGCAACCCAGTTTTCTCTAGTTTATGGCATGGAAGCAGAACTCCCCATTGAAGTTGAGATCCCTTCATTAAGAATCATGAAATATGTAAAGCTCGAAGAAGACGAATGGATGCAGAATCGACTAGAGCAGTCGGGCCTCATTGATGAGAAAATATTAGCGGTTGTTTGTCAGGGGCAGGTTTATCAACAGAGAATGAGAAAAGCGTACGACAAGAGGGTGCGACCTAAATGCTACAAACCTGGTGACCTCGTGCTAAAGAGGATAATTCTTCCTCAAGGTGATCCTTGGGGCAAGTGGAAGCCGAATTACGAAGGACCATTTGTTGTAAAGAAAGTTTCTCTGGTGGCGCCATGATGCTTGCAATAATGGACGAAGAAGATTTCCCACTATCCATAAACACGAATGTAGTCAAGAAATACTATGCATAGACTTATGCATCAACGGTCACACCTCATGTCTATATCTTATGGCTACTCCAAAGGGCAGTGATCAGTCCAGTCACCTTTTTCAGGAAAAGCGAAGTGATGAGATAGTTGGAATTATAAAAGTGATAGAAGGGTTGAAACCCGATGAGGATTCATTGTCGCATTGTCATGCGTTTTAGTTTTCCTCTTATTTTACTTTTTCAATTGCCTCATTCCAAGAATTGCCTCCTATTGTATCCGCATATTACAGGCCCATTTCCAATCAATAAGATGAGTTTTGCTTGTCAATTAATTTCTTGCATTTACTGATTTAATTGCAAAAGGCGTTCAAAATTTTGTGGTAAGATTTTGCATATAGAAACATTGTTGGTTTTACCATGATGAGAAACTTCTGAATTTACTTTGAAACTTGCGTGACTCGGGTGGAAGACAAAATTTTCATACCACACCTGAGGCATTCCATTAAAACTGTGTTGCATGAATCTTTATTTGATTGTTGGTATTCAATGTACCGATGCAAAAGTCAACATCATTTCTCCCCAACAAACGTGAATGAATGTTCCCGAAGTGAAGATGATTCTCGCAAAGGATTAGACACGATGGTTATCATCAGCAGGGTATCCTTGTTGAGTTTCCCCACTACATGTTATCATGGGCAGAGAATTATTGCAAAGTATTGCACAAATCCCAAGTGCAAATTGCTAGTGCCTATTTTAGTTGGAATTCCCCAGTGAATGCTCATTGGAGTTTCAAATGCTCTTATAGAAGGTTGCAAACCATTGATTGAGGATGTTTATCCCCAATGAGTTCATACCTCATGATATCCCGAGTGTGCGAGTGCCAATTTATTTTGGTTATTCCTTAGTTGAAGCCGAAGTGGATCGCTCTTGACATTCTAGTGATGTTGTATTTCATCTTATTCCTCAGTTGAAGCATGTAAATGAGAATTCCTGGTGGAGTTGTCATACGACAAAGTCCGCATTGTGTGCTTACCAGCGAATTGAGATGTGAGAAGTTGTTTCCATCCCCAGTTGAAGCCATGTTGTGTAACGTTGGAAGCTCTTCTTCGAGTGTTCCCGATTATTTCCCCAGTGGATAGTTGTTCAGAAGATGATTCCCCCATGAAATCATTTCCCTAGCATGGTCATTTGATAATGGTTGGTTTCCTCAGGAAATTATATTCCCAAGAAGTCTGTTACTAAAGTCCCCCAGTGATCGCTGAATAAATAGTGGTATTATTTCCTTGACAACATGCTCATGTATTCCTCTCCATAGAAGCTTCCTAATCTGAGCTTGTTCGTTTTGTGACCTATGGTCACCGATTACTCATTTTTTATCTTTCGCAAACATGCATCATCATATTACATTACTTCATAGAAAATTCAAACATTGCATGAAATTATAAGCCAGGAACATAATCTTTGTCCCCAGTGACGCTTTTGCAATTCTCTGAAAAATCCCAGCAAGGATAAAATTTTTGATATGTTTATATCCCTTTGAAATCCGTTGAGTTACTAATTATTCCTTGGCGCAATATGTCCATTTTCTTCCTTGATTGGTTCACTACCAGTCTATCCCTGGTACAACACCTTTCGGTCAGGATATCCCTGTACCTCTTTTGAAATCAAGCCCGACACTTGTTTTCCCCCTCAGGATATAGCATTTATTTTGAGAAAATTCCCATTTGCACAAGAGTTGAGTCGCTACCAATTCTTGAACAGGTTATAGTATCACGCTCCTTCCTGTACACCATAGTGTAGGTTATCCCTACACTATGTATGGAGTCTGGTCATCTTATCCAGTCTTCGTTTTTGTTGCACTACCAGTCCTTCCCCTATTACAACATCCTTAGGACAGGTCCTTTCCCCCTGTGCCATTCGAGAACAAGTTTCGCCCTTGTTTCTCTCCTCAGAGTACAGCGTTCTGAGTCCGTAAAGTCTAATCGGCATTTTCTAGTCTTTACTCCTCTAACTCGCTCATTCGTTCCCTGGCGTAAAATAGTTAGTCTATTTAACGTATCTAGTCTTTACTTCGTTTGACATGTTCAATCGTTCCCTGGCATAACGCTGTCAAATTTGATCGAGGCCAATTCTTTTGGGTCGGGTTTACACTTGTGCCTATCTTCATAGAATTCAACATTGTTATGTGCTTTCTTTTGTTGTGATCCAGTCGTTCCCCAACACAACATATTCCCTTCTCCAGTGGGGATCATTGGAATTAATTAAAAAAATTCACTCACATCTTTTGGTTTAACACCTGAAGTTCGCATTTATTTGTTGATACAACTTGTTTCGTATTCAGAGCGTAAATTTTTGAGTCCATTTTGGTATTCAATCACCTCTTACCTTGTCGCTTGGAAGGAAGACGCCAACCTCGCTCCCAAGTTAGAGGATGATTGAATAGGGGCAGTTGTTGTACCCTAAAATTTACCCTCTTCATTTTGAGGTTTTTGGCTTATAATTGACTTATCATAAGAATACATGTATACACAAGTATAGAATTCATAATATGGTTACCTTGTTCAAAGTATCCCAAATTGTGGAAGAAACTGTGCGTCTCGGCTATCTCAGATCGTTTTGAGCTAAAAATCGATATTTCTCAGTTCGTATGGCCATCGCAAGATTTTCTAGTCAAAAAGCTATTTTGGTTTGACTCCATGAGCATTGGGATCATATACATTTATTCTCCAGTTTATCAGTTCAGATCGGAGGCCGTTTCGTCAAGAAAAATACTTTATTTGCTTATTTCTCAATAAAGTGAATTTTGGATTTTTAGGGCATTTCGGGCGCTCCAGAAGGCATATCTCTCAGCTCTTCGGGTATTTTCTGATGATTTTTAACAAAGATACTCAAGTTCAAATTTTGATCAGAAGACTCTCGTTCGAGGAAATTTCTCTGAAGTGCGCAAACAAAATTCTGCATGTGTCAGACGCTTGAAAACTATGTTGAAACTTCAAAAATTCGTATCTCCTGGACCATTCGCCCGATTGAGTCGAAATTTTGACATACACAAACAAAATCACATTCCGAACATTTTACTTTTAGAGCCCGACTTCAAATTCTTGACGGATCAGGGTGTTTTGTACTAATTACGAAAATTATTCGGATAATCGCGATTTGGGCTTAATTGTGGATCCAAGGCACTCTAAGGCCCAAATTTTCACACTATAAATAAATTTTTGCCTTCACAATTCAAGGACACACATTCATTTTCTAAAATTCTCTCTCAAATCTCACTTTTTCCTCTCATAATTCTCTCAACTCACACAAAGAAAATTTGAAGAAAATCAAACTTCCTCTCTCCCTCCAAAACCAAGCCACCCCCTTGGCCTTGCTCAACCGCGCGCAGCCCCTTCCATCCGGCCGACCACCGCCCGAACCACCCCTACTCCTCCGGTCTTCATCTTTTTCTAGCCTTTCTCCGTGTTCGGCCAACTCCCTCCCTTCACGCTAACTGCTCGCCCAACTGAACTGGCCGGTCCTCTACATCATTCTCTCGGCCGCTCTCCTCATGCGCCCTCTGGCCAAGCCAACTGACCGACCTCTCTTCCCTCCGCCTAGCTGCTGCTCGGACCAGCCTCCTCCCTTGCAAACCGGCCAGAATCTTCCTCTCCTCTTGATCTTGCTCGGTCCAAGGCATAGAAAGGTCTTCCAAGCTTCTTTTTCTTCAATTTCCTCAAGAATCAAGGATTATTTCTCTTATTATCATCAATTGGAGCATTGATTTGGTATTTTCTTCAATAATTTGACCCAAACTTCAAGATCAAGTAAGTGATTAATTCAATTAAGCACTTATTTTAAGTGATTTTTGAATTTTAGCTTTTCTTGAAATTGAATAGTCGAATTGATTGCAAATTCCGTGTGGATTCCAATTCTTGAATTTATTTTGTCAGATTCTTTGATTTGATTCTGATTTTGTGACGTTAAAGTGTGTCGGTGTGAAGGAATATTGTGCATAACACACACATACACTTGTGTAATGGTTTTCCTTTGCATTTAGGCCATTTACTTGTGCATTTTGCATCATCTATCATATGCTTATGTATTAGAGAGCATATAGATTGATTAAATTGCATTGGAACATGTGAATTAAGGCATAATTTGCATTCTTACTTGTGTCGAAATGTAGTATTCATTGCATTTTGATTCTTAGGTGCATTTGCATTATACATAACACATATACATGCACCTAAACTAATATTTAGGATATAAATTGCATCCTTATATGTTCATATATTTGCATATGAAATAATCAACTTGAGCTTGTGTGTCGATGTTTAATTTTTGTGACATTAATGTGTGTCGAAACCTCACTTTCACTCACATTTTCACATGTATGACTTCGTAACAGTGGCAGTACTATGTTGGCCACCCCAAAGTTTTGATAATATTTTTTAAAAATAGTTATATTATATAATTTTTCTTATTAAAATGTATATTTATAAATATATCATCACTAGAAAAACTTAAAGAGCACATTGTCGAAGCGGATAAGTGTGCTTTCATTTACCTTTGGGTCATCTGATCAAATCCTACTAAGGTCATTATTTGTACTATTTTTTATAAAATCCTACTGAGCCTTTTTTCAATTTTTTTTTAATATTTAGTTAAATTTTCAAGTTTAATATTATATTAGTTTCACTCCTTTATTCTCTATAGAAATAAATTTAATTTGAATTGTTAATAAATTATCAAAATAATATATTAATAATCCACTAAAGTTATTTTAAAAAATTGAATCCAATTTATTTATTAGAAATAAACTTGATTTGAATTGTTAATGAATTATCAAAATAATATATTAATATCCACTAATTTTTGTTATAAAATTCAATTCAATTTATTTATTAAGAATAATGTCCATCCAAATTTATAAAAAAATCTAAAATATTTTTTTAATATAATTTTATTCTCTTTGTCATACATATATTTCTTGGTTGTTGATTTTTTTCCCGCATACACATGTTTTTTAAGAACACAATCTATAAATTTAACTTTTGCTAGTGTAAAAAATTGAAAGTAAATAGAATAAATATTTTTAATGCAGCTAAAAAATTGATTTCAAAATGCTAATTCAAACGAAATAATAGAAAGAAAATTAATTTCAAAATGCTAATCCTAACTAAGTAATAGAAAAAAAAAATTAATTTCAAAATGCTAACTCTAACTAAATAATAAAAAAAAATTAATTTTAAAATGCTAACCTTAACTAAATAATTAAAAAAAAATTGATTTCAAAATGCTATTATTATTTTTTATTAGTTATTTTTATATATTTGACCCTCTCAACCATTCAATTCTGGTTCCGCCACTTACCACCAGAAACTCTAATTAATATATTGTATGGGCATCTTACTTTTTCTAACATTACCATGAGCTCAACCGATCCCCCAAAGATGGATTAGTGTCTTGGTGAAAGCTTGTAGATCAAAGTCCATAGAGCGACCATTTTTCCCACTTCAGATCCAACCTTTCAAATATTTCAATGTACATGTATGGCTGCTCTCCAGCTCCACATCAATGATAATCCTCGATATGTCATTATTAGTCTTTTAAAAGAAATAATCAATTTTATTACTATGTGTTTACAAATTGCTAATTAACGCATAACCAAATGGAATCTTTCCAAATCCAATATAACATAGTTACTTAAAGTAGATAATTAACTAGTGAGTATCTACACTGTTTTCTAGGAACATAGTATAAGTAGTATACTTTATTGCAAAGGTCCAAGTCTATACGTGAATTTGGAGACAACCCTGAAAATCGTGTTAGCTCTAGTTAAAAGTTGAGAACGACAAGATAAATTAATTTAAACAGAACAAAACTTTCATTGACATTAAGTAAAAAGGTGTGTGAATCTAATTGGACATGCTCACTTCTTTTGTGTCTAACAAAAAAAATCAACCATAGTGTGCTTGCAGACGTGGAAGAGACGGAAAAGCAAATTGTGACAATAATAAAACCAATTAAGAGATCACAAGAGATCTAAATTGCTGCTAATGCTGTTCTATAATATTGTTACTAATGATTTCATGACAAATAATAGATTTTGTATCTCTCATTACTCAATAAGATTCCCTTCAAAATTTGCTAAAATCAGCATTTGGCATTATTCAATATATGCCCTTCTTGTTGGTTGGTAAGAGACTCAAACTCAAGTCTTCTATCCTATTGCTTTACTCTAAAAAAAGATTTTCAGCTCCAAACACTCACTGGGTTAATTTTCTGTTTTGTATTGTTGTCTTTTATTTTTCTCCCACTTATATAAGAAAAAAAAAATCATCAACTTGTAATCAAAATCTTAACTAGGGTGCATATACGTAACTAAAAAAATTAGGAATTATTTATATGATTTATAGTGGATTGTGTGACGATTTGATTGAACTAAACTTAAAAAGAAAGATTGATGTTTGATTCTATATAATCCTAGTATGGATAAAATATTAAAATTCAACATTTTCAATATTATAATAAAAAAAATTTATTAACTCTTATTAAACTCGTAGAATCAATAATTCAGAAACTATTACTGATATTACCGTGTCAGTATCGAAGTTAATCACATCGGAGTGTAAGTCATTGTTTCTATAAAGAGTTTAAGGGTCACTTCTTATATTATATAAAGAGTTTAAGAACTTCACTTGTACACTGACAACTCTGGCATAGAAAAAACATCTCTTATTCCATTGTTTCCAAGGTTGTTTTTTCTTGTGTTTGGTTCCTACAACTCTCTTTTCTGAAATCTCTTTTCACTTTTTAGCACTTTTTTGGCTATGGAAATGGAAGATTTTGATTGGGGTTATGATATACTTGGAGATGCCACTAATGGTTTTCAAGTTAACAATGCTGTAACTGGAAGTGGGTATGGTTCATCATTCTCTTTGATTTTGGATAGAGAAAGAGAAATGCTTGTGAAAGCACCTACAAAAATGGAACAAAAAGGTGTGTCTACCGAGAGAACTGCTGAAGCTTTGAAGAATCATAGTGATGCAGAGAGAAGAAGAAGAGCGAGGATTAACTCACATCTCGATACACTTCGAAGCGTCATTCCAGGTGCTTTGAAGGTTAGTTTAGTTTAACATAATCCTTTTTCAATCATCATTGGTATAAACAAATTAATCTTTCTTTTCATGATTACAGATGGACAAAGCATCGTTACTCGGTGAAGTTATTCGACATTTAAAAGAGGTAAAAAGAAACGCGACACAAGCGTGTGAAGGTTTAATGATACCAAAAGACAACGATGAAATAAGCGTTGAAGAACAAGAATGTGGATTATATGGTTTTCCTTATTCAATTAAAGCATCATTGTGTTGCGAGTATCAACCTGGTTTGTTGTCTAGTATAAGACAAGCACTAGAGGCTCTTCGTCTTGTGATCGTGAAGGCGGATATTGCGACATTCGGTGGAAGAATGAAGAATGTGTTTGTTGTAATTAGTTGTGAGGAACAGAGTTTTGAGGATGCTGAATACAGACAGTTTCTTGCTGGTTCTGTTCATCATGCACTTAAGTCTGTGGTTAATAGATTTTCGGTTTCGCAGGATGTGTTGGGAGCTAGAAAAAGAAGGAGGGTTTCTATATTTAGTTCTTCATCTTTAGAAGATTTCTTATAAATTCTTTTCTCTAGTGAGATTTGAATCTCTATAATTGTGATTTCTTGTAACGTGTAAACTCGTGAACACATGCTCTAATGTTGTTGTTCCAATCTTTCTAGTGCTTGAATTTAGAATTTTGGATACATTCAATTTTCTAATTGTTCCTGTTACTATCGTAAACATTTTTACCAAAATTAAGATTTTTGTTTTCAACTAATCAATATAAATAGAAAATCATTAGAAAAGCAGAAATAGAGATTAGAATTTCAATTTGAATAAATTAATAGGGAATCCCGGGGAATTCCATCCATTTAGATTATCATAATATTATTAGTTAATGTTCTGGACAACCCGAATGGCTGTCGGGCAAGCCATCTCTTCCAGTCCAGTGACGAGTCGAACAAATCGAAAGGCCGTTAAAGGACATCATTTGTCCGTTCTGCACATGGCCATAACCCTTCTGCTCGACGGATACCGAGCAGATCGGACCAACTCTCCTTATCGAGGGCTATGTCCGTTATGTCTCCATCTGGTCGACATAACGGCTAGTTCCGGGCACCATCGCCCGATTTGACCTAGTCAGCTCGGACAACTATATTCGCGGATCCGCATATTTCGGCCCAAATATAGCAACCAATGAGAGTCCTCCTAAGATCATTATATAAACCCTCATGCCTTTGAGGGCAAGGTATCACATTTTTACTCTAACAACCCTAATATTCTCTTGTTCTCATCTTGATCATTTGCTTACTTTAGCATTGGAGTGCCTTGTAGGTACACCACCCCCTTCTCAATATCAATATTGCTCGAAGGACCTTCGTTCGCTCCGGTCGTCTCCAATTTTGATCACTTGTTCAGATCAGTGGCGCCGTCTGTGGGAAATTATCTTCCTCGTCTTCATTCCTCATCAAGAACCCAAAAGACCAAAGATACCTCAACACCTCCAAGAAGATGGCTGAAAGCAACGACCTGTCCTCTTTGGGCAAGACCGTCATCTCGTCTGTCCGCAAGACACACAGGAACGACGTCTTTCCTCATCTCGAGGAATTCGTCCATAACAGGGATGGCAGGACCGCCTCTCCCGAGTCCGACGAAGCTGGCAACCAAGATTCTCCCTTGGATAATAAAAAATCCAAGGATCAGGCAGACTATATCGTCACCTTTCCTCTTTTCGTACCATTATAGACCAACAATGATCCAGCATTAGCTGCAATCTTGTCCTCCTTTAATAACACTAACAACCTCCTCCTCCAACAAGGTCAACGTATCAAGGCTCTGGAAAATAATTGTCCCTCGTCTCCACCTCAGAGACCTAATATGACCATATCTCGCAGCCCCTCGCCAATAATACATGCTCGGAGCGCAGCTCACCTCGATCGTTCTTTCCTGAAAAAGACGGGACACACCCCTCCTCGGAAAAATCGGGGATCTCCTTCGTACAAGAAGACAAAGAGAGAGCCACGTCGCCCCCGCGACTGAGAGCTTTCTCCACTCCAGCACATCAAGAACAACCGTTATCCCTCTCTCTCTCCAAGTCGAAGCAACGAAGACGAGCATCGTGGTCCTCTTTATCGGGCGATCATGGATATTCCCATCCCTTCCGGGTTGGAGAAACCCCCAAAGCTCGGATAGTATGATGGCACAATTGATCCCGACGAGCACATCGAAAACATTGACGCCCTGCTCGACTACCGAGCCGTTAGGGGCGCCATCAAGTGCGGATTGTTCCCAACAACTCTGTGGAAATGAGCAATGTCTTGGTGCAAAAGCCTCCCCAATGAGTCCATCACCTCATGGAAGAAGTTGAGGAAGATGTTCTCAAGGAACTTCACTGCCTCTCGCCGTCACCCAAAGACAGAGGCCTCGCTAGAAACGATCATACAAGGAGAAGAAGAATCTTTGTGAACCTACATCAAGAGGTTCAACAAAGAGGCCATGCAGGTCTCCATGACCGACGAGATGAAAAAGTATTTGTTCGAACAAGGACTACGCTCCTGCAGCGATTTTGCTAAAGCAATAGGCATTGAAACACCGACAACACTGGATTCCCTCCTCCTCAAGACTCAAGCATACATCCAGTACGAGGAGAAGGAAGCAGTTAATTATGCTCGACATCGCAACATGAATGACCTCGCCAGCCTCCCCGACGGGCGGGCATAAACTGACAGAGATGATTTCTTCTATTATTGCTGATAGAGTAGCATGTGCTCTTTAATAGAATATAATGTATATAGAAAAGGAAGTTCCTAATAAACACTCATCATTGGCCTCGTAATTTTTATGATTAAGGGCCAATTATTTATATAAACATACAGCTAATCAACACATGTACAGCTGTTTCTGACATAAACAAATCGTTCCTGTGAACACAACTGCCTAGCAGACATACGTTCCCCGCATCCGATTAAAAATGAAAGGAGCATACTATCTCAAAAACCTACATGGGGAAGAACTTGCTCGATCATAAAACACCGAAAAACTTAAACAATACTATAGTTAAGGCACGAATAGTCAACATGCCTCGAAATATCATCCGAGCATTAAGAACTCGACACCAAGCGTACGCCCCGGTACCAGCGATGCGCCAGAAACACGACATTAAGGGATCCTTGCTCCACATATATTATGATCCAGATCCTCGCCTCGACACGGGGGACTTAAATGAGCCATGTTGTCTAAGTACCTCGCCCGGCAGAACATCCAGCTCGCGATGGGATGTTCACGCCACCGATCTCAGGTCTTTAATCAAGACTTGAGTTCCGGATCAAGCCCGGTAAGCAAACTGGCACCCTTCAACTAGTCACCCCACATTAGTGAAGACATACATTAAACGAGCAAACCCTCCGACCACTTAGCAAAAACAAACTTGTAAACTAGCTCAAAACTATGAGCAAACAAACGAATAAATCACGTACAAGCATGTCCTTGTAAAAATAATAAAACGTCTCTATCACAAATGACAAACTCCATCAACGCACTTTCCTCCTTAATGCACAGGCTGACTTTAAGTCGTCACTTATGTGCCTAGAAGCAACGACTTGGGGGGATACTGTTTTGGACAACCCGAATGGCTGTCGGGCAAGCATTCTCTTCGAGCCCAGTGACGAGTCGAACAGACCGAAAGACTGTCAAAGGGCATCATCTTCCAGTTCTGCACATGGCCAGAACGCTTCTGCTCGACGGATACCGAGCAGATCGGACAGCTATATTTGCGGATTCGCATATTTCGGCCCAAATATAGCAACCAATAAGAGTCCTCGTAAGATCATTATATAAACCCTCATGCTTTGAGGACAATGTATCACATTCTTACTATAACAACCCTAATATTCTCTTGTTCTCATCTTGATCATTTGCTTACTTTAGCATCGGAGTGCCTTGCAGGTACATCGCCTCCTCCGCAATATCAATATTGCTCGAAGGACCTTCGTTCGCTCCGACCGTCTCAAATTCTGATCACTTGTTCAGATCAGTTAATATATAATTTTAAATTTATATGTTGATTTATTTGTTATTTAATATAATTTATTTCATAAAAAAAAGTAAGATTTATAAGTAATATTAGTAAAATTTGTATGTAATATTAGTAAAAGAGAAATTATTAAAAAAGATTTTGAGATTAACATTTTAATAGAAACAAAGTCCCGTATAGAATATTACGGTGAAAGTTGATCTAAATAGTCAATTTCACTTAGTAGGATAAATTATAACTCTCATGATCATAAATTAAATATTACTAAAATAATAAATGTAGCGTAGATGATTAATTTTTGTTAAGGACCGCTAGCAAATTGCTATTTTGAAACCACCAAACAAACCACCTACCATATTTATACATCACCGCACGTGGAACGAAACATATTATTCTCACCCATAACTCATTTGACTCCCTTTTTGATTCAATAATTGATTTGGGTATTAGAGTGTTAATAATGTAGGTTAACACATGTGTTACCAGACCCTTGCACTAATGTACATAAATTTCATCTCATTAATAATGGTGTCGTCCATGGAAAACAAAGCATGAATAAAAAAGCTTTGGTCTCTACTCTCTATAATAATCATATTGACATGGAGAAAATAACCTCAAATATCATCTCCAAAAGCATCTTAATATTATCCAATCCAAAATCACCTATGATTACTGTCGTAGATACAATTGACACAGAGTTATCTCGTGATCTTTTCGAGATAACACAAATCGAGAAGCAAGAGGAAGAAAAAATTGATCTTATGACTTCAAGACCACAAGAAGGTAGATAGAATTCCTAATGCATTGGATAAATTGGATAAATCTCTGCATCACATTGGATAAATCTCTAATTTTAGCTTCATAAACATTATTTCCACCTATCCTGTCCTGACTAGACAAGACATTATTAAAATTTCCCATAGAAATCCAAGGGCTTCTCAAGTTATTCCCCAACATTTCTAACTAGTTCCACAACAATTTCCTCTTATCAATTTGATTAAAATCATTATATTATAGTGACAGTGTAATATAATTTTTTATCCAACCCAAAGACCTCTGCATGAATAAACTGCTCCTCAGTCTGCATAACTTTAATATCTACTTCACTATAGTCCCACATCAACTAAATTCTATCATTTCCACTGCGTATGTAGTTGTCATGGTACAACCAATTATTACCTAATTTCTTTCTAATTCTATCATCATTGATCTTTTTAACTCTAGTTTCCAAAAAGGCAATAACAGGAACATTAAAACAAGAGAGATAAGAGCAGTGTAAATCTAGAGCGATCTAATAATTTGGGATAAGGTGAACTTAAGTGAAAAGGCACTTAAGTCAAAACAACTTATTTTGAAAAGCAATTAAACAAAACAACTTTTTAATAAATAATTTTGGAAATTAATTTGGAACATACAGGATTCGGGGTCATGATCTCTGGCTCTAACCATCCATATAATTGAATTACTTTTTATATGAGAATTTTTACGCGATTATAGAGAATAGATAAATATATTAAACACCTGTTTTCGCCAGTGTGATATCTTATCTTTGATAAACAAGACGCTTGTCGAATTTCGCTCACGCGGAGTTATTCATCAAAGATCGTTACTTTTGCATAGCTATAAAGATGAAGCCTTTCTCAACCTCATTCGAGTACTTTCGCATCATCGAATTCAAATGTTTAAAAACCTGTTATCGAGTATCGATACAAGTCCTTTCAGATCATTATCGATACCTAAGAACTCTTTTACTTACGTAACAAAGGTTGATTATAAAAATTCAGGTTTAGAAAATAACTGCATTCGAATTCTCATAAACAATAAATTGACTACACAAATGATTAAGTACTAGGTCTCATGACCCTTCATCCTTATAAGACTACTCACTCATGGTGAGAAAATAAACAAACGAATTGAAGGAAATAACAAACATGATCAATTAATTATAAAAGAAAACAATAGAAAAATAACCTGAAAAACAAGATGTTGAATATAATAATAATCCTTGATCCAATTGCTCCAATGAAGACTTTTGCAAGAACTTTGTAAAAAATGCTTAAAGAATTCTACAATAAAAACTTTGATGTTTTGCCTTTACAATCTCTTCCTTAAATAAAGAAAGTCATCCTAATTAAAAAGATATTGGTCATTAAGTGCAAATCAAATCAAATTTCCAGATGCTAGCACTCCAAAATCAGCATAAATGAGCGAAAAAAAGAAATAAAATATGGGCTTCACACGTCGATTATGGGCTGCAATTTGCATTACGGGTGCCCATAATCGGCCACAATCCTCTTTGTATTGGATGCGCGTGAGGGAAGCACCAACTTATCTCCTGTTACGGGCCATAATGTGCATTACGGGTGCCCGTAACAGACCCTTGGTATTTGTACTGGGCGCTTGAACAAGAGGCCATCCTTTTGGGTTACATTACGGGCCGTAATGTGGATCTGGTTTTACTACTGAGATTCTTGACTTTTGCAACTTCTTCCTAAATAGTCCGATTTGATCTTCTTTACTTCAAGTATGATCGTGTAAGGCCCGAAAACAATAGAACACAATACCAAAGCATAGACCATAGCAAAATGAAGAAACATAAACAAAAAGCGATAGAAAATGCGACTAAAAACACACTTATAAAGCAACATAAAACACACTTATCAACAAATCTAAAGGTAAAACTTTTCTCCTCACTAAAGAGCTCTCTTCTCTCCGGAGCAATGGCCACATCCACAATTGCTAGGGTATTAATGAATTATCTCGTTTGCATGACAGGACCAACATTTGAAGGGGAAATCCTTATTCGAAGCCCCCAATAGCTCCCAAAAAGCTATTAAATCCTCTTTTTATGACTCTTCTTCTAGAGTCATAGATTCATAAGGGACATTACAGGTGCTCGATTCCATATCAAAGTGGCTCCGACCCAACATTTCGGAATCCTATTCTTACATTTTTCCATATCTGAGCCAGGGAACTGATTGGGGGTAGGTTCTTCCTTATGCACACTGTAGAACACAAAGTGGGCCCATAAAGTCCATGAGGTCACCAAGAAGTAATTATACTTGAAGTGTTTCTAACTTTCAAGGTAAATGTCAAACCTCTTAACTCGTTGGTCCATCAAGATCATCCTCTTCCCTCGGGAAGGGTTCACGAAGGTACGTGTTACATTGAAAATATTAAAGAAGAGGCTAAGATACGATTCTTGACTTTGACATTAAAACTTATATAGGAACATTTGGACAAAAGTTCATGTTATGAGGTGCATTTGACAGGGGGATATCCTTAGATGTCTTAGTACCACTTCTTTAAACTCATTGAAGGGTACATTTGAGAGAGGGATATCCTCAGGTGTCTTAGTGCCCATTCCTTAAACTCTTTGAGATAATGAATTATGGAATACATAATCCAAATATAAAGAAAATATGGTGAAACTAAAGGTCACTGGAGCCCAGGGACAAAGGTTAGGATTTATGAAGAAAAAGGGGAAATCTCGATTGCACGAAGGGAAAAATTTTGTTTGAAGGGTCATGATGACCTCTGTATAGGAAAATAGGATAATCAAATCAATTGTCCAAGAAAAAAGAAAATGGGAAGATGAAAAACAACGATTACGATTCATCTCAAAAATACAAACCACACTTTAGTGCACTCGAACATCATAAAATAAAGCGCCAATGCCCTAACCGAGAAACCTAGGACCAAATGCTAGAAAATTCTTGTGATACATCTCAATGACGTGATTAACATTTAATGCACTAGTCTCTTAAGCTACGCACATCTACTTTCAGACTTCCCCTTCCTCGGATAACATAGGTGTCATATTTTCTACAAACACTTCTCATTTGCTACATCATGACATGTCTGAGAAGAAACAGTTCTTGACCACCTACAAGACATAGTAAAAGAAGATCCGAATATCCATTTTGAGACCATTCAACCACCCATCATATTTATACAACTGAAACAAAAGATATATTTCTCACCCATAATTGATTATATCCCTTTTTAATTCAATAAGTGACTTGAATATTAAAATGATAACTTTGTAGATCCACTTTCACATTGATAAATCGGACAATTACACAACCGTTCTGAGAATACATCTCAATAATCCGTAAACAATTCTAACTCCAAAACATAATAACTTTTAAAATTTTCTTTACATTTAATTTAATTAAAAATAATTTTTCTTTTTTCTATTAAAAGCGTGGAGATCACAAATGATATTGAAAACAAAATCGAAAACTAAAAAAGAAATAAGAAATAGATTTGGGGGAGTATAGATAGATAGATATTATACTTTATTTCAAGCTCCACGTAGCTGCATATAATTGGCGATTGAGATATTACAGTTTAGGACATACGATATGTTTGTGGTCGCAGAATTTTCCAACACTTTCACTGTTTCACACACAATGTCTCTGTCATCACCACCACTTCACAACCTCTCTTCATTAATCTCCTCGCAAGGCATCTCCACCGCAACATCAAGAACACCAACGCGGCGTTACTTGGCAGTTCATGCGGCGGCATCCGACACAACAACCTCCCTCAAAGTCAGTACTTTCGAAGAAGGAAACTTAGTCCGACCAAAATGGACCGGAGAAACTCCTCTCTCTCGCTTGGTTCGAGCTCTCATCTCTTTCAAACCCTTATACTCTATACTCAAGCTTGGTGCTAGACAAGTTTTAATAAGGTTGGCCATCGTGTTTTGCTTAACTAGTTTTGTAACATTCTTTCACTGCTATAATAGAACCAGTTTCAAATTCATTAACGTTAATTAATGTTTTTTTTTTTTGTGTTGATATGAATGAATGTACAGTACAGCTGAGAAAAATAACATACCTTGGAGGGAAATGACAAAAGAGATTTTGGAGTCTGATGTTTATAAGGAGCTGGACAGCATTCAAAACAAGTCTTTAGTATATCCAGATTGTAATTTCATCTTTTTGTTTTTGATCTTTTCTTTGTATTGCATGTTTCAATTTTCGAGTAATTTGATGAATTTTCTTTACAGATTATTTGAATCCATTCCATGCATATGATGAGGGGAATCTTACATGGCTGGTAAATTGAATTTAATCACATGTATCTGTGTCGTATTAGTATTAGTATTAGTGTCTGACGCTAATATGTGTTGGACATCAGATACGACTTGTTATATGATATCATTAAGATTTGTGTTATATGATGATAGGCAGCAGCAGAAGCAGAAGCTGCTACTAAGTCAATGGGGAGACGAGCGATTCCTACTGCTTCTTCAGTAGACGAAGCGACTAAGATCCTACGCGGAAATTGGCTTAATGCAATTGAACAGCACCATCTACAGCATTCGCAAACATCCACAATTGATGACATTCTAGATATTGGATGTTCTGTAGGAGTAAGCTCGAGATATCTAGCAGACAAGTTCCCTAATGCCAAAGTCACCGTGAGTTTTTAATGAATGGAGTTTCTTTGTCAACGCGATGTTAAAGAAGCCTTATGCATGACATTGAAATGTTTTGTTCCAGGGGCTTGATTTGTCACCGTACTTTCTATCTGTTGCTCAGCATAAGGAAAAGAGGGGAACAACTAGAAAAAATCCTATAAAATGGATACATGCAAATGGAGAAGACACTGGCTTGCCTTCTAAGTCATTTGATCTTGTATCTATTGCATATGTGGTATGTCTTTTTCTCACCTTACATTGTATATACACTCAGGACTGTCTTTTAGGCCGTGCAAGACCAGCTACTGCAATATGACCCAAAATTTATGCAGATGGCTCTGTATATACTTTATTGTTTAGAGACTAATGTTTTTCAATTTATGCAGTTTCATGAATGTCCTAATAGGGCTATAGTGAATGTAGTAAAGGAAGCATTCCGTCTCCTTCGGCCTGGAGGCACGCTAGCTATGACAGATAACTCGGTATATAAAATCATGATCATGTTTCTTTTAAAATTTTTGCTCCTATCACAAACACTGATATCATTAATACTTCCTTTTGCAGCCAAAGTCGAAAGTCCTACAGGTACTTTCCAGCTTCTCTTCTTGACCATATTGATTGATACATATGTTAGGTACATTGTTCACCAGTTGGAACATGGTCAAAGTTGTTCATTTGTTTTCTTCGTGTGTTGTAGGAGTTGTCACCGGTTCTGTTTACATTGATGAAGAGCACAGAACCTTTTCTTGACGAGTACTACTTGACTGATATGGATGAAACACTGAGCGAAGTTGGTTTCGTGAACATAACATCAATTCTTACTGACCCTAGGCATGTCACATTAACAGCTACTGTTCCTCAATGAAACATCTTGATAATTTTTGTTTCCTTAAATCTTTTTGGAACATAAACAGCTTTTGTGTTTAATCAAAAAGGGTTTGGTTATGGTTATTAAGAGGTTGTTTTGTGCATTCTTTGTAGTTTTTTTAACATTATTGGTATTTGATCATACATAAAATCCTAGCCGAGCTATAGAGACGGAAGGAGTAAGGAGGAAGCCGAGCATGGTACTCGGCTGGAAAGTATGGAGGTCGGAGTATGGTCCGGGCATGAACCTGGCCATACGAGTCATGGCCATGAACCTGGCCATGAAATCCCGCAATGATTCTGTTGGATAATTTTTTTATTGAAATCTTGGTAACTAACCACGAAAAACCGTGGCAAGCCCATGTACCATCGTAGCGCGGATTCCCTGAAAGTGCCAGCCATTAACTTGCATTTCAGAGAATCTGTTGCTCCTATCAATGCCATCGTGTTGTTAACCGATATGATATGATCCTGAGGATCAGTTTTTCCGTCGTATGCTACTAGGATGGGAGGCTTGAAATTCTCAAGAACGACATCCTCCCAAATGACCTGAGATAAAGGTTGTGGTTCCAAGAGTTCTGCCTCTTGGTCTTCTGTCTCGTCAAAACTCCTCTGTTGAAGAGCCTGAACACTATCTTGTAGAGTGTCATTGTGCTGAAGCAGATCGTCAATTATGGCCAACAACTGTGCCAGATCCGGAGGATCGGTTGGTGGTGTTGTTGACATCGTGCTATTGAATAATGTGCGGTGGCCTGGGATTGATGTCACCGAGGCCCCACGGTGGGCACCAAATGTTCTCGTAGAAAAAACTTATATAGATGTATTTAGGGATTTGGAGGCTCAAGCTAAGTATCTTGAACTCCAAGCTAATGATTGTCTTACTTATCCCGTCGGCGGGAGCCCTATTTATACAGAAGTAATGTGACTTCCATATTTAACGTCAGTGACGGCTTATCCCTCCCAGTTCTATAACTGAACGAACTTAAAGATGCGTAACGTCCGTCGTTTAACAATGATGACCTCAATGTGTAACTCGTGCCGCCAGGATTAATGTGGCAGTTTCTCCTGGCTTGAACGTAACGCTCGTTTCATTAGCCGAGTTGGATCATGACTCGTATGGTCGGGTTCTATGCCCTGACCATTACTCTGACCTCCATACTTTCCAGCCGAGTACCATGCTCGGCTTCCTCCTTGCTCCTTCCGTTTCTATAGTTCGGCTAGAATTTTATGAATGATCACTGTTAAAAAGGAAATTAAATTTAAAATCAATTTAAAATTTATCTCTAAAATAATGACACGCATTATTGTATTTCTTCTTTAAATTATTGAATGCATAGCATTACTCTTTTATTACGTTTTATCCCTTAACCATCTATCTATTTCGAGAAACGTAATTATATTAAATATTACCGGCAAAGTGCACCCTATTTTATTTTCCAAAATTTGTTATTAATTCGTATCACGATTCATGGTTACCTATTCTATATATTATACTAATGGACAGTATTAATTAAGCATCTTTTTAATGTGCATCTTTTTTATTTCATTTATTTGAAATGAATTAAACAACGCCTCAATTTTTATGAAAATATGAAAAGCTTATTTATTTGACAAAGCATTAAATTTAATGAAAATGATAATTGGATATCCAATAATCAAATTTATGGATATCAGTTTACCATTTTTACTACAAATGGATCATCAGATCCAGATTTTAGTATCAGGATTGGATTTTAAAAATTGGAATAATTTAGTTATTAATTTGGTTATGGGTAATCGTTTTTTTTTTCTTTTTCACATTCCTAGTAACCATATCAATTCACAAGTAATTTGAATCATAGTCATGTATTATGCTTTTGCACTTGATCTTACTACTACATTTTGTTTCTTACTTTTCTAAAATATCAAACTATCTCTGAAGTATATTCTCTCTGTAACGATTTATAAGTAAATTCTGATTTTTAATTTCATTAAATAATTAATGTATATGGCCTATATATAGGTCAGATACATTAATTATTCAATGAATCTAAAAAGTAAATTTTGCTTATAAATCGTTACAGAGGAGTATACAATATCATGTGGTAGACTTCCGATCCACTAGACATCCCGCTCAATCTGAATTAGAAAAAACATCCATATGCATGTGTCCATGATCATGGTTAAAAATTCTCTTTCTTGGAGTTTTATTCATATATTTAATAACGCGGATTAGTGTTCCCCAATAAGTATTATTGGAGTTAAATATCCATTGATGCACAAGAATTGAGAGAGATGAGTTTTATTCACATATTTAATAATGCGGATTAGTGTTTTTCAATGAGTATTATTGGAGTTAAATCTCCATTGATGCACAAGAATTGAGAGTGAGAGAGAGAGAGAGAGTGAGTCGTTGGCAAGATGACGAATGCTACGTGGTCTAGTTTCAAAGTCATGATCACCCTCAGATTTTGGACCACCTTCATAGGCTTCACCTTCAAAGTTTGGATTACCACTAGAGTTTGGGTCATCATTAGAGTCTGGATCACCACTAGAGTCTGGGTCACCACCAAAGTCCGAATCTGAGTCTCCTTCAGACTCAAAATCAACTTTAGAGCCTTCTTAAGAGTCAAACTCACCTTTAGATTCAGAGTCATCTTCATAGGCAGAATCTCCTTTAGAGGCATATTTTCTCCTTTACAGTCACCTTCATAGAAATTTTCAAAAGCACCTTCGAATCGAGAGGCAAGATCAGACTTGTTCTAATCCCATGTTTCTGATTATTTCACTATGATATCTCAGTTGACTTTAACTTTGTTGGTATATGGGCAATAAAGCTTATAAACATCTGTATTGTGGTAACCTACACGCAACATAAATCTATTTTTTCATCCAACTTCCTTCTCTTAGTATCTGGAATATGTTTATAACAAACAAAACCAAACACCTTCAGATGGCTCACACTTTGCTTTCTTCCAGTCCAGTTCTCCAAAGGAACTATTTCCTTTAACTTCTTAGTTGGACATTAGTTGAGCACATAAGTTGTATTAGCAATAGCTTGTTCCCAAAATGTGTGAGGTATATTCTTTTCTTTCAACATGATTTTGGTCATGTCAAGCAAAGTTCTATTTCTTCTTTCAGCAAGACCATTATGATGTGAAGTGTATGAATCATTTGCCTCATGCTCAATATCATTATCCTCACATAACTTTTTGAACTCTCCATATTTGAACTCACCTCCACCATCAGTTCTGAGAATCTCCAACTACTCTCCACTTTGATTCCTAGCCTTCACTTTGAACTTCTTGAACTCAACAAACACCTCGTGTTTGAACTTTATGAGTGATGCCCATGTAATTCTAGTAAATTCATCCATAAATGATACTAAGTGCTTGTTTCCTCCAAGTTTAGGTACTGGAAATGGTTCACATACATCAAAATGCACCACACTCAAAAAATGCTTTACTCTTGAAGGTATTTCTGATGAAAATCGTAGTCTTGGTTGTTTTCCTCTCATGCATACATCACATGATTTCTCTGGTGTCACAATATTAGGATTCCACATACCATTTTCTTTGAACTTAGATGCCCTAAGCTTATGAAGTTCATAAACCCCAATTTCTTATGCCATATCTCACTTTCATTTACAGCACTTGTTGCACTAAGGCATTTGAAGTCTATAGATTCAACATTAACCTTGAATGACCTATTTTTTCCCTTATTCTGACTTCATAACCATCTTTTGATTACAATCATACAACTTCATAAGGGTTATAAGTGATATCTCCCCTTATTCCAAGGAGTGGTACATTAGGGAATTCCCCACAACGCTCAAAGAAAGTGAAGTCCTTCTGAGAAAAAAGACACCAACGAATATCTGAATGAGAGAGTGACATCAGCCTTTGAGACCACTTCAATCTTTGCTCGTTCTTCATTACTGATTGAGGAAGGTGCGAAATAAACCACCTGGAAAGTAACGGTATGCAACACATGAGAGTTCCTTGTCTTTTGATAGTACGAGTGTGGAGAGAATGCAGAATATCCCCAAGTAAGGTAGGCACTGGATTACGAGTGAGGAATATCTTGATGGTTTTCACGTCCATGAACTGATATGGATTAGGAAATAGCACCAAACCATAGATTAGCGAGGCCAAAGTGTCTTCGAATGAATGGAAACTCGTAGCTTTTAGGAATTCTCGAGCTTTCTTTATCAGAAACTTAGCAAGCAAACCCTTAACTCCGCTTCTTGTTTCCCAATTAACTTCAATGTCTAATCGCTTCAGATGTAACGCTGATGCGATGTCTTCGTATTTCTGAGCTTTTTATAAACCGGTGAATGGTATCTGATCAAGGATAGGTATCCCAAGTAGCTTAGAGAACTCTTCTAATGTAGGTACCAACTGATAATCTGGGAATGTAAAGCAGTGATGTTTCAGATCAAAGAATTGGAATACGACGTGCATCATATCTTCTTCAAAACTGGAGATAACCAAGTCAAGCAGATAGCCATGTCTTATGATGAACTGAGCATGATCAGGAACTTCTGAAACTAATTCTTTGAGCTGAGAAGGTATACCCATAAAGTTGATTCAGATAGTCTTCCTGGAAGCCATAATTCCTACAAAATAGAGCAAAGATAAATTTCTAGGTCCTTGAAATAGTTAGAAATGATATGATGTTATGATGTTATGATGTCATGTTTAAAACAAGTAGCAAGCACAAGCAATTCACAAAATAGGCCTAGGTTTAAGGCTTGCATGAGGTATAGGTGTCTACCCTACCAGAGTTTAAGTTGGTTCAACCTGTCCTATAATAGTAACCGGGTTCTAGGAATCTCATATCATTGATCTTTCTCGTAGGCTTTATTTCAATACGACTACCAAGTTGTCGACCGAAACATCCCGAAATTCAAATCTTAATGAGCGTAGCATCGAGTATCAACCAACCTCAGTCTACACCGAAGTCGACCATCTCACTACCTTCTAATGGCCAAGATGGGTCAATTAGGATTCTAAAAGTTGAGTTAGTGCTTATGACACCACGCAGACGCCAAATACTTTCCTAAACTGAACATGAGGAGCATCGGTACATCCAAAGTATAGCACTAACGTAGCCATCATTTTGACCATTTCGGTATATGCCTAATGGTCACGACGATTTATTTCTACTTACCTAAGGAAACCTGGATCCGGGTGTAGGATCCCCCAAAAGTTTAATACCCAAGAAACCCTTAAGATAAAGCAGACAAGTCAAACAAAAAGCAGTAAAGTGATCTAAAAACCCTAAGGTAGCCTCTATTTAGGGTGTCCCCAGCAGAGTCGCCAATTCTGTAACACGGTGGGAGAACTAACTTGTTTGTTTTGCGTTTGATTGCAAATGTTGCGGATAGCAAGAGTCGTCACCGACTTTTCTTTTATCCAATTAAGGGAAGGCGAAAAGAACAGGAAAAGAACTTTGTTAGATTCTGAGTAAGGGAGGCGATTATAAAAAGGGAAGGTATTAACACCCTTTCCATCCGTAGTTATCTACGGGCTCTTAATTGCTTAGCTCACCTTAAATTATTTTTTGTGTGTGTTTGAAAATGTTTTGAAAAGGCATTTCGCTTTGACTTCATAATGATTCTCGTTGGAATGTATACGAAGTGTTTGGAAATGTTTTGTTTTTGGAAAGACTTTGTAATGATTCACGTTGGAATGTATACAAAGTGTTTGAAAAATATTTTTTTGAGAAAGTGTGAGGTGTAAAGAGTATTTTGATTGAGCAAGCAAAAGAGTCTTATTTTACCCGCTCAGAACGGTCGTTTCCGTGTTATTTTGCTTTCCTTTAGAATAAGGTTATCCATACCATTGGTTGGTAGGTAACCTTATTTGTTGGATGTAAAAGGGACATTCGAAGGGACATCAGATGGTCATAGAAGGCAACTTATAGGGATACCTTAGCATATTCGTAGGGACGATCATCACTTTTCGTAGGCAACAATCGAGGGACGAGATCATATATTCGTAGGAAACATTGAGGGTCATTGAGGGACTATGATCTTTGATCGAAGGGACTATGATCTTTGATCGAAGGAACTATGATGATATGTTTGTAAGCGTCTTAGCTAAGATATCCTTACGTTCGAGGGACATGACCATTATTCGAAAGGCAACGAGAGAGGATACCCTAAGGTGGGTGCATGTCTGAAGAAAGTGTGTTGCGTTCAGATATTTTATCTTGAGATTTATAAGTGATCTATGTTGTTTTTAATATTGCCATACACGCCTAGTTACTAGCAGTTAATAGGTGCGGAAAATAAATTGCGGAAAGTAAATCCTACGCTATTACATGGCTTTGGGGCAGATACATAATAAGGGAGTGCGGAAAGTAAAACCCTAATTATCTATTACATTCCATGAGCAGATACATAACGATAAAAGGAATGCGTGCGAAAAATTATACATCCTGAAAGCAGTTACAATAATATGCGCGAAACAAATAATCGAAGGAAAAGTATAATTGGGAGAAGTTTGGAGAATAGTTAGTAAAAAGTTTTAGGTTAAAAAAAAGTTTGATTTTAGTTAACCTAATTACTAAGTGAAAATCAAGTGAATCAGATACCCTAAGTCTAATTGATTTTAATTAATAAAAAGATTTTAATTTAAATTAAATGATTAACCTAAATTAAACTAATTAAATTAATTAATTTAATTAAGAAAAATAGAAAAAAAGTTAATTGTGAAATTAATCCTAATTAAGCTAATTGTTTAACCTAATTATTAATTAATTTGTTAATTGAAATAATTAAAAGAAAATGTTAAGAAAATAGTTAGAAAAATGGAAAAAGGAAAAGGGGTAAAAAAGAAGTGTGGTCGCTGGGAATCGATCCCAGAACCCTCCGGTTAATCAAACAACACCTTGATCATCTGAGCTGCACGTGTTAGTTGTCATAGGAATACCTGCATTGGATTATATGTGATTACGGTGTTTTGTTTGAATTTCAAACCAAGTCAAGCCGTGGGACCCGGTTGTATTGTGTGAGCCAATCAGACAAAAGGGAATTGCCACGCATATAGTCAAATGGTCCTCGCCTGAGTCAGCGTCGGAACCCTACGCTGATCATCCTTTCTGGCGAGCTTATTTTTTCAAACCTGCAAAATAAAGAGAATTGATGGAAGAGGTTAAGGCTACCCCCCCCCTAAATCGACCTCTGCGAACCCCGTGGTGGTGGCCGTTTGGCCTGAAACGGCCTTGAACTTCTGGTTCGAAGCTTCTCCAATTCAAAGCCCTAACAATGGCAAATCATGTTTCGGCTGTTAGGAGCTTCATGCGATCGTTCAGACCTGTTCTATGATGTCTCAAGAACGCATTAGAGCTGTTAGTTTTAGACAAAACACAACAAATATTGAAACACAAATTTAAAAAAAGTATGCAAGTGGATGTTCATGTATGGCACGATTTAGAGACATTTGGCCATGGCTATTGACCTGTACTTACTCTATCGCACCTTAGGAGCACGATGGAGTGCTTGGATTTGATTGAAAACAGCTGAGAGATAGAACTCGAGTTTTGCAAATTTTTGGACACATTAGGGTTGGTTCATGAGGCTAGGGTTTCGTCTCCTTGGCTTCTGAACTTGTAGTATATATAGAGAGCTTATGATTTGATCAGCAATAAAGGGAAAATATATTGCTTTCAATGCAAAAATAATTTCACACAAATCTTGATCCAAACTTGTCAAAAGTGGATATTTCCTTCCTTGTAGCCTCTTGCACGAATTTGGCATCTTGTTTGGGCCTCCTTGGTCCTCAAGATAAGTAGAAATCAAGCTCAACTTGTCTTAGACCTTACTTTTGTATTTTATTTAATTAAAATTAAATTTAAATGCTTTAAATCCAAAATAAATTGGAAAGGAGGTGTGGCAAGGACCATAGAGACCATGGATAATGTTAAGATCAAATTTGGATCATAAAATTCTAAGCCCATTTGAAAAATATTTGCATTTGTCAAGTATTTTCCTTTATGCACCTCCTAAAAAATGCTCAACTTGCACAACTTGTATCTTGGTTTCAAATGAAGCATATCCAGCCCAAGCTTGTGAGACATGAAGTTCTAGAGAATTGAATTCTCTTCAAAATGAGCTTTGTTGGAAAAAATTCTGATAAAGCATGTGAAATTTATGCCTGGTCAAAGTTCTGTTGACTTTTGTTCAAAAACCCTAATTTAGAAACATTGACTTTTGATCAAATCTTGACTTTTCTTGACGAATCATGATCAACCCTTGATAAAATGATGAATATCACTTCGAAACATTAATGTTGACCAAAAATTATGAAGTTTGATTGTATGTTGACCACAATTGACTTTTTGTCCAATACAATTGATTTTCAATCATCTGAGCAACTGGATGAGCAATTTTGACTTGTAAGACTTGAAACTTGACATGGTGATCCCTTGAAGCATATGATGAGGTATGATGACCATTTAGGGAACTGGAAATCCATCTGGACTTGAGAGGAGCAAAACCCTATTTTGGATTGATTGCTTAGGAGAGGGTTTGTCTGGTCAACCCTTGTGAAATCCTTGAGTATGAAGTTGTGGATTGTCTTGAGAAGTAGGAGGGCAAATTTTGGGGTATGACACAACCGAAACAGTAAAATTTGTGCATTACTTTCATACAATTGACAACAACACAACACATACACAAAATTGACACCATCAACGACAACAATATACATAGAATATAAGATCATATATTCCAATTTGGGATTTTCTACGGTTAATCACATAGATACGACACAACCTAGCGAATCATACATCTCCAACTACCAATTTCCCATCCTATCCCCAATTATAGAGTAAGAACCCCACCCTTACCTTGGATTGAAGGTTGCTCTAAGAATTCTTGATCGTTCCATCTTTCTCCTTCAAAACCCTCTTTGGTCTGCAATTTGTCTTTTTCACGATCAATTCCCCAAAACCCAAAACCTTTATTCTTTTATTTCTTTTTTATCCATAATAATAATAATAATAATAATACTGTTATTACTTAATGGGCCTACTACTTAACACCTCCCACATTATTTCTCACACCACCACTAAATCCAACTTTTAATCAATTAATAATTCCATAATAATATTATTTCTCTGATCAAACCGACTATCGCTCAACTATCAACTTAACCGCTCAACCAGCATATTAATCCAATAATAAAATACTTCAATAATTTAATTAACTAATTAATTAAATTTGGGGAGTTACAGTCGAGGTCGATGGTGTCATACCCCAAAATTTTCCCTCCATCTACTCAAGAGATCTCATACATCCATACTCAAGGATTCCTCAAGAGTTGATCAGACAAACTCTCTCCTAGACAATCAACCCAAACTAGGGTTTGGTATCTCTCAAGTCAAGATGGATTTCCAACATCTCCAATGACCTTCATGCTTCCTAATATGCTTCAAAGATTCTCCATGTCAAGTTTCAAGCCTCACAAGTCAAGTTTCCTCAGACAATTGTTCAGATGGTTGAAAATCGGGTGTATTGGACAAAAAGTCAACTGTGGTCAACATACAGTCAAAACTTCTGATTTTTGGTCAACATCCTCATTTTGAAGTTACATTCATCATTTGATCAAGGGTTGATCATGATTCATTAAGAAAACTCAAGATTTGCTCAAAAGTCAAACTTTCTAAATTAGGGTTTCTAGATGAAAAGTCAACTGAACTTTGACTGATCATAACTTTCTCATGCTTTCTCAGAAATTTTTCCACCACCTCTTGTTTTGAAGGAAATTCAATTCTCTACAACTTCATGTCTCGCAAGAATGTCCAAAAAATGCTTCATTTGAGAGGTATAGTTCAAAACATTACAGGTCATTTTCAAAGTCAACAAAAAGTCAACTTTTTGTTTTGAAGATATTTTGAGCATGGTAACTCCAATTGAGATGAGACCAAAGACATTGGTTAGAGGACTCTTAGAGCTTTCCAAAAAGTCCAAGAACACTCAAAAATGTGGAAAATTGAGCAAGATACACTATTCAGAAGTTGGGCAATTTTGGACAATTGCACAAAAGGACATATTGGTCAAATTGCAAAATTTTCCAAATGGGCCTATAATCTTTTGATCCAAACTTGTTCATGATGCTATTCTTGACCCATAAATGCTTGACCTTGGTTATTTTCTATTTTTATGATTTATATTTGAATTTTATAACATTTAATTCAAAAATAAATTATATAAAATATGAAAATTAAACATTTTTCTCAAAAGGAATGATTTTATATCTTTCTAAATGTCCAAGAAGGCCCAAGACAACTTCCAAATTCGTGATAGCCTTGCATTCATGAGAAAATCAAATTTTTTCCAATATTTGATTTGTTTTAAATGGAAATATTTGCACATTCAAGAATCAATCTTTTTTCTACTCTTTTGCCATCCAATTTTCTTCTATAAATATCAAGCATCACAGCCAGCATCGAAGAGAAAACCCTAGCAAAAGAACAAGCCCTTATTTTGCCAAAATTTTCATACATTCTTGAAAATTCGAATTCATATTTCCGGCCTTTCTCAACCACTTCCAGACATTCCATTGTGCTCAGGAGGTTCCCAGGGATCGAATCCATACCTTGTCTCAAGCCCAGATTGCCCAGATCGCGCTCTCCAGCTTGCACCGGTTTGGTAATTTCCTTGAATTCGATTTTCTAATTTCATGCACTATTAATTGCTTTTGGCTGTTTGTATGTGTTCAGGACGATGATTAGACCATGAATGATGCCTTTCATGTAAGCTTAAACGTAGAAAATATAAACCACCATTGTTAGGGCATTTGGATCTGTTTTGATCGAACCAGGTGCTACAGGCACTTTCAGCCAAAACCAACGCCACCAGTGGATTCGCCATGGTCGATTTAGGGGAGTAGGGTCCCCCTTTCCCATTTATCCGTCGTATTTTTCGTGTTTTGTTTTTCAGGTGACCGGAGAAGACGACCGGAGCTAGGGCTCCGGCGTCGTTGACTCCACTTGGACCGGCGAGAGCGTGCGTGGCCTTTCTGGACAATCCGATTGGTTCTCTCTTTCCACGGGGACCCCACTATGCTGATTGTGTATTGACCTCTCCAGATGGCGACGCGTGTTGCTCATCATCCCACACTTCTGATCCATGACACGCTTGCACATGTGGCCTAATGGTTAAGGCGTTCACTGTTCCAGGATCCTCCTTCATGTCTCCAGTTCGATCCCTGCTTGCATCAGTTTGCATTCTTTTTCCAAAAACTTGCATTATTTTCATATTTTCTTATTTTAATATTTTCTCTTATTTTAATTTATCTTCACAATTTTATTTCTGCATTAAAAATTTACCAAAAAAATATTTTCTTTTTATATTATTTTCATAAAAATCTTTATTTAATTTAATAAATTAAAAAATATAATTTTTGCATGCATATTTATTTTATTTATATTTTAGCATTTAAATCATTATAAATTGCATTTTAATTATTAAATCTTTTCCAAAAAATCCCAAAAAAATTATTTTAACTTATTTATCTTATTTCCAGCACATATTAATTTTCTCATATTAAAAATTGCATTTTTCTAACATTTTTCCTCTTATTCAATTCATCTCGTATTTTCCGATTTCCCATTCTTTCACAGGTTGATCCGATTAAGACGATTCTTCCGTTTTTATTTTACTTTTCAATAATGTAATTGCTCATGGGTTGTAATAGTTTAATTTAGGACTTTTACTTTCCGCACTCCTGATTATGTATCTGCCCCAAAGCCATGTAATAGCGTAGGTTTATTTTCCGCATTTTACATTCCGCACTTTTACTTTCCGCACCCTTATCAATTGCTAGTAATTAGGTGTGTATGGCAAGATAATAATTGGACATAGCTCACACTAATCTCAAGACAAAATATCTGAACTCAACACACTTCTTTCACACATGCACCCCTTAGGGTAATTCTCTCTCGTTGCCTTTGCGAATTCAAAATGGTCATGTCCCTCGAACGTAGAGGTATTCTAGCACCGTCGCTTTCCAAACAAATCATCATAGTCCCTTCGATACAAAGATCATAAGACCCACGATGTCGCTTCCGAATACATGATCTTGACCTCGATTGTCGCCACGAAAATGATGATAGTCCTTCGAATGTGCTAGGATACTTCCTACAAGTTGCCTTCTATGACCATCCGATGTCCCTTCGAATGTCCCGCTTACATCCAACGAATGGAGCTACCTACTAACTAATGGTATGGCTAGCGCTATTCTAAAGGAATGTAGAAGTACAACAAAACGACCAATTTCGGTGGGTAAATAAGTCTCTTAGTTGCTTGCTCTAAACAAATGCTTTTCACACCACACACTCTTTTCAAAGTTCAAAACAAAACATTTCCGAACACTTTGTATACACTCCTACATGAGTCATTACAAAGTCAAAGCGAAATGCCTTTTTCAAAGCATCTTTGTCAAACACACAGAAAGCAATTTTAAAAAGTGATCTAGAGCAACTAAGAGCCCGTAGATAACTACGGATGGAAAGGGTGCTAATACCTTCCCTTTTCATAACCATTCTCCGAACTCGAATCTAACGAAGGTCTTTTTCGTACTTTTACCTTCCCTTAATTGGATAAAAATAAAAGTCGGTGGCGACTCTTGCTATCCGCACATTTGGATACAAAAATCCTACAAAGTCGGCTTCACCGTATCACGAATGGCGACTACTGGGATCCACCCTAAAGAGAGAATTGCCTTAGGATTTCTAGATAACCTTTAATGCTTTTTGTTTGAATTGTATGCTTTATCTTTAAGGGTTGCTTGGGTATTATATTGTTGGGGATCCTACACCGGATCCGGGTTTCCTTTTAGGTAAGTGGCATTAGATCATCGCGACCGTTAGACGATAACTACGGGTCAACATGATGGCTACGTTAGCGTGACACTTTGGTTGCCCGATACTCTTCATTTCCAAGTTGAAGAAAGTATTTGGCTTCGTGGTGTCATCAAGCGCTAACTAAACTTTTAGAACCTTAATTGACCCATCTTGGCCATTAGAAGGTAGTGAGATGGCGGCTTTGTGTAGACCGAGGTTGGTTGATACTCGATGCTACGCTCATTGAGATCCGACTTTTGGGACATTTTCGATCGACCACTTGGCCGTCGTATTGAAATAAGCGCCTACGAGAAAGATCTGTGATATGAGATTCCTAGAACCCGGTTACTATTATAGGACAGGATGAACCAACTCAAACTTTTGGTGGGGTAATCACCTATACCTCATGCAAGCCTTAAACATAGGCTCATTGTGTGAATTGTTTGTGTGTGCTAAACATGACATCATGACATCATCCGCATTGCATATCATTTCTAACTATTTCAAGGACCTAGGGATTTATCTTTGCTCTGTTTTGTAGGGATTATGGCTTCTAGAAAGACTATCCGAATCAACTTCATGGGTATCCCTTCTCAGCTCAAAGAATTGGTTTCAGAAATTCCCGACCATGCTCAGTTCATCAAAAGACATGGTTATCTACTTGATTTGGTTATCTCCGGTTTTGAAGAAGATATGATGCATGTCCTATTCCAGTTCTTTGATCCGAAACACCATTGCTTTACATTTCCAGATTATCAGTTGGTTCCTACCTTAGAAGAGTTCTCTAAGCTACTTGGGATACCTATTCTCGACCAAATGCCATTCACCGGTTTAGAAAAGGTTCCTAAGTACGAAGACATTGCATCGGCCTTACATCTTAAGCGTTCAGATATTGAAGCCAATTGGGAAACTAGAAGTGGAGTTAAGGGTTTACTTTCCAAGTTCTTAGTCAAGAAAGCCCGAGAATTCCTCAAAGTTATGAGTTTTCATGCATTTGAGAACATTGTGGCCTTGCTAATTTATGGTTTGGTTCTATTCCCTAACTCGGATCAATTCATAGATGTCAATGCTATCAAATTGTTTCTTACCTGCAATCCTGTGCCTACCTTACTTGGAGACATTCTACATTCTCTCCACACTCGTACTACTAAAAGACAAGGAACTCTCATGTGTTGCATACCGTTACTTTCAAGGTGGTTTATTTCGCACCTTCCTCCATCAGTTTTGAAGAACGAACAAAGGTTGAGATGGTCTCAAAGATTGATGTCACTCTCTCATTCAGATATCCGTTGGAATCTTTTCTCTCAAAAGGACTTCACATTCATCGAGTGGAGAATTCCTAATGTACCACTACTCGGTATAAGGGAGGTATTACTTACAACCCTTCTCTAGCTCTACGTCGGTTTGGTTTTGCTCGAAGGATGGTCCACATGATATGCTTCTCCAAGATGTTGTGTTCGACTACAATCACGATCTCCGAGTACCGCGAAGGTTTATACACGCTGAGGCATGGTAAAGAAGACGATACGGACTTTGGGGCACCAACTCCATTCCTTGGGAACCTTACCTCAAATGGGTGCGAGCTCGAGCTCAAAACCTCATGATGCCATTCACTGTCTACCGAATTATGGAACTGTTGCTATAGGTGACGTACCCTATGTTTCTCCATCCCGACATGCCTACCGATTTTGAAGACTTGAAGCGATCCGGATTCGACTTAAAGAAGAAAGGGATACCTTTGAAGCTCTGTTATGCAAGTGAGAAGAAAGTTCTAGAGTTGACCAAGCTACTTCATGAAGCGAAACATCAACGCTACATCGACACCAAGAGGAAGCCCATGGGAGACTTAGAGCTTTAGGATGTTTATGTTTTCATTTATTGCTTTGAACTATCCTTGTACTTAAAAAGGAAAGAGGAATAATAATGAGAAGTACTAATAAATGTTTGTTCATTGCTTGTTTAACAAATTTAAATCTCTTAGGTCCTTGAAAACATTGCATTGCATTCGCATAAACATTGCATAGCATAGCATAAACATTGCATCACGGTACATTGGAGATTGGTTTTCTCATTTGCTCGCTATTTATTTTAGCGAAATGGCTCTTGAGCAGATCAAAGATCTCCGGCTCGAATGCTCGGCCAGAGATGTTTACCACTTGGTCCAAGGCCAAGAAGATCCGAAGCTCATCAACAAGAAGAAGAAGGTTGTTGGTCTCCTCAACATGGGTAGACGCTTCAAAGGGGTCCTAAAGTGGTCACCGATTGAGCTCTCGAAGGAAGTGTCCATACCGAGGGAGTACCAAGGGTGATGAAGGTGATCGTGAGCCAAAGAAAGGAGGAGAGGACCTCGATTATAGCCAACACTCGAGGAAGATGACAAGTACAAGCAACTTGAAGATCGCTGAATGTTGTGGAAAACCCAAGATGTCCGGACCGAATTTTGATGATCCGAGTCTTGTTCCCGTGTGGTGATTCCTCCCAAGTTCAAAGTTCCTACTTTTTCCAAATATGATGGCATGTCTTGCCCTAAGTCGCATTTGAAGTCCTATGTCCGTAAGATCAACCCCACACCGATGATGTAAAGTCAGGATGCACTATTTTCAAGAGAGTTTGTCCGAACTCGTTGGAATGGTACTATCGCCAGAGAATGACCGTATCCGTACTTGGAGTGATTTGGTGATGCTTTCTGCATAATATGAGTACAATGAATTGACACCCACCGCATGCAACTACAAAGCATGTCTATGGGTCGTGACGAGAAGTTCAAGGAGTATGCTCGAAGTGGAGAGATCTAGCAGCGAGTTCAACCACCCTTGTCCAATAGGGAGTTGGTTGATATGTTCATGGAACACCGACAGCCCATTCTTCAATCATCCGATTGGAAATTCTTCATCCGGATTCACCGAATATTGACAAAGCGAGCATTGAAGCCGGTATCAAGAGGGAAGATTCATGTAGAGACATCTTGAATGTCGCAAGAGATCCTTTGGTGCTAAGAAAGAAGCCAATCTGTATGGTCGAAAAGCCGAGCCAAGACCGACCGTGCTCAACTGTAGGGGCGCTTGTAATCTCCAATCCTACATCAAGACAACCTCGAGACAAGCGCAGAGCGTAACGCGCCACGAAGAGCTATTTAAGATCAACATGCCATTGTCGCAAGCCTTGCAACACATGTTGAACGCAGAGCTGATTACTTTGAGGGATCCTCCTCAGAATGTCAACACTTCCTCTCCAAAGTACAATCCAAATGCTAAGTGTGCTTACCATTCCAATAGCCCAGAGCACGACACTGACAATTGTTGGGCTCTGAAGAACAAGATTCAAGATATGATTGAAACTAAGCAGATTGAATTTGATCCTCCTGTTGAGACTCCGAATGTGATCAATGCACCTATGCCTAATCATGACAAAAGTTCCAATGCTGTTGGTGATGATACTTACGTTTTCAACATAGATGACTTGACCATTCCTCTGATGACTGTTAAGAAGAATTTGTTGCAAGCCGGTGTCAATCCAGGATGCCCAGAGAGTTGTCGTTGGTGCTCGTCGCACCGATGGTTGTGCTTGGTTGAGAAGACGTGTTCGCATGATGGATAACCGTGAGATACTATTTCGAAACCACCGTGCGTAAGTGTGAAGAAATGTCTAAGTTGAAGATTGACAATGCGAACGAAACTGCACCATCTGTGGGATACCTTGGGGCCAAGTGGAAAGTATGATTATATGGTGAAGTACAGAAAGCTACAAGATTCCTATTGAAGATGTTAAGGCCACCGGATGGGGTGACGATTTCCTAAGACTATGCCGATGTTAACACAATAAGGATTTCCTCACGATTCCGTGCCTAGAGTGGCACCTCTCATTATCACTTCTCCAAGACCAGGCCATATTCCTCCGACAAGGCTATCCCTTGGAATTATGGAGTCGATGTTTACTATCATGGTGTCAAGCAAGACCCTCGACTATTGAAGATCTTAATGAAGTTTCTATTCGACATTGACAACATCACCGGATCCAAGAAGGTGACCGAACCCAAGGGTATTCTCCAGATATCTCTCCTCCAAAAGACATCGACTCCACTGCATTCCATTACTAAATCAATCTCCCAGCTAGAGGGAAAGAACCAGAACTCATCCCGCTCAACCGTAGTGCCAAAGGAAGTTATCAAGACACCTCCAAACAAGAAATGGAGGAAATTCAAGATCATCAAGAAGAGTGATTACAATGTTGTGGAACATTGGGGATCATCCAAGATATCCATGCTTGCTCGCTCTTGTGCTCGAGGCTCATGCTAATGCCTTGGTGAAGTTTCAAGAATGCTCATGTGCCGCAAGACACTACCACTGATCAGTTCGAAGTTTGTATTGCTAGCCTGGCTGCCAACAACGGCCTAGGCTTCTCTGATGCTGATTTGACTCCTGCCGGAAAGAAACATAACAAAGCCTTGCACATCTCCATTGAATGCAAAGGCACTACATTATCTCATGTTCTGGTGGATACCGGTTCTGCTCTGAATATCCTACCGAAGACTGCTTTTGATCGGCTTGATGTCGAAGGGTTGGTTCTGAGACCCAGTGACATTATTGTGAGAGCTTTTGATGGTTCTAAACGCAAGATTGGAGAGCTCATCACTGCTAAAGTCGGTTCCCGCACTTTTGATTCCACTTTTTTGTCATGGACATCCGTCCACTTATTCTTGCCTACCGCCTTGGATACATGGGCGCCACCTCTACTTTGCATCGTAAACCAAATACCGGTGAAAGGGAAAGTTGTTACAGTGTGTGGTGAAGAAGAGTATATGGTCAGTCATCTACAGTCATTCCGCTATCTCGAGATGGAGGGTGAATTCTTCGAGACTCCTTGTCAAGCTTTTGAAGCGATACCCAGAGTCATGCCTGTTGACTCTCCTGTCACTCCTGAAGTTGCTCAAGTTCAGCCTAGAATGGCCTCATTGAAAGATGCTCAAGCTACTGTTGAACAAGGAGGTAGTGCTATTTGGGGACAGCTCCCTAACCTTCCTTTCAAATCCGACAAGACTGGTTTAGGCTTCACCATCAAGGGTCAGAAGATGATACGCCGCGAACGTGCCGGCCAACTTCCTTTCCGCATCAGTCAGAGTGGAATCCATGCTATAGAAGACAACGACAACGGCTTCGACATCAGCAAGTGGATCTTCCCAACTCCAGATCATGGGTTCAGCAATTGGAAGATCAAGACGCTATACCAATCTCCTTTAGTCGAGTAATTGCTCTTGTTTTGTTATACTTTTCGTATTTCTTTATGTTTGAACAATAAACTTTGAAAGCCTGGTGCCTTGCCCGGGCCATGGCTCGCTTGAGGGTTTTATCTGTCGCTTATGATTTTCATTCAATAAATTCGTTGGACTTTTGCATTCAATTGTTTGTTCTTTCTTTTACTTTATCACCCCTTCAAAAGGCTATGTGTTTCTTACACACACCCACGTGATACATCGCAGAATCACTCCGAATCTCGTTAATAACTATGCTAGTGCTAAATATGACTTGATAATCCGATCTACCAAGCCAAGACGAAAGTGAGGAAGATTGTGAAGTGCCGGAGAACTTGCGATCTACAGAAGAAGAGCGAGTTATACACCACACAAGAGCAAGTTGAGGTTGTGAATTTGGGTACCGACGAAGAGAAAAGAGATCATAGGAGCGGGTCTTGAGAATGTTAAAGAAAGGTTGGTTCGGATGCTACGAGGTTATGTTGAGGTTTTGCTTGGTCATACGAAGACATGCCGGTTTAGACATTGATATTGTGGTACACCGATTGCCGAAAAGAAGGTTTTCTCCCTGAAATGTAGGTCTGGATGCGTCCCGAGATGTCGAGAAAATCAAAGCAAGTTATGAAGCGCTCAACTGGTTTTCTAGCGTTACCTCCTATCCCTGGGTTGCAAATGTGGTACCCGTGCCTAAGAAGGATGGTAAGGTACGAATGTGTGTGGATTACAGAGATCTAAACAAAGCAAGTCCGAAAGACGATTTCCCACTTCCTCATATTGATGTTCTGGTCGACAACACCGCTCAACATAAGGTTTTCTCCTTCATGGATGGTTTCTCCTTACAATCGATCAAAATGGCTCCGAAGACATGGAGAAGACTACTTTTGTTACACAGTGGGGCACTTTCTGCTACAAGGTTATGCCGTTTGGACTGAAGAACGCAGGCGCCACTTATCAGCGTGCTATGGTGACATTATTTCATGACATGATTCATCACGAGATAGAGGTCTATGTTGACGACATGATAGCTCGGTCGCAAACTGAAGAAGAACATCTTGATCACTTGCAGAAACTGTTTGACAGGTTGAAGAAGTACAGACTGAGACTTAATCCCAACAAGTGCACCTTTGGAGTCAGATCCGGAAAAATCCTAGGGTTTGTAGTCAGTGGAAGAGGTATTGAGGTTGACCCTGCCAAGGTTAAAGCCATTCAAGAGATGCCAGCTCCCCGCACCGAGAAGGAGGTCAGAGGTTTCTTGGGCCGATTGAACTACATTGCCAGATTCATTGCACACCTAACCACTACTTGCGAGCCAATCTTCAAGTTACTAAAGAAAGATCAAGTGGTGGAATGGAACGACGATTGCCAGATCGCTTTTGAAAAAATCAAAGAGTACCTTCAGAATCCGCCTATTATGATGCCGCCCGCCGAAGGAAGACCTCTTATCATGTACTGATGTTAGAGAATTCAATGGTGTGTGTTGGGGCAACATGACGAGTCAGTCGAAAAGAGCATGCAATATACTACCTTAGCAAAAGTTTACCGATCGTGAAACAAGATACTCACAAATGAGAAAACTTGCAACGCTTTTGGCTGCTCGCCGACTAAGACAAGATATGTTGGCTCACACTACCTTATTGATTTCCAAGATGGATCCGATAAAATACATCTTTGAGAAACCAGCTCTCAGAAGAATAGCAAGATGGCGATGATCTTGACCGAATCGACATCCAAGACACTTCTTAAAGCGATCAAAGGAAGTGTAGTAGCCGATCATTTGGCTCATCAAGCCGTAGATGACTATCGCCTATGCAGTCAATTTCCGATGAAGATGTTTTACTAGTTACAGATTACGAAGAACCTGCCCATTTAAGGACCCGAACAAGGATCCCGATGGACTATGGTCTTTGATGGAGCCTCAAACTCACTTGGCAATGGCATTGGCGCCATCATTATATCCCCGCAGCGGACACGCCTTTCACCAGACTTTGTTTCGATTGCACTAACAACATGGCCGAGTACTGAGCGTGCATCATGGGTCTTAAAGTCGCATCGACTTAAGAATCAAGTTCTTACAAGTGTATGGAGACTCGACTTTAGTGATCACCGATTAGGCGAGTGGGATACGAAGCATCCGAATCTCATTCCGATCGAGAGCATGTTACGAGTTTGATTCCCTACTTTGAAGAGATTACGATCATATTCCACGAGAAGAGAATCGGCAACGCATTAGCTACTATGTCGCCTATGTTCAAGGCGATGGGACAACGAGGCTCCCCAGATCATCATTGAGAAGTTCGACGAACCAACAGATTGTTATGAGCTTGACGAAGAGAAACCTTGGTACTATGACGTGAAAAGGCATCTCGAGACTCAGGAATATCCCGCAGGGGCATCTGTTAATGATAAGAAGTTCATGAGAAGATTTGCTTCCAAATTCTTTCTCAGCAACGGCATCTTATACAAGCGCAACCACGACTTGTGCTTACCGTGTAGACCGAAAAAGAATGCGTATCATGGAAGAGTTACACGAAGGCGAGTTTGGTACCCACTCCAGTGGACACACTATGGCTAAGAATATTTTGAGAACAGGTTACTATTGGTCCACCATGGAAGCTGATTGTCACCGCTATGCTCGATCTTGTCACAAATGCCAGATCTATGCCGACAAAGTGCACGCACCTCCACCTCGAATGTTTTAACTTCTCCGTGGCCTTTTGCAATGTGGGTATTGACATGATTGGAGAGATTAAGCCCACGCTTCCAATGGACATCGTTTCATCCTTGTGGCAATAGATTATTTCACCAAGTGGGTAGAAGGCCTCGTATGCATCTTACCAAGAATGTAGTGGCTCGATTCATCAAGCATAATCTTATCATCGGTATGGCACTCTCGAAAGGATTATCACAGATAACGGCTCCAATCTCAACAACAAGATGATCACCGAACTCTCGCACGCAGCTCAAGATCAAGCATCACAATTCATCTCCTTACGGCCTAAGATGAATGGCGCTGGAAGCCGCCAACAAAACATCAAGAAGATTATATGAAGATGACGTGACTTACAAAGATTGGCATGAGATGTTACCATTTGCTCTTCATGGTTATCGACTACAAAGACGAACATCAACAGGGCAACCCCTTCTCTCTTGTCTATGGTATGGAAGCCGTCTTACCCATCGAGGTTCGGATACCTCAACCGTAGTCCTCCAGAGGCGAGTTAGGCGAAGACGATTGGGTCCGACTCGGCTTGACGATTAATTTTATTGATGAGAAACGACTCGCATCCATCTGCCATGGACAGATTTATCAAAAACGAATGGTCAGAGCATTTAACAAGAAGGTCAAACACAGAGTCTACCAAGTCGGTGATCTAGTAGTCAAACGCATCATTCTTCCACAAGGTGATCCCAGGGGCAAATGGACTCCCACCTATGAGGGACCGTTTGTAGTCAAGATGATTTTCATGAGCTATGATACTTAGCACCATGGATGGTGAAGACTTCCCACACCCTGTGAACGCGGACATAGTCAAAAAATACTACGCATAAAAGAGACCCGCTAGGTCGACGAACTTAGGCAAAAATAAGGGCATCCTGGCGAGCCAAAAGGTTCGGGCAAAAATTAAGGATATATGCAAAACATGTACACAAGTCGAAAACACGAAAAGGCGGCTTGGGCAAAAAGGTATCCGTGACCGAAAACCCGAAAGGGCGGTCTAGGAAAAGTTAGATTTAAGCGTCGACTATGTCTCTTCCGATCACGTGCTTCCGACTACTATCAAGATTCAAGATTCAAATGGCGAAGATCACCACTCACTTTCTAACGACAAGGAGATGAGATAGTCGAAATGTATGAGTACTAGCATAGTTGGAACTTAACGAGATTGTTTCCGCATAGCTTTTTACCTTTCTTGTGTACAAACTACTTGGCCATACGCCACCTTTCAAAAAAATACAGCTTCTTTCTCTTTACAATTTCTGTTGTTGTTATTTGCAATAAGTCCAACGTTTGCTTTGAATGATTATACGCATTTGACAATAAAAATCTCTCTGCAAACATACGAAAAGTGAATATGCAAAAGTACTTACTACAGGCTCTAGGATTTGGGACGACGACGAAAGTCACCCCTACAATTCCCTACAGAGCATAAAGGTGTCACCCACAACACACCTTCCCCAGCGGAGTATAAAGGAATCCACGAGCAACAATTTCACTCAACCAAGCAACGTTACATCAGTCTCCAAGCGGTAACACTTCATCCCCAGCGGATATTTCTCAATCCTCCCCCTTCTCCCCGGCAGCAATATCCAGACTCGAAACTTGGTCAGATAGTGCATCGGAGGAAACATATACCTTTTATTCCCCAGCCAGAGATTACAACGGACTCTAGACTCTTCAAGCCCGGTCTCTCGATAACCATCAAATGCTCTCCCGCGAGATCTACACTCGGAATCCCCAGTAGAGCATCTCTTAAATTTCCTCAGCAGGATCTACATACAAGGTCCCCAACGGATCGCCTCCCAGATTCTCCTCAGCAGGGTCTATATATGAGATCCCCGACAGCGAGCTTCTCAAATCTCTACCTTCCTCAACAATGTCTAGGCCCAAGACTTGGTCAGATAGTGCATCGGAAGAATCCAGGATATCTTTCTTCTCCTTCAAAAGCAGGGTTCTCACCTACTCTATTCCCGTAAGTCGAAATCTTCAAATGTAATATCCGCATCTTCTTCAAGATGGATATGTTTTGAAATATCACAACATTCATCATTCATACATTACTCATAAAGTCATAATTCATGCATATGTCATTCATATACACTGTCATGCATCATACTTTGCATAAGACTAACAAATATTCTATCAAAGTTTCTCTTGTTTTCTCAAAACAGTATGACCACCGACGCAAACAGTCCAGATTAAGCCCGAGCCGACGGAAAACTATCTAAAAGACCGCCTTCGCGAACAGGTCCAGGATTAAGCCCCGAGCCGACGGGAAAACTATCTGAAAGACCGCCTCCGACGACTGGTCCAGGATTAAGCCCCGAACCGACGGGAAAACTATCCGAAAGACCACCTCTGGTTATCCTCCGATAATGTAATGGATCAACACCGATGCACAACAGGAAGCTATCCACGCTCGCCAACTACAATCTCTCTCGAGTAATCGCCAAGATTTATTCGATTATCAACAAGAACTACGAGTCTAGCGACGACTTGCCTTGGATGGCATCCTAAGCCCATCTCCGACTATTTGTCAACATCTCTTCACTATCGAACGCATATATGGTTAAAAATCAATACGCACCAATAACTTCATTCAAAGTGAACACGAAGTCTAACGACGACTCCCTTCGGATGGCATCCTAAGCCCGCTCCTCTCCATTCCAAGAACATCTGAGTCTAAACGCACGACTCACCCTCCAAAGATCGACCTTTCTAGATGGCATCTTAAGCCCATCTCTCGCTCTCCTATTAACAACCTCGAGTCTAGCGTCGACTCGCTCCCCAATAAGTCTCCAACTTCTCCAAATGGCATCCGTAAGCCCATTCCGCATCATCCACCAAGTGCAAAGTGCGGTGTACTTTGTTCAATCATCTTCTACCTCCGGTCACGAAGACAAGAATGTCAATCTAACCCTTCCAAGACAAGAAGATTGAACAGGGCAGCTGTCATACCCCAAAATTTGCCCTCCATCTACTCAAGAGATCTCATACATCCATACTCAAGGATTCCTCAAGAGTTGATCAGACAAACTCTCTCCTAGACAATCAACCCAAACTAGGGTTTGGTATCTCTCAAGTCAAGATGGATTTCCAACATCTCCAATGACCTTCATGCTTCCTCATATGCTTCAAAGATTCTCCATGTCAAGTTTCAAGCCTCACAAGTCAAGTTTCGCACAATTGTTCGGATGGTTGAAAATCGTGTATTGGACAAAAAGTCAACTGTGGTCAACATACATCAAAACTTCGATTTTGGTCAACATCCTCATTTTGAAGTTACATTCATCATTTGATCAAGGGTTGATCATGATTCATTAAGAAAACTCAAGATTTGCTCAAAAGTCAAACTTTCTAAATTAGGGTTTCTAGATGAAAAGTCAACTGAACTTTGACTGATCATAACTTTCTCATGCTTTCTCAGAAATTTTTCCACCACCTCTTGTTTTGAAGGAAATTCAATTCTCTACAACTTCATGTCTCGCAAGAATGTCCAAAAAATGCTTCATTTGAGAGGTATAGTTCAAAACATTACAGGTCATTTTCAAAGTCAACAAAAAGTCAACTTTTTGTTTTGAAGATATTTTGAGCATGGTAACTCCAATTGAGATGAGACCAAAGACATTGGTTAGAGGACTCTTAGAGCTTTCCAAAAAGTCCAAGAACACTCAAAAATGTGGAAAATTGAGCAAGATACACTATTCAGAAGTTGGGCAATTTTGGACAATTGCACAAAAGGACATATTGGTCAAATTGCAAAATTTTCCAAATGGGCCTATAATCTTTTGATCCAAACTTGTTCATGATGCTATTCTTGACCCATAAATGCTTGACCTTGGTTATTTTCTATTTTTATGATTTATATTTGAATTTTATAACATTTAATTCAAAAATAAATTATATAAAATATGAAAATTAAACATTTTTATCAAAAGGAATGATTTTATCTCAAAAGACAACTTCCAAATTCGTGATAGCCTTGCATTCATGAGAAAATCAAATTTTTTCCAATATTTGATTTGTTTTAAATGGAAATATTTGCACATTCAAGAATCAATCTTTTTTCTACTCTTTTGCCATCCAATTTTCTTCTATAAATATCAAGCATCACAGCCAGCATCGAAGAGAAAACCCTAGCAAAAGAACAAGCCCTTATTTTGCCAAAATTTTCATACATTCTTGAAAATTCGAATTCATATTTCCGGCCTTTCTCAACCACTTCCAGACATTCCATTGTGCTCAGGAGGTTCCCAGGGATCGAATCCATACCTTGTCTCAAGCCCAGATTGCCCAGATCGCGCTCTCCAGCTTGCACCGGTTTGGTAATTTCCTTGAATTCGATTTTCTAATTTCATGCACTATTAATTGCTTTTGGCTGTTTGTATGTGTTCAGGACGATGATTAGACCATGAATGATGCCTTTCATGTAAGCTTAAACGTAGAAAATATAAACCACCATTGTTAGGGCATTTGGATCTGTTTTGATCGAACCAGGTGCTACAGGCACTTTCAGCCAAAACCAACGCCACCAGTGGATTCGCCATGGTCGATTTAGGGGAGTAGGGTCCCCTTTCCCATTTATCCGTCGTATTTTTCGTGTTTTGTTTTTCAGGTGACCGGAGAAGACGACCGGAGCTAGGGCTCCGGCGTCGTTGACTCCACTTGGACCGGCGAGAGCGTGCGTGGCCTTTCTGGACAATCCGATTGGTTCTCTCTTTCCACGGGACCCCACTATGCCGATTGTGTCTTGACCTCTCGGATGGCGACGCGTGTTGCTCATCATCCCACACCCGATCCATGACACTTGCACATGTGGCCTAATGGTTAAGCGCTCACTGCTCCGGATCCTCCTTCATGTCTCGATTCGATCCTCGCATCGGTTTGCATTCTTTTCCAAAACTTGCATTATTTTCATATTTTCTTATTTTAATATTTTCTCTTATTTTAATTTATCTTCACAATTTTATTTCGCATTAAAATTTACCAAAAATATTTTCTTTTATATTATTTTCATAAAATCTTTATTTAATTTAATAAATTAAAAATATAATTTTTGCATGCATATTTATTTTATTTATATTTTAGCATTTAAATCATTATAAATTGCATTTTAATTATTAAATCTTTTCCAAAAATCCCAAAAATTATTTTAACTTATTTATCTTATTTCCATATATTAATTTTCTCATATTAAAATTGCATTTTTCTAACATTTTCCTCTTATTCAATTCATCTCGTATTTTCCGATTTCCCATTCTTTCACAGTTGATCCGATTAAGACGGCTTTTTATTTTACTTTTCAATAATGTAATTGCTCATGGGTTGTAATAGTTTAATTTAGGACTTTTACTTTCCGCACTCGATTATGTATCGCCCAAAGCCATGTAATAGCGTAGGTTTATTTTCCGCATTTTACATTCCGCACTTTTACTTTCCGCACCCTTATCAATTGCTAGTAATTAGGTGTGTATGGCAAGATAATAATTGGACATAGCTCACACTAATCTCAAGACAAAATATCTGAACTCAACACACTTCTTTCACACATGCACCCTTAGGTAATTCTCTCGTTGCCTTGCGAATTCAAATGGTCATGTCCTCGAACGTAGAGGTATTCTAGCACCGTCGCTTTCCAAACAAATCATCATAGTCCCTTCGATACAAAGATCATAAGACCCACGATGTCGCTCCGAATACATGATCTTGACCTCGATTGTCGCCACTAAAATGATGATAGTCCCTTCGAATGTGCTAGGATACTTCCTACAAGTTGCCTTCTATGACCATCCGATGTCCCTTCGAATGTCCCGCTTACATCCAACGAATGGAGCTACCTACTAACTAATGGTATGGCTAGCACTATTCTAAAGGAATGTAGAAGTACAACAAAACGACCAATTCTGAGTGGGTAAATAAGTCTCTTAGTTGCTTGCTCTAAACAAATGCTTTTCACACCACACACTCTTTTTCAAAGTTCAAAACAAAAACATTTCCGAACACTTTGTATACACTCCTACATGAGTCATTACAAAGTCAAAGCGAAATGCCTTTTTTCAAAGCATCTTTGTCAAACACACAGAAAGCAATTTTAAAAAGTGATCTAGAGCAACTAAGAGCCCGTAGATAACTACGGATGGAAAGGGGTGCTAATACCTTCCCTTTTCATAACCATTCTCCGAACTCGTAATCTAACGAAGGTCTTTTTTCATTACTTTTACCTTCCCTTAATTGGATAAAAATAAAAGTCGGTGGCGACTCTTGCTATCCGCACATTTGGATACAAAATCCTACAAAGTCGTTCACCGTATCACGTAATGGCGACTTGGGATCCACCCTAAAGAGAGAATTGCCTTAGGGATTTCTAGATAACCTTTAATGCTTTCTGTTTGAATTGTATGCTTTATCTTTAAGGGTTGCTTGGGTATTATATTGTTGGGGGATCCTACACCCGGATCCGGGTTTCCTTTTAGGTAAGTGGCATTAGATCATCGCGACCGTTAGACGTATAACTACGCGAGAGGAACGACACTGCAATCAGCTTGGCGAGAGTTGGTCAGCCAAAGATACACTGATATAGGGACAGGCAGTCGACGACCATGAATTGAGTTTTGATCGACCTGCATGTCTCCCCGACGCCGAAGGTCACGATCAACTCTACATACCCCCACGGTTTCGCCATGGATCAGTTGAATCCTTGCAGATCTGGCCAATATATGGAGTCAGGTGGGTCTCGTTGAGTTGCAATATGCGGAAGATCTGAGTGTACATGATATCGGCCGAGATTCCCTGGTCGACTAGGATTCGCTTAACATTGAAGTTAGCCATTCGTGCGTGCACGAGAAGGGGAATATTTGCATTGGAGGCGCCCCCAGGTAGCTCCCCCTTATAGAAGGTTAGTGGATGAGACTTGCCTTGAATTTTTTCGAGGGTAGCACCCAGATCCGAGCTCGTCTTGACGAGGTCATCAAACCTCCTTTTGATTGATCTGATCGAGTTCTTGGTGAACCCTCCACTGGAGATGACCATGGCCGTGAGGAACGACTCCTAAGGGTTATGGGTGGCGAAGTATGCCAGTATGGTGTCGAGGTCATGAAAGATGAAGTCTTTTGGCCTGAATATACTCATGGATATGGGCATGAAAGATTCTTCATTAGGTTTTTCTTCCTCGACCTTGCTAGACGAGGGAGCTTCCTCTTTTGTAGTCTCCTTATTTTTGTACTGCTTGAGTTTCCCATCTCTATGGAATCTGCAATATTTACTTTTATCGGTCCTCGGTTTTGTTGAGGTCTGCCGGGGGAAACATACCCCGCCTTGTTTGAACTCAGAGTTCGCACAGTCAGTTAGGATTCGTTCCCGATATATGTTTAGAGGGGTATAGTCGTTGAATCGACCGAATGGCTCGTTGTGGTCTCTAGAGTCACAGGGTTTATCCTTTCGTCTTCTCTCTCCCCCTCGACGAGATGCCGAGGTGTCTTCTCTCTTTGAACCCTTGATATTCTATCTATGTCGGGTATCGCGAGCACTGTTGGTTGCCTCTTTTTCTTCATGTTGGACGTATGCTTGAGCCTTCAGAAGGAAAGCATCCAGCGTGGATGGGGTTTCGATCCCCACGACCTTCTCAAAGTTATTGCGAGGGCGAAATCATCTTTCGAGGACGTATTTCTTCATGTCATCCGTGGTCGAAACTTGGACGGCTTATTTATTGAATCTTTCGATGTATACTCGTAGAGATTCCTCCTTTCCCTGGATGATAGCTTCCATGGATGCCTCCAACTTTGGGTGGCATCCAGAGGCGGTGAAGTGCATGGAGAATAGTCTCCCTAGGTGCATCCAAGAGGTGACCGACCCATCGAGTAGGCTTTTGTACCAAGCCATGGTCCCTTTCCTCAGGGTCGTAGGTAACATACAACACTTGATGGCTCCTCGAACTCCTTGGTAATCTAGTAAGGCATCGGTGTTTTTGATGTGCTCGTCTGGGTCGGTGGTACCATCGTATTGTCTAAGATTATGGGGTTTTTCTAGGCCGGAGGGAATAAGGATGTCCATGATAGCCCAACATAGGGGACCAGAGTTTCATCTTCATCACATCAGTCAGGGGAGATGGAGATAGAGCAATTGTTTCTTCTGTGATGGGTGTTAGACGATGTGCTTGATCTAGAAGGGGGGTTGAATAGATCGAGGTTTTAAAATTTGCGCGTTTATTCGAAAGCCTCCTGGATTTTCAATCTTCTAAACGATCCACTATTAAGAAGATCGGATATGCGAACCGTATGGATGATGTGAGAAAAATTACTTTAATCAATACAATTTGAATTCACTTTATTAATCATCTTATCAATCACTTTGAGTATTAAATACTTCCAATGCGAATAGTAAGAAACAAAATTAAACACAATAAGCAATTTGTAGAGAAGACAATTTATCAAACACCTTGTAAGCGAATTTTACAAGTGTTGCATTAACAAAGGTGTGTTGTCGATAATTGTCACGTAACAATCAAACAAATATGTATTTGTTAAAGCTCGACACAACACAAATTCAGTTTATGTAAGTTTGATTTGAATCTTACACATTTGATCAATCAAGTAATGAAAGTAAATGCAAAAAAGAACACGAGAATTTGTTAAGGAAGTTCCACCTTTCATCCTCGCGTGGTGTACATCTGTCCCCAACTCTAAAATTTAGAGTTGAGAAGTTTTTCATAAAGTTGCAAATTATAACAAGTGAATAAATAGTTCCCTTTTCACACAATTCAATTGATTATGATGAACCTATCTTCTTCACGATCCTTGGTTCGAGCCAAACCAAACTTCGATCACTTCGAGTACACCTCCGATTAGCGACGCTTGAAATCTCTACCAATTTGCTGTAGTAGGATTTCTTTCCCTCAGCTGATATTAATCGAACCCTAACTATTCCTTCAAGATTCTCCAGCTACCTTGACAAAATCAAGAGAACCCACAACACCTTGATGCTTCACTCGGCTGAATCTTGCAAAGCAAAGATTAGTACCAAAAACCCTCGCATCAATCCGAATCTAGGAGGACAAAATCCTAAAGGTTTTATTCAAGATAGATCCCACAAAACACAACCGAGATTTGAATTTATTCTTCAATCTGGACGTTATCAACAATTCTCGGATCTTGAATTCAACCACTTTGATTTTTGGACAACTTGAATTTGAAGATTGAATGTTGAAGATGAAGTGCTCTCTATGTGTATCTTTCACTCTAATCCTATTGAAAAGCTCAAATGACAAATAATCTCAATTTTATATGTGTTAGTTTCAATTAAATGAAAATAAGGCAAAGGAGAAAAAAATTAATTAAAATGCACATCAAAAGGCAGATGCGTCGATCGCTCCAGGAGGGAGGATTGGCGCGTAACATATAGAGCCTGCATGTCGAGACATCAAATATGAATGCATCGACAACACCAGGGGGATGTGTTGATGCATACTTTTTGATTTTAGCTTCCAGACTTTATTTGCTTGTGCGTCTACTCAAGGGTCGGTACGTAACATCCAAGGGGTTGGCCTTAAACGTGCGTCGACTAGAGTGGCACTTGCATCGACGCATCGAGACTTTTTCTGGATAATTTGTTTTTCTTCTATCATCCAGACTTGTAGCTCACACACGCTCTTCCATGGGTTTTAACATCATGAAAACTAGAGCATGCATTCACATACTCCCCCTTTTGATGATGGCAAAATCGACACATACAAGGTAGTGCTTGTACATAAGAAAAAGGCACAGAGGTATACAAGAGTCTAGAAATAAGCTATGTGAGTAATATATGAATACAAGTTATGCGCTCCCTGAGAGTGTGCATATGGGAATGAATCTTTATTCATCAAATTCTCCCCCTTTGACAACATCAAAAAGAGAGAGGCAAGGTCAACTATAACACAAAATAAAAGTAAAGGGCATTTGTCAAACAAAATGCAATTTTAGGGAACACAATGAATACACATAGTACGCCATTATACGAAAATATTAAATAAGCATTCATGGAATTAAAAGCACATGAAAATTAAGTCATAAAACATGAAAAAAAATAAACAATACATAAGCAGCACTTGCACATAAGTACACAACAAGCATAAGTCAAGTAGAAAATCAAGTAAACACATATTCCTGGACATGAAAACATTTAAGAGTTAGAGATACTACCTCCATGAGAATTTGTCATGATCCTTTTACTAAAAGCTAGCAAAAAGTGAGTAGTGGATGGAGATAATAATTAATAAACTTTAGAGCATGCACCTCAATTGAGATGCAATCGATCCGAGATATCGAGAACGCCAAGTTTCCTTCAGATATGGAAGAAAGGTTCAGTTGCAAGAGGCTTAGTAAAAATGTCAGCAAATTGATTCTTGCTATCAACATGCTCAAAAATTACATCGCCTTTCTCCAGATGATCTCTAAGAAAGTGGTGCCTTATTTCGATATGTTTTGTGCGAGAGTGTAGGACCAAATTCTTAGTTAGATTGATGGCACTAGTATTGTCACATAAAATAAGAATACGTCCAAGGTGGACATTAAAGTCGAGTAATTGTTGCTTTAGCCACAAAATTTGGGCACAACAATTACCTGCTGCAACATATTCCGTTTCAGCGGTTGACAAAGCAACAAAGACTTGCTTTTAACTATGCCAACTAACCAAAGAATTAGAAAAGAAGTTATAAGTACCGCTCGTGCTCTTCCTATCTGATTTGCAACCAGCAAAATCGGAATCAAAGTATCCAACTAAGGAACAATCACTTACCTTGGAGAACCAAAGACCATACTTGGTAGTATGACAAAGATACCTAAGTATTCGCTTAACGGCTTTTAAATGTGATACCTTGGGATATGATTGATACCAAGCACACATGCAAATACTAAACATGATATCCAGACGAGAGTTAGTCAAATAAAGAAGATAACCAATCATACCTCTATACCTCTTTGTGTCAACGGACTTACCATTTTCATCACGGTCTAAATTTACAGCAGTAGGCATAAGGGTGTCAATTGCTATTGAGTTGGTCATATCGAAGCGTTTATGCAAATCAAGACAATACTTCGTTTTCCTCACAAAAGTTCCTTCATTCAATTGCTTTATTTGAAGTCCAAGGAAGTAGTTTAAATCCCCCATCTTGCTCATTTCAAAATCTCCCTGCATAAGGTTAGAAAATTCCTTGACCAAGGATATGTTAGTGGAACCAAAAATAATATCATCTACATAGACTTGGACAAGAATGAAGTGTTTTCCTTGACGTTTAATAAAGAGGGTTGTGTCAAACTTACCTCTTGAGAATCCTTGATCTAGTAAGAATTTGCTAAGACGTTCGTACCAAGATCTAGGAGCTTGTTTAAGACCGTATAGCGCACGCTTAAGTTTATAAACATAGTTAGGATTCTCAAAATTCTCAAAACTGGGGGGTTGAGACACATAGATCCATTCATTGGTATTACCATTTAGAAAAGCACTCTTTACGTCCATTTGGAATAACTTGAAATTTTGTGAGCATGCATATGCAAGTAAAACGCGTATAGCCTCGAGTCGGACCACTGGAGCATAAGTTTCCTCATAATCGATGCCTTCCTCTTGATTATAAAATAACTTGTAAGCAAATTTTACAAGTGTTGCATTAACAAAGGTGTGTTGTCGATAATTGTCACGTAAAAATCAAACGAATAGTTACGAATGTATTTGTTAAAGCTCGACACAACACAAATTCAATTTATGCAAGTTTGATAATTTGAATCTTACAAATTCGATCAATCAAGTAATGAAAGTAAATTTAAAAAAGAACACGAGAATTTGTTAAGGTAGTTCCACCTTTCGTCCTCGCGTGGTGTACTTCTGCCCCAAACTCTAAAATTTAGAGTTGAGAAGTTTTTCATAAAATTGCAAATTGTAACAAGTGAAAAAATAGTTCCCTTTTCACACAATTCAATTGATGATGATGAACCTATCTTCTTCACGATCCTTGGTTCGAGCCAAACCAAACTTCAATCACTTCAACTACACCTTCGATTAGCGATACTTGAAACTCTGCCAATTTGTTGTATAATTTCTCTCTCTCGGATGATATCAATCGAACAAGATCGAACCCTAACTCTTCTTTCAAGTTCCTCCGATTACCGTGAAAAGATCAAGCGAACCCACAACTCCTTGATGCTTCACTCGGCTGAATCTTGCAAAGCAAAGATTAGTACCAAAACCCCCCGCACCGATCCGGATCTAGGAGGGCAAAACCCTAAAGGTTTTATTCAAGATAGAGCCCATAAAACACAACCAAGATCTGAAATTATTCTTCAATCTGGACGTTATCAACAATTCTTGGATCTTGAATTCAACCACTTTGATTTTTGGACAAGTTGAATTTGAAGATGGAATGTTGAAGATGAAGTGATCTCTATGTGTATCTTTCACTCTAATACTATTGAAAAGCTAAAATGACAAATAATCTCTATTTATATGTGTTAGTTTCAATTAAATGAAAATAAGGCAAATGAGAAAAATTAATTAAAATGCACAGCAGAAGACAGATGCGTCGACCGCTCCAAGAGGGAGGGTCGACGCTTAACATCTAGAGCCTGCATGTTGAGACATCAAATATGGATGCGTCGACGACACCGGGGGGATACGTCGACGCAGTGTTTTTGATTTTAGCTCCCAAACTTTATTTGTTTGTGCAACGACCCAAGGGTCGACACGTAACATCCAGGGGGTTGGCCTTAAACGTGCGTCAATGCATCAAGAATTTTTCTGGATAATTTTTTTTCTTCTATCAACCAGACTTGTAGCTCACACAGGCTATTCCTGGAGTTTTGACATCATGAAAACTCAAGCATGCATTCATAATGGGGAGAAAGGTCCCTTTCTCATCTTGGTTTAGGCGACGGGGGAACGATCACGGGAGCGATGTGATTCATTCCTCAATTTCTTATGTGAAGGAGATCCCCAATTTTTCTGAGGAAGGGTATGTCTCTTCTTCTTGGGAAAAGATTGGTTGGGGTGAGCTTGATTTTGAGTAAGTCTTCTAGGCGAGGGGTTGCGGGAAATGGTGTCGTTGGTCTCTGAGGTGGAGACTGGGGACGATTCTTTTCCAGGGCCTCGATCCACTGACCTTGATGAAAGAGAAGATTATTGGTATGATCGAGGGCGGACATGATTGCGGCCAGAGTTGGGTCTGTGTTGGTCGGGAATGGTGCCGAGGGATGAGTAGTGACGATGTCGTCAGCTTGATTCTTGGTTTTCTGGTTATCCAAAGATGGAATCTTTGTAGTGAGCATCGTCAAAATCGGGGGAGGCAGTCCTTTCGTCCATGTCTTCTGCAAAATCCTCGAGGTGAGGAAGGTTGTCGTGCCCGTCTGTCTTTTGGACTGGCGAGATGTCGGTTTTGCCGGAATGGAATTGATCGTTGTTCTCAGCCATCTTGTTGGAAATTTTGAGATATCTTTGATCTTTTGATTTCTTGGTGAGGAATGGAGATGGGGAAGATAGGATTCCACAGATGGCGCCACTGATCTGGTCGGTTGATCAGACTTGAAGACGATCAGAACAAGTGAAGATCCTTCGAGCAACGCTTGATGATGAGGAAGGGGTGGTGTACCTGCAAGGCACTCTGATGCTAAAGTAAGAAAGTGTTTAAGATGAGTATATTGATTATTATGGTTTTGAGAGTAAGAAAGTGATACCTTTCCCTAAAGGAAACGAGGGTTTATATAATGATCTTAGGAGGATTCTCGTTGGTTGCTATTTTTGGACCTGGATATGCGGGCCCGTGTATATAGTTATCCGAGCTTACTTGGTCAGACCGGACTCGAATGCTCAAAACTAACTGTTATGCAGAGCAGAGGGGGCACAACGAGCATAGTCCTCAGTGAGGCAAGCTGAATGAATCCGCTCGGCATGTGTCGAGCAGAGGACGCTGACTGGCGCATGAAACGAGCAAATGAAAGCCTCCAATACATTATTGAACTTGAGTGGCTCAGTAGATACCATAGTAGAGCGATCCGCCCGACAAACATTTGGACAGTCCAGAACATAAATATTTCAAAAGCATATAATAAACAATATTTAATCTTAGAACTATCTAAACTCATTAGTCTAGTTATAATATTTGTGCTTAATATATTTTTTAAAATTGTGATTAATAATTAGATACTAAATATTAACATAATATAAAAAACCACTAATATCACATGAGCAGGTCGAACCAACGAATTTACAAGTTGAGAAACTCAAATTTAATACCCAAATCAAAGTTATATAGATTATTGCGTGTTGAATTAGATACCCGTAAGCAAATCGACTTTGGTGAACGGATCGATCCACACCCATGAAGACCCCTAATCAATATCATACATAAACTATAACAAAAATAGCACATACACTTAAATGAACCTGTTTTATAAGTAAAAAATATATCAAGCTAACCCCTCACGGCCACACATAAACCCAAAGAAAAAACATGATAAATGACAAGGGTTAAGAGGATGAATGGATAAAACATTAAGAAGTTCATGAAAATACCTTAGCATAGTTTATGTTATTAGATTTTTGAGGTAAAATTAGATATGAGTTCTCGAGGAAGGAGAGAATTTTGTGAATGAAGCAAGGGAGATGTGAGAATGAAGAAGGATGTAGTTACTAAATAAAGTTGTTCCAATATCTTGTTATGGACCAAACCAAAGAGTGAAAGTATGTGCAAGATAAATAAAAAAACTACATGTAAATTAATAAGAGAACAACTCAAATAAAATAATATTTAAAATTTCAATAAATTAAATTACATGTTAATTACAAGTTATCCTAAATAGTATCCTTAACATAGCTTTCCTATTTGTTAATTACATGTTTATCCATTTGTAGTGTAATATTTTGAGAGAACATATTCGTTTATGTTTTAATTAAATTAGAGTTAAGATAAATTATACCCTTTTATATTCATCATACCATTGTTATATTTGTCTTCATAAATACCATAGAAAAACAATAACTACAAGTTATTACACATTTATCCTTTAAAAAAAAAACTTACCAGGCATTTATGAAATTTAAGAAAGAAGTTACAACACATTATAAAAATGTCAATGTCACACACAAAGAATAGAAACAAAAAACTTTGGAACAAAATAAGAATAAGAATAAAAAGAATGTTCATGTTGTTAGCATGTATTATAAGATGATGAAACAAAGTGTACACGTGTGGAAACCTAAACCTTGAGGGTGCACGTTTCCTTAATTTGTTCCTCCTCGTACCCTATTTCACAAGTCACACCCCTTCTTAAGCGTTTTCCTCTTTCTCTTCCTCTTCAATTCTTCTTCTTTTTTTTTTTGATTTTTTTAAACCCTTTTGAGAATTGGGATGAACCCTCTTTCATGTGGTTGAAAAGGTTGTGTTTTTATAACAGGTATGTTTGATTCTTTCTATGATCGCTTCAGCTGTTTTATCTCTTCATATTCTAAATGGGTTTTTTGTTTTGTCATCGAAAGTTTGTATCTTTGTTGAAAAATTGGTTTTTTATTTGATGGTATTGTGTTGTGTTATAAACTCTTTTTTGTTTCTCTTTTGTTGTGTAAAATTGAATTTGACATGTGTGTGGTTTTGTTATTTTTGGCAAATTCATTCTGTTGTGAGTTGTGATCAAACAAAATTGAAGTTTGCATAATTTTTATGTTTCTCTCTCTTTGTTGATGAGAGAGAAGAAGCCATTAGGGTTTGAAGCAAAGAAGTTATGAGTGGTAAATTAGTTGAAGGTTTTGGTATGGTTTTAGAAGAAAAAGTTGTTGTGGTTTTAATTTTGGTATTATTAGTTAATTACCTGTTTCAATTGTTTGTCATTTGTTAATTTTGTAATTATTAGTTAATTACCTGTTTAAATGGCTTGTATTGTGTCATGTCATGTGCTGGAAATTGAATTCTTCTACATTCAATCTTTTGATTTTATGATCATTGTTCTGATTGCTAAGATAACTTCGCCATCAATTTAGGTTCTGTTGAATCATTTCTTTCAATTTTTTGCAGATAATTGCATTACAAATTTCATAGGTTGAGATAACTTCACCATACATGAAGGATATTATGACCACCATGGATGTAAAAGGCATAAATTGGGTTGGAAATATGTACCAGAAATTCGAAAATATGTGTCTCGACGCCGAAGATCTGATGTATGAGGTATGTTCTAATTGTTGTTTAACGTTAACTAGGGTCTAGGGGTGGCAAAATGGGTCCGGCCCGCCAGGCATGTGTGCTTTACCTGCACTTTTTCCCTGGGTGGACAGGGTTTTAGGCCCACACCCTCTAATATGCCCTCTGTCTCTCCCGTTTCATTTTGCGGGCGCGCACAATAACATAATTCCTTGCAATATTTAGACTTTAGAGGTGCAATGCCCGCCCCTGCCCTCATTTGAGGCCCGCTTCCTCAACTATACTAGTCCCGTTTTCTGTGGGCTTTTACGAGGCGGGCATGCCCATTTTCCTCCCCGAATTAACCTATCCAATGTGCTGATTTAGTATATACATAATAGTCAAATATACTATTTAATGATAACCATGCTTAATTTAATTTTTATGAATGCGTACCATGCGAAATTTATATGGCACCATTTTCAATCATATCAGCCACTAAATTTCTTATATATGTTTGTTCTTTGGGTATAGGACACAGTTGAATATATTGAGAATCAGGTGCAGACAGTTGGAGAAAGTGTAAAAAAGTTATATTCTGATATCATGAGAGATTTAATTCCTTCACTTTCATGTATTTTGGATGAGAGTGACGATGACTCTGAATTGCCAATAGATCGACGTACTGCTGATTCTAGGTTCGGTAAGAAGCAAGTCCAAAATTTCATGGAAAGATCTGCAAAGGCTAATGCGAAACAATCAACCGAGCATCGGAGAATCGGTCTTAATGTTGATAAAAATGGCATACATGCTGCAGCATATGATAGAACCGGTAAGAGCGGTGCTTTGTTTACTTCATCTTCGAGGAAGCCTGTCAAAAAAAGCAATATTGTTTCGCGTTCAAAACAGCACATTGGGAGCATGGATGTTAAATCAAATCTAGGCTTTGATGTAAACAAAGTAAATGAAAAACCGGTTGCAACCAAGATATTCAATGAAATCAGTTCGGCAGGAACAGATACTTGCATTCCATCAGAATGTTCTGAGATTTCAAATGAGGATCAAAATCATTTAGCGAGTGTTACAAAGACAGCTTCAGATGAAGAAAAACAGATTGGTACGAATTCTTATGATGGTGAGTATTTCCTTATCTCATGTTATAATTTTATATGAAAACCGACTGTAACCAACTCGTGATCCCAATGTCATTTACAAGTTTGATATTGCTATGATAGATCAAAGTAATAAAACCATGCAAGAAGAAGATCTGAAGCTGGAGGAAACTTGTGTTATGGTGACGAGCGACGATCTCGAATTAGTTCCCAAAGAAATTGCCAATCTGAAGGCTAACAAGGTACACACTCCTCCTATCCATTGCTCTTCCAAAAATTGATCTTTAAATTTGGTATGCATTCATTCGCATTCACCTCTAACTTGGACAATGTAGAAAACAATGCGGAAAGGGTTTTCTTTATCGAAGAAATCTGCAAGAAAACAAGAGTATAAGGAGCTTGCATTATGGCACGGGAAGAGCGAAAAAGTAGAAGGAGAAGGAGATTTAATGAAGAATTTAGATGAAACTTGTAATGTGTCTGAACCTGAATGGGAGATTCTGTAGATACACAACCAATCCTGCGAACTTGATGATTTCCACTCCTAAAGTCTTTATGAAGGAGATTAATGCACCCTTGTTGAAATTTCAGATGTTGAGAAGATTTAAATTCCTAAAATATCTTTGTAACTTTATTTACTTTAGAAATGATCAACACTTCATATTTGCATGTCATCAATTGCATGTTCATTCTGATTAATTCACAGTCCTCCTGAAATTTCTTTCATTCACCATCTGGCTTTTGGTGACCCTTTGCATGATAGCTATGTAGTTCTATGTAGATTCATATATATGTGAATTAATTAATGATGTGCCCCTTGCTAACCATCTTTCTAAATCCTCTTAAAATTTGAAAGTGCATTTTTAGAAGCATCTCATATTTTTTCTAAAATTCTAAAATTTAGTTCGTAGATCCGCTTCTGAATTCACTCTATATTCATCTCATACCTTTCTAATTGAGAAACATTTATTTTGCTAGAAAAAAATAGTTTGAAAATACATTTCATAAAATTAGGCCAGTCCCTTTTCGGTCCAGTTTCTGACCAACACTGCTACAACCATTGAACCATTCGTGAGGTTCTATTTTCTGTTGGAGTTATCTTCTATTACATAGCTTTACAAGTATTTTCTGTTGGTGTTATCTTCTATTACGTAGCTTTTCAAGTATGCAGTAGGGAAACTTTGCTTCATGTGACTTTTCTTGAATGACAGTCACACATACAAACAAACAAGGACTTGTTAAGGTGGACTTGTTAAGGTTTGATTCATGTAAAATTGTAAATCATTCCAAATGCTAAATGACAACTTCATTGGTACAGTTGGACAATGATACACAAAGAGACTCTCGTCATCCTCAGTATTGAGTTGGACGAGATCTGCACCCAAGAAGTCGCCTCCGACTCAAGTTGAGTTGCATGTGACTCATTCTGCATTATTAGTAGAAGGGATAGCTCCTCAGGGGGAGGGGAGGCAAGAAAGTACAGAAGCAGACTACTTGATATACGTCTTCCCCATGCTATGGTGTATAGGGGAGCATGAAATCGCCTTAATCCTCGTGAGGTTCACTAGGGAGCATGTTGCAACCACATTGACGGCAAGGATCTCACCCATAAAATACTTAGGACAAACTACTATTGGACTACCTTGTTGAAAGACCGTGTCGCGTTCGTCACACCAACTTATATTACGACCCAACTAAGTTTCTTCATTACAAGACATCACGCTGGCCGTTTTACAATTTGGGTGGACATTTTGGACCCTTTCTCTCTAGTACCTGGGAAATTGAAATGTTGGATTGTAGGAGTTTGACTACTTCACGAAGTGGATAGAGCCAAAGGTTGTCGCTAATATTGAAACAGAGATTTTTTTTGCTTATACAGACAGAAAATCATGTGTAGGTTCGGGTTACCAGGCGTCACTGTCTAGGACAACATAACACAATTCTAAAATTTCATGGAATTCAAATGCTTCATTTGAATTACCTTTATTTTTAAAATTTACTATTTGAATGAAGCATTTAAATTGCTTCATTTTCAAAATCTATTGTTTGGATAAAGGGATATAATTCAATTAATTTTATGAAAAAACAATTATAAAATTAATTTATTTTACATATGTTTTAGTAACAGAGCGTCCGTGGGTATAGCCTCAAAATAGTTTTTACCTGCAGTTTTCTCCGTAGGTAAATGTTTAAAATGTTTTATAAAAAATCTTTTTAACGTTTATAGGAAAAATCTCATTTATTTATACAAATTCATCATATTTAACAACTTTACAAAATCATTATGAATACAGGTAAAACTAAATATTGAAAGTCTATAACTCAACTCATCAAAATCATTTGTTCTTGTATTTTGAAAAAGCATAAATATAAAAAAAAAAAATTAAAATAAAACATATGAATAACTCAACTAAATTTGTTCTTTGTATTATAAAAATCTAAGTATGAAGAAACACATATCAAATGTCAAGTGCAAGAATGTCATACAAAATAAACAATTATTATAAATCTTATCATACACGATATTAAAATATAAACTACTAATATAGTCATTTCATAACAAATGTCAAACACACATGTATAACATAGTCCAACTCAAGTTTTCATCCTTCAATTGTTTCCATGTAGAAACAAAAAATACGAAGTTAGTAAAAAAATTATCTTACTTTTAATATATTAGCAACTAAAATAAATATCAAGGCATAAAAAATCACCTTGATCTAGAATTGCTATTTTATTTGGATTTTCAGTCAACCAATTTATTGCTCTATAGCGTAAATTGTGATCACAATCAACAATCATCTCCATTTCATTCAACACTTCTTGCACCACTTCTTGAGCATTTCCTTCCATCCTTTTTTTACTAACTTGCACAAAAACTTTCAATGTCTCAGCCACTTCTCTAATAGAGCTTATCATCCCTTCTTTGTCTCTATCCTTATAAGCATGAGTATGCTGGACTTTTTTCTTTGAGGTGGAACTTAGTTCCTCTAAATCAATATGCACATTGGACCCTTCTTCATCCACAACTGCCTCTTTGCTCATGACATCATATGCATCAAATGCATGTTCTACTTGAACTACGTTAGCCCTATCTTTCGCACATATGTCTACAATGTCATTCTAATTCGGAACGATCTTAAATCGGAATCTTTTGGCTTCTTCATGTGACTTAAAAACAAAATAAAACAATAATGTCAATAGCTTGAAATATGAGTGTGGAAAACTAAAACAATCATGTCATATGTTCCAATATAGCCCTGACTTTCAATATAGCATTCCTTGACAAAATATAAATAACACCCATCTATGACCAAATTCATATGCAGCAAGCAAAACATAAAACCAAGAAAAGCAAATTATAGGAACACCCCCAGACACCCACATGCTTATAAAAATGAAGTATAGAATATTATAGCTTAGAGTGTGACTCACTCTTATCAATATTATTTACTCAAATTGTGAAATACAAATGAGATAAATAGAGCTTATGTGAATTAAACATAGTAACATACGTTGATATCTTGTTGATGTTGGATACCATATATTATATTTCAATTCAAAATCAAAACTTGCTAAATTTGTAATACAATGACAAAGCAGTTACTTCTACAGAGTCAACTTTTCTAGTGTTACTGTTGGAACATTTTTCCAATGAAATCTAAGAGCTATACTTTTGTTCGCACGCAGAGCTGTGTAGTATATGATTATCCATGATACCAGTCCCTAGCATCTTAATAGCAAGGACTAAGATGACGAATTTCGTAAACTTTAGCGACACTTGCATTTACAAAGCCTAAGTTGAATAGAGAATGATAGTTTAGAAACTACATAGATGTCTTATTTTCTATTTCATATGCAAACATGAATCTAGAAAGACTAAACTAGCAAGTTTGTCATCCTCTGACTATATAAGGTGTTCTCAAATAGATCTATGATATTATGAATATTTTCAAAAATATAGCAGTAGTAAAAAATGAGTACCTTGATATATTCATTCCATGCATTTTCATCTTCAACATTGATCATGCATTTTGTGTCATCCCAATCAAATCCACTTTGACTGAGAATATCACTAACTATCTCATACCATCCACGCCAAAGTTTGATGTGGTTTTTGACATTCTCTCCTGTAACTTGAATATTAAATCATATAGATAAAACATCAGCTGCAACGTTGTATGCTACTTGTTGCACTCCAAAATACGCCTTCTTCATTTTGTTAATAAATAGTTGGCTTACACTTGATCAATAGATGCATTGCATACATATCGTTCATACATTAACCATAGGATCTAATTGTTCTAATTGAGCGAGAGTGCACAACTTCGAAGAAGAGGTTTGGTTCCAGAAGTTGAATATTTGAGGCTCTATTGTTTCTAGTGTCATCTCAGTGTACAAGACGTGTGTGTCTGAAAAGTTTCTGGCTATATCTCGAGAATCGAGGTTTTGGTGTTCTGATTGCCTATCTTACAGATATTGATTTAAGGTTTTCGAGTTACAATGTGTTGTGGTCGAATATTTGAGCTTGAAATGATTCTATGGCCTTCTATGAGCCTTGAAGCATCTGCATATGACTTATCGATCCACACGATTCATCAGAAAATCAAGAACAGTTGGATAAAATAATATTTGAGTGTGCGTACTGAAAAGTCAACAAAAGTCAAAGTTTGACCGGGTGAAATTTCGGGTCAAAATTATGGTCAAAAGTTGACATTTGAGAAAATGTGATCATTTGCTGAGAAAAGTCAGAAGAATCGGAAGAAAATGAGGTTTCTTGCATTTTAAGTAATCTTGGACTTAGAAAATTTTTCTAAGTTTTAAGCGCTTTGTGTTCACGGAGCCATGTTGTCGATTCCGTATCTTGCTCGTCTGTGTTCGAAGTTTCACAAATGAATAATTGTTGGAAAGAGCGCATTTCGTACTCCGAATTTGTCCTTGTGAAGATTTCTCCAAAAATGCCCGGATTTCGAGTTATGAGGCTCCGAAGTTTAATGTTCATAACTTTTGAAGTTTACACTTAGTGAAATTTTAAGTGTTTTTCAATATGTTCAAGTGCTCGACTTCAGAGGTATTTTACACGTGTTTCGAGGCGTCGATTCGAGTTGAGTTCAAAATCAAAGTTATTCATTTCGTGGCAATCTACAACTTTGCTGAAGGAATTGAATTGATTCGGAACTCAGATAAAAAGTTACAAGGCTCGGAAGTTATGAATTCATTATGTTACAAATTCTACACAGAAATATTTTGAAGCATTTGTTCCTATGCTCAAGCCGACAGTTTCGGATTCAATTTTCATATGGTTCTTGGTTCCGAATTAAAAAATGTTCAACTGCAAAGTTGTTCATCTCACGGCAATCTATAACTTTGTTGAAGGAATCGAATTCGTTCGGGACTCGGATCAAAAATTACAAAGCCTGGAAAATAAGGATTCATCATGTTTGCAATATTCGAATAGTCGTTGTGCACATGTTCAGGGCTATTTTTATCATCGATTCGGTCGCCGCATGGAGAAACTCCAAACATGAAAGTTGGAGTTTATAATGCCCTCTACAAGTTTCGTTTAGAAATTTTTTCGTTTCGGACGTCGGAGCGGAAGATATGGAGCGTCGTAGTTGATGGTTTGAAGTTGCCAAAATATGAGTTGGTGCATGCATTTTTTGCCATGCATACGGGAGCATTTTATCGAACAGTTTTTGTGCACATGTTTGAGGTTGTTTTCTTGTCGATTTGATCGCCGCACGGAAAAACTCTGAACACGAAAGTTGGAGTTTGCTGTGTTCTCTACAAGTTCCGTTTAGAAATTATTTCGTTTCGGATGACGGAGCAGAAAATATGAAGCGCCGTAGTTGACAACATGAAGTTGGAAAGTTGCTAGATGTCATGCTTGGAACTTGCCCAGCCAGGTCTGGACTTTTATCGAACACTCGTGTGGAAAATTTCAAACACTTTTTATTCGATGATTAGGGCTTTGTTTGGATTTTTGTCCAACTACAAAGTTGTTCTATCCCATGTCATCTTTTCAATGGCACTGAGTTTGCGTCATTTGATCGAGTATCGGAAAAGTTACAGATCCATAAAATGGTGTATGTGGATTGATTTAAGGAATATGACACTTAGAGAAATTCTCAAGCATTCAAGTCAGCTTGTGACGTCGTGACTTCGAAGCTGAATACGGCGAGCTTGTGATCAACTGTTCATCGGGCATTCAACATCATTATTATTCTACCAAGTATGCTCTTCGAGTCGACGCTCTCGTTGTGTCGGTCGAACTTCTAGACATTAAGATAAAAGCATCCAAAGTGGCTGGCTTGGGTTGATTTTTTCTAAGGCAAAACCGATAGGAGATAGAGGATAGCAGGTTGTATTTCTATATGTGGCCATACGGTAACTGTGGTGCATGCATTATGGAGGAGTATTACTCAAGGAGTGCAAGTTGGCAATTTAGATGACAATAAGAAACTTTCTCGATGGCCGCAACCATTTTCTACTGGCACCATCTCATAACAAACTTCCAATTTTTGTCTAACAGAATAACGATCTTCTTCTCAGAATCTTCTTCACAAAACCATTCCTTCAACAACCTTCTAACAGAAGAAAAACTCCAACAAACTGAAAACAAAAATAGAACCCCTTTGGACTCTCTGGCTCTCTCACGCCTCACCTTCACCACCGTAACCATTTTCTTTCTCAATCTTCAACAACCATCTTCTTCATTCACTCTCTTCCTCCATTCACCACCATACTCAACCTTCAACCCACCTTCATTATTTCTCCTCCCTCGCTCATAACCAGAACCAACCCTTTCTCCTCTATTCATTCTCCTTCCGTTGTAACGGTTTTCTTTCACTACCATTCATCTTCATCTAACCTCCACCACTTTCCCCCCACAACGCTCTTTCACTCTCCTCTTTCATGGATCTTCATCTTGTTCTTGCGAGGATTATCTGAAACTGGAGTTCACTCACATCAGAAGTTGATCTTCTTTTCTTCTTCTCATCTATCATAAGAAAACTCCGGAATCGTTTCTTTCTGGAATCAGTGTAGTTTAAAGCAATCATTATCTTCGTCTTCAAAGATTTGAGCGATGGACTGAGTTTATTTCTCAGAATTCGTTGAGTTTATGGATTATTAACCTACATCACCTTCAAGATACGAGGATTGTAGAAGTTTTCCGAAGGTTCTTCCATAGCCACAAGCTTTGAATCGTTTACTCGAATTTTTCCGGAGTATTTCCTATCTCGCAGTGCTCTTCGGATCTTTATCCGTTTGGTATTTATTTTACTTTGTTTACCGCATTCTTTTACCACTTTTCTAGAGAGCATGAGAAGTAGGGTTTTACCGCTTTCCTTTCCATGAGAAGTAGGAATAGAGATGTATGAAAGGGGCTTCCACAGTTGGAGCATGTTCAGGAACCCCTCTGGTTTATTTAAAGACCCGTTTAGGGCGCTTTTGTTTGCTAAGTGTGTTTGGTTTGTTTAAAATCTTCCATCTGCATAGGGAGGTAATTCTCAGTAAGTGTTTATATTTGTGCTTGCATAGGTCAAGAGTGGTTAGGACACCCGACGTGGCACCACCAAGCAAAGTCCCGCTTTTTATATTTCCTGTCATCGAGTCATTGATATATGGGCAAGCGGAAAGGGTCCGCAATCGACCCCCGCGTAGTTCTAGTTTGTGTCAGCTCAGCACACGCGAATTGTGTTGCTTCCTTTATCGAGTCAATAATAATAAAGTGGCAAGAGTTCCCTATTCTGACTCTCCACGCTTTCCTGGGGTTTGCATTTATTGCAGAGCTCGCATCATTTGCTCTTCACACTTGTCAATTCATGTCATGCGGTGATACTATTCCGTGAATCGGATGTGTCGGCTCTGGTTGACTCACGGTATGCCATGCTCGAGGCTATGGGACTTCCTCTTTTCCTGCGCTTGTGTGACATTTGTTTGTTTGCATTGCATTATTTGTGTGCTTCTGCCAAAGCACTTGCTTGCTTCATCCCTTTTTGTCATCTTCGGTTCTACATTAGGTAGTGATTCGAGATAGACATAGATTTAGGTTGTAAACCTTTGGCATGTTCCCTTAAGATTCTCTTGAATCTACTTTAGGTAGTGATTCGAGTTAGACCTTAGGTTGTAATCCATGCATGATAACATTAGGGATAGAGTTAGATAGTTTTCCTTGTTTGTTTTCTAGTTTCTTTTGCATACTTGCATGTAATAAAATTAAAACTTGTTTTCTTTTTCCTTTTGCACATTAAAACACTTAATAATGGTTCAAACTCCTTTTTCAAAGGTAAAAGCAACCAACCAATGCAAACTTTTTTGCCTACGAGTTTTCTTTTGTGTTTAAAACTCTTCTTCATAAGTAAAAAACACATAACCCACCAAAACATATGAGCCGAACTACGATGCTCTGACTTTCCTATTGCAGGAGGGAATACGTAGGCATCTTGTCACGGGGCTCGATCGAGCAAACTTTGTAAATACTTCCTTCTTTTCCCCGTGTTTTCTTTATTTTCCTTTCTTTCACATGCATTCTCTTTTAGCATACAATTATAGAAATTAAGCAGTAAATAGATATAAACACACCCATTAGATAGAAAATAGAAGTGGATACCGTAGAGTACTACGGACGTGTGGGGTGCTAATACCTTTACTTCGCGTAATAGATTCCCTTACCCTATCTCTCGGTCACAAGACCGTGTCTTATCCTTTTAGTTTTTCGCGATACCTTTTTTTTGCGAGATTAAAAACGTTCGATGGCGACTTCATTGATATAGTTATCAGAAGATGTTCAGCCGGTTGTTTCAGCTGCGACTTCACTGGGGATCGTACAGACCTCTTGCTGGTCCGATCAGGAGTTGATCATAGATTTTATTTTCATGTCTATTGGGTGTTTATTTATTTGTGTATTAATTTACTCGCTTTATTGTAACATCCTTTGTATGCTTGCATTGCATTCTATGTGACATATTTACCGTTGATGTTGTTGCGGATGAATTGGTGGAAGAAAGGGAAAGAGGGTACCTCCCCGACGGAGCCGGGTGCGATCGGCGCGACAGGATCTGGCAAGTCGTCCTCTGGCCCTGCAGCGGGGACTTCATCTCCTCAACCGGTGTCGTCCATGTTAAAAAGGGAGAGGGAAGAGATTGATTTGACCAAGGAGAAAGATAAGGGAAAATTTGTCCTTCCTCCCTCCTGGCACGATAAGAAATTTTTCGAGGCCTCTCGTGTTGTCCTCCCTCACGCTGAGAAGCTTAAGCTCAAGGCTTTGGATCGCCTATCAAAGAGGGTTGCGTTGGCGGAGGATGCCGGCGCGCTGATGAGGTTCCTTGAGATGGAGGTCTCTACTCGAGCGTAACCAAGTCCACGATTCCGACTGCGGCAAGGCTGCGGAAGAGAGGAAGACGGAGGATGACCGAAAGAGATGGTCAGGGGAGCGGGGAGCAATGGTTAATCGTTATGAAGCGGCCGTTAATGCGGCCTAAAAAGACGCCCGTGAAGCCAAGCAGGAGTTGAACCGGTTGCGAGAGGAGATGGCCCCTGGTGAGAATGAGCCCATGGAGTTCTCCGAGGTCAGAACCCGGGCGGAGTTCATAAGTCGGATTCATCAGGCTTATGACGACGTTGTGGTCGCTTCTACAGCCAGTTTTGATAACACTGTGTCGCAGGTTCGTGCCTTGAATCCTGAGGTGGAATTGAAGATGGATGGAATGAGGGTTCATTACTTTGTTGACGAGGGTGTGATAAGAAAGCCTGAGTTCCTCATCGAAGATATGGTTGTCGAGACTCCCACCGATCATCGACTTCGCCAAAGAGGGGTTTGATTTTTATTTTTGGCGATGCCCTTTTATGTAATTTTTGTTGACCGGTGTTGGTCGTATTTTGCATGATTTTGTAAAGGGGTGGAGTCCCCGATTTAACTCCATGACAATTTCGGTGCTTCGTGGCCGTACCTTATTTTGAGTATTCTCGTTTTATTTTTGCAAGTATATTTTTGAAGGGAACACTTATTTGTTTGAGTAAGGATATTTGACGGTGGGGATACTCGTCAAAGCGACCAACTATCTGCTGGGTTTGGTCCGTAACTCAGGTTTTAATTGAAATCCTGAGGTCGGTGGCGTGAACGTCCCATCGCGAGCTGGGTGTTCTACCGGGAAAGGTACATAGGCGACGGGGCTCGTTTGAGTCCCCCGGGCCGAGGCGAGGGCTTGGTCGGATATACGGACCTAGGGGCCTTGAATACGTCGTGTGTCCATGCAATACTGGTATCGGGGCGAGCGTGTGGTGTCGAGTTATGGTCGTGATGAGGTTTTTCCTCGAGATACGTCGACTGTTTCAACTGTAATATTGTTTAATTTTCTCAGCATTCCATGATCGGTAAGGTGTTCACCTCGTAAATTTTCCAGGTAATAAGCTCTTGTCCCCGTTTTAGCGCGAATTCGGTAAGGGTCTTCCCAATTTGCTGCGAGCTTCTCCTCAGAGGGGTTCTTCATATTTCGTTTAAGAACTAAACTTCCAACGTCGAATTCCTGGGGAATGACCCTTGCGTCGTATCGGAGGGCTATCCTTTGTTTGAGTAGGCTTCTAAGGCGCCTCGTTCATTTCGACTAAATCGAGCTCTTCCCTCAAGGATTGATCGTTCATCTCTATGTCAAGGGGAGATTCAATTCTTCGCGACGGTTCGGTCAGCTCAACGGGGATGAAAACCTCGGTCCCATATGCGAGCCGAAAAGGTGTTTCCCTGGTGGATGAATGAGGTGTTGTGCGATAGGCCCATAGCACGTTGTGTAACTCCTCGACCCATTTTGGATTTCAATATTCTCCTCACCATGAAGATGTAGGTGACACCGCCCGTTTGTCTGAGGATGCTCGACCGAAGCGAAGTGTTGCACGGTTCCCAATCAGATCACGAAGTCTTGGAAGTTTTTGTCTGTAAATTGCGTCCCATTGTCAGTGATGATGGCTTGTGGGATGCCGAATCGGGCTAGAATGTTCTTCTTGTAGAAGCGCAGGATGTTTTGGGCGGTGATTTTAGCCAATGCTTCGGCCTCTATCCATTTGGTGAAGTAATCAACGCATACTATTAAATATTTGTTCTAGTAGGCCCCTAGGACGAAGGGTCCGAGGATATCGAGCCCCCACCAAGAAAATGGCCACGGGGATGATAGAGATTTGATTTCGCTTGGAGGGGCCAGGTGCATATGTCCATGTCTTTGGCATTTATCACATTTCTTGACGTGCTCCTTAGCGTTGCTCTGCATGGTCGGCCAATAATAGCCTGCTCGAAGAGCTTTTTGTGCAAGTGATTTGCCTCCTAGATGCTGGGCATATAGACCTTTGTGTATTTCTTTGAGTATGTGTGGAACTCTGGTTTCTTCGACACATTTGAGGAGGGGGATAGAGAATCCCCTCTTGTAAAGTTTACCTTCGAGAATGACGTAGGAGCATGCTCTTCGTCTGACGATGGTTGCTTCTTTAGGATCGTCGGGAATAGTCCCTCCGACCAGATATTTGTATACGGGGGTCATCCAAGAAGCTCTTTCCTCGATGTTCAAGATGTTGTAGACTGGAAGACCTTTGTCTATGCTTGGTCGGGGGATTATCTCTTGGATTACTGATTTGTTCCCTCCTTTGGTCCGCGTACTGGCGAGCTTAGATAAAACGTCTGCGCGGGCATTGTGTTCCCGAGGGATGTGTTGTATGTCTGTCGAGATGAACTTCTTTAGGTGATCGTGGACGAGGGTCCAGTACTCGGCTAGCTGATCGTTCTTTACTTGATATTCTCCTCGAACATGAGAGGCTACGAGTTGTGAGTCCGTTAGTATTTTGACTTCTCTGGCTCCCATATCCTTGGCTAGCCGGAGACCGGCGAGGAAAGCTTCGTATTCCGCTTGATTGTTTGACGTAGGGAAAGAGAGGGCGAGGGAAACCTCGATGATGATTCCCTCCTTGTTTTCCAGGATTATCCCCTCCCCACTTCCCGATGAACTAGAAGCACCGTCGACATATATGGTCCAACGATCGCTGCCTTCTCGAGATGTTGGAAATGTCATTTCAGCCACAAAGTCTTCCAGGACTTGTGATTTAAGGGCCTTCATGCTCTCGTATTTGATGTCGAATTTGGAAAGTTCTAAAGACCATTTGAGCATCCTACCGGCCATATTTGGTCGACCTAGTAGTTGCTTGATGGGTTGATCTGTTCGGACGACCACGGTGTGGGCCAAAAAGTAATATCGGAGTCTCCTGGCGGCGCAGACCAGTACGAGGGCGATTTTTTCAATTTGCTGGTATCTTAGTTCTGGACCCTGTAGGGCTTTGCTCGTGAAGTAGACGGGGTTTTTCCCTTCTTGTGTCTCCCGGACGAGCGCGGCGCTAACTGACTCGGTTGTCACGGCCAGGTATAACTATAAGGTTTCTCCTTTGCCTGGTCATGACAACACGGGCGGTTGTGACAGCGTTACCTTTAGATGGTTTAGGGATTGTTCGCACTCCTTCGACCATTCGAACGCGGCCTCCTTTCTCAAGAGTTTGAAGAAGGAAAGGGCATGCTGGGCTGATTTCGCAACGAACCGGGCTAGAGAGGTTAACATCCGGTTGAGGATTTGGATTGATTTCTTGGACTTTGGGGTGGGAAATTCCGAGAACGCCCGACATTTGTCGGGATTGGCCTCGATTCCACGCTCGGTGAGGTAGAAATCGAGGAACTTCCCTGCCCTGACTTCAAAGGTGCACTTTTCTAGGTTAAATCTCATTTTGACACTTCTGGCTTGATCGAACACTACTTTGAGGTGTCGGGCATGATCGACTTCTTCTTGGGATTTTACGATGATATCGTCCATATATACTTCGAGCATATCCCCGATTTCTTTTTTGAAAACCTTGTTCATCATTTGTTGGTATGTTGCATCGGCGTTTTTCAGACCGAGGGGCATCACGTTGTAGTGATAATTGCCCGATTCGGTCATGAAGGCCATATAGATTTTAGGGTTAATAGCCAATTACCCCCTGTCATATAGGCGAGTTTTGATTTACCCCCCTTTAAAAAAAAAGTTTTGGAATACCCCCTTAAAATGTTAAAATGCTAAGTCTTTTGCCCCCTATGTATAAAAATTACCCCCCTGTAAAATACATTTTTTTGATTTACCCCCTTGGTTTTTACACATTTAGGGGGTGCCCAAAAATTACAAGGGGGTAATCCAAATTTTTTTTTAAAGGGGGGTAAATCAAAACTCGCCTATATGGTAGGGGTGTAATTGACTATTAACCCTAGATTTTGTCTATTTTTGCCATGGGAATTTGATTGTAGCCTAAATAGGCGTCCATGAATGATAATAATGTGAAACCAGCTGAATTGTCGACGAGTTTGTCGATGCTGGGCAAAGGATGGGCGTCCTTAGAACATGCCTTATTAAGATCAGAATAATCAATGCATATTCTCCATTTTCCATTAAATCGTGTAGATAAAACATCAGCTGCAACGTTGTATGCTATTGTTTTTCAAGCTCCGTCACTTTGGCGGCCCAAACTTCTTTGATCTCTAAGTGCTTCAGCTAAAACACGTTCCATGTCTAAATTCCAAGTGAAATAACCTCTTACATTTCTTTCATCTGTATTTCTTTTTCCCAATGTCTTGCGGTTCAAATTTGTTGCATTGGCTAAACTAGAAACCATTTCTTGAAATCAACTAAACACACGTGATAATGTATAAATCTCAATAATAAAGAAACAAAAGTATATTAATAAGATATTAATCAAAATTAGCCACACAATATATAAGACCCTCATTAGCAATCAAAAGTAGCCACAAAATAATATTTCAATAAAATTTCAAATCAACAAGACATTCCTTAGAAAACAAAAGCAGCAAAATGAAAAATACAAACTAACAACTCCTAATAAAGGTATGTAAAAAATAAAAAGGAAATCAATCTAAAGTCTACTAATCCTAAGAAATATTTCTTCTCTCTTGATATCCAACAAACATTTTCATCGCATATGCGTCACGGAATGTTGTCCACTCTTCAGTCACTTGAATAGTTGCGACCTCATCCACAACATTAGTTGTTCCTCTTTCTGTTTGTTGGTTGGTTAACTCTTCATCAACAATAGATAAAAGATCCAAGTCTTGAGCCTCTAAAACTTGATCATTTTGTTTTTTATCTATTATGAAATTGTGCAACACGAAACAAGCATTAATAATTCTAATTTGTGTTTTTATGTCAAAAAAGGAAGGAGTTCTTAATATACTCTATCTTTTCTTCAATATCTCAAATGACCTTTCAATTACATTCCTTGCACTTGAATGACGAAGATTAAACAATTCCCTCTATATAGTGCTAAAAATTCAGGACCATTTGTATATCCCGCATCCACAAGAAAGTGATTACCTAAGATGATTTTTTTTTTTCAAAATAAAGAAAAAAATTATATAGTTACATTTGAACCACTAAATAAATAAAATGTCAATCTATTATCGTTTGGAACTCGAAGACAATTTTGACGATGTAAAGCATCTCGCAATACTCGAGAATCTCCTGCAGACCCTTCCCACCCCGGTAACACATAGATGAACCCTAAATCGGGACCACAAACTCCTAACACATTTGTAGATATGTCACCCTTTCTATTATGGTATCTAGGCCTATCTTCTGTAGCAACTTTTACTAGAATATGTGTCTCATCAAGTGCTCCAATTGAATTCTAAAAACAATTAAAAGAATTACTATAACTATAAATACCTAAAAAGGGTTAGAAGTTGTAAAACTAGTTTCAAACTTACCTCAAACCATTTCCATTTGTTTGCCTCAAGGCCATCTAGATTATAGTCGTGGAACTTAAAATAATCTCGGCTTACTTTCATAACATCTCTAAGGACATTATTAAATTGTCTACTCACTGTTTCTTTTGATCTACAGTAGTTAAAGTGTATGACTCTATATTTTAGGTTGTGAGCAAGGTATGCATAAACATTGCCACAACATCAGTTGTAGGGATATTTCTTGTCTTTACCAATTGCCTTTTTTCTTCTAAAATTCTACAAATTTTAAAAAATGCCCCTTTACTAACTCTTAATTGCTCCATGCAATCAATTTCTGTCCCTCTGTATAAATGGTTAAGGAAATTGCGCCTTTCCAATTCCCAATTTCGAGTTGGTTCCTTAACAAAATATTTGTCATGATACCAAGCCATTACTCCTAATAGCATAGTAACTACACTAACAACAATTAATGTTGTTTCATCAAGCTCTTCCATTTCTTCATCTCTTTTACGCTTTATTGAAGTGTCAACTATACTAATGTCCATTTCTTGAAATAAAGGTTCTGTTATAATCATATGGCAGAGTAACATTCATTTTGTAAGTAAAAACAATCATAAAATATTCATACACATTAACCACTAGAGCTCAAAACTTAAAATTTAACTAATATCAACTATCATATTCATTGAAGATTAATTACAATAAGCAATGGCAGGTTCATTATAAGGCTTTACACGAATTAATTAAAACTACTTGACGACCTCATCAAAGTGGTTAATTATGTGTTTTTGTTAGACTAACTCTTAATAGATGGTTTAATAAATGTTATTTTCATCTATATTCCTGTGAAATCTTATAGCAAAGAATATAACAAAATAGCAGTTGCTGGATTTGTATCTAAGATGAAGTATAGGTTTGGAAAAGTCGTGATATGGCTTAAACTTGTAGAAGGCGACCATATTTCTACAAAGAAATAACATACCAGATGTATGAGATAAGAAAGTGTTGATTAACTTTATCAAACTCACAGACTACTAAGAGGCAAAATATAAGAAGAATATACCCCAACAACAAAGAAAATTTGAGAGAAAATACTTACAAGCTCAAATGTGACATCAATATGAATAGTTTATTTAACACCAAAACTCACACAAATGCAGCACGATCACGATTCACAATATTCACACAATCATAATGTACCGTATCAGAAAGATTGTTATACCCTAAAATTTGTCCTCCCACTTCTCAAGATAATTCACATATCCATATTCAAGGATTTCTCAAGGGTTGACCAGACAAACCCTTTCCTAAGCAACCAACCCAAGCTAGGGTTTTTTCATTCTCCAGTCAAGATAGACATCCAATCAAGTGGTCATCATGTTGTTGGCTGAAGATTTTGATATTGTGATTCGTAATGAAATGATTGGGCTTTGTTTGAATAAAGCAAGTTTTATGGTTTAGAATGGAATAGACTGTTTTTTCGAATGGAAATATTAAAGTTCAAGGTTTTGAATGATAGTTGTGGAGTGTAAGTCTAAAGAATTTTCGAAATAATGATGAGATTATATTTGTGAAGGTTGTTTTCGAAAATAACCTTTGAAACGAATTAAACGAAGGTTCCAAGGCTTGAAATTGGATATTGGAAATTCAAATACATAAGCTGGAGCGTCGCGTGGAGGCTAGAGGGAAGTAATGCTCTGCATACTTCGAACGTGGTAGATTCTGATAGCAAGACCGTTATGGTCAAAATAGTATAAATAGAGGTCTTAGTGCTAGGATTTCAGTGTGTCATATCTGTTGTACAAATTAAGTAAACATTCAAAATACCGCATGGATAGGGAAACGAATGCTCGAAAGATGTACGGATGATAACACCAACATTTACAATTCAATGAAAACTCTTTATATTTTCCAGTTTGTCTTTCATTTCCATTTCATTTGTGCTTCAAAATTTTTTACGTTCATGCCTTTACATTAAAGCTTTTACATTCAGAGTCATTTATTTCTTTCTGCATTTAAACGCTTTTCTTATGTTCGAATCCTTTAAACATTCAGCAACTTTTACATTCACTCACTTAATCCTGCCATTTACCCAATCTGAAGTCTTTTTACTTTTCTGATGAACATTCCTTATATCATATAGAAATTATCCTTCGAATCATTTAGTGTAGTAATCGAAGTGGATTGGATGTTTTTGAAACACTTTAATTAGAAGTCCTAAATATGAATACCAGTTTTACAATTAGATTTAGCCAAACGACTATGTCTCATAGGATCAATCTAGTCGATCCTGCAAGTTACCAGAGAAATTGAATAACAGTAATTAAGTTTATTCGATAGTTTGAAAGACTAGCGATTGTTTACGAGAAATCACCGTGAACAAATTGGCACGCCCAGTGGGACTCGCCGTTAACAAAGTCGAAAGTAAAGATTTTTAGGATATAATCTCGCTGTGTAAGTTCTTTTCTGAGTATCAATTTCGCTGTTATATGAACCTTAGAAGTGGTAAAACAACTAATAGTAACCAACCCTTACCCAGAAGAAAACGTAGTAGTAGGATGTCTAATCCAAGCAATCAACAAGGGGAACAAAATGCCCCACATGGAACTGTTAAGGACCAAATTGTAGTTATTTTGTACATTATTTTGTGGTCCTTAACAATGTCTTTTTAATTAATTAGTATTATTTATTCTAGTATTTTTGTTTAATTAGGTTTTTATTTAGTTTTTGTTTAATATATATTCTTTAACTTATTTCGCTCTTATTTGTAGGAATTTATTGACTAATTCTCCCAAGCTTGGATTCAAGAATTTTGAAGAGCTTTAGGGATAATTCTTTTTGAAGATAATTATGGATGAAGGAAGCATGCTACAGGTCGCTACAAGATGAGCGCCAATGAGACTTATTTGCCGATCCTGAAATTCGAAAAAGGACAGCCCATGCTTTCACCTTTTGAGCCACCAACCCATCACTTCAACTGACTTTTTGGCTTGTAAAGGAAGGAAGAAACACTTCATCATGATTATCTTTCATCTTTGTAAAATATCTAGGGCAAGAATTAGAAGAAAACCATAGTTTTTCTCTTGATTTTTCTTATGTTCATCATCTCTACCAACAACCTTGAGAGCAAAGCAACCATGGAAATGAGTAGCTAGGCTCTTTTTGTGTCAAGATTAGAGGTAGTTGATCTTTATAGTATGTATTTCTTTTAATCCATTTGTGTATGAACATGGTTGATGATTAATATAGTTGAATCTCTTTGTTCTTCATCTTTATGCTTTGGGTTTTGCTTGGAAAAGAATACTTCAAAGTAGACCTAGGATATTCATCCTCTAACAAACAAATGCTAGGAATAGATTTGTGTGTTAGTGTTTACAAAATATTGAACTTAATGATTATCATGTTAATAGTTGTAGTGAGGAATCATGCAAGGATTAACATGATAACATTCACAATCTTGGTGGGAAATCTACAAGATTGAAAGGATATGTATTTGTGGAAATCATCCATTATGTTCATCACTTGATTAATTGAATATGTATGAAACTAGATCAATGAAACTAATCTTGACATGCCTCTTTAATTTGAAAACAATCTCAAACTCTCTTTAATCCAAACCATAACTCTCTTTGAAAGAATTAATTTAGTTATTGTTTGGAAACTCATGGTTCTAGTCGAGTAGATAACAAACCCTTTGGTTACAATATCTTAAAATACACTTTCCTATTGAAAGACTATAACATACATCAATCCCTGAGGAATCGATAATTAAAAATACTTGTTTACGGAAAAATCCTACAACAAAATGAAAAATTTGTGTTCGCATTCGAATCATTAGGACATAAACCACATATGTGAGAAGCTTCCACTTTTTACCAAATATAGAGTGTCTAATAGTTGTGTTAACTCGTTTGATTCATGTTTAATCTTTACTTGTTTATGATAACTTGGAAACTTAGAGATGATCAAGGCAATTTTTTGTGCATTATGAGAAAAACCACCAATTCTAAAAAGGGCCTCAATTACCCGTGAGTGAGTGAACCCTTGTGAACCATTTTGAGCTTAAATAGTATTTGTAGGATGAATGTATCAAATCAACTAATTGTTAAGTAGGCCACTTAATAGTTGTTGATGATCTTTGAAAAATTCAATGATAATTCATTCTATAAATTTTCTTGTTTGTGAATACCAACCCTTTTGTTAATTAACCCTTGAAGAGCATATTCTTGAATAAAAAAGGATTGATATAAATGAAGTTGGGGAGGTGGATCAAAAAGAACCTAGAATTGATGGCACAATGGTCCTAAAGAAAGAAAAAGAATAGAGAAAAATAAAAATACAAAAGAAGAAAGAAATTTGTTTATGAAAAGAAAAAAAAAGAAAAGAAAGAAAAAAAAAAGAGAGGATCATTGTGTGGAAAGAAAAGAGGTTGTGAATAATAAGATGGGAATTAGTTGTGAAATGCTCTTCATATCCTTTTACCCGATTCGTTTCAATGGCTTTGTACTTAAATATCCCTTGTTTCTAACCTAAGCCAAGTTACAACCTTGAAAGTCCTTAGTGATCTTCGTTTCCATTTTATCATTTAACTTGTTTCGATGAATGCATGAATTATTCTGGATGTGCATAATTATTCGTGAGAGTGTTTAGTCCTTTGTGAATATACATTTTTGTTCTTCATGAATTTTGAAGAAATGATTAGGTGATTCAAGTGTGAACATATCTTTTATTTTGTTACATGTTTTGAGATATTGTGTTTAGAACTTAATTCATGGCCATGTTGTGTTTCGAAGAAGCGATTGATGCGTGCTTTTGCCTGGTATGTCGAGTTTGAACCATTACTCTTGTGTGAGTTTGCATGCTTGCATTTTGTTTCTTCTAGCTTTGTAAGATTATTGACTTTTGTTTGGGACAAACAAAGAAGTAAGTTAGAGAGTTGTTAAGGACCAAATTGTAGTTATTTTGTACATTATTTTGTGGTCCTTAACAATGTCTTTTTAATTAATTAGTATTATTTATTCTAGTATTTTTGTTTAATTAGGTTTTTATTTAGTTTTTGTTTAATATATATTCTTTAACTTATTTCACTCTTATTTGTAGGAATTTATTGACTAATTCTCCCAAGCTTGGATTCAAGAATTTTGAAGAGCTTTAGGGATAATTCTTTTTGAAGATAATTATGGATGAAGAAAGCATAAGGTGCTGATGATACCAATGGACTACCACCCATGACTACTAAATTCGTAAAAAGGACAGCCCATGCTTTCACCTTTTGAGCCACCAACCCATCACTTCAACTGACTTTTTGGCTTGTAAAGGAAGGAAGAAACACTTCATCATGATTATCTTTCATCTTTGTAAAATATCTAGGGCAAGAATTGTAAGAAAACCATAGCTTTTCTCTTGATTTTTCTTATGTTCATCATCTCTACTAACAATCTTGAGAGCAAAGCAACCATGGAAATGAGTAGCTAAGCTCTTTTTGTGTCAAGATTAGAGGTAGTTGATCTTTATAGTATGTATTTCTTTTAATCCATTTGTGTATGAACGTGGTTGATGATTAATATAGTTGAATCTCTTTGTTCTTCATCTTTATGCTTTGGGTTTTGCTTGGAAAAGAATACTTCAAAGTAGACCTAGGATATTCATCCTCTAACAAACAAATGCTAGGAATAGATTTGTGTGTTAGTGTTTACAAAATATTGAACTTAATGATTATCATGTTAATAGTTGTAGTGAGGAATCATGCAAGGATTAACATGATAACATTCACAATCTTGGTGGGAAATCTACAAGATTGAGAGGATATGTATTTGTGGAAATCATCTATTATGTTCATCACTTGATTAAATGAATATGTATGAAACTAGATCAATGAAACTAATCTTGACATGCTTATTTAATTTGAAAACAATCTCAAACTCTCTTTAATCCAAACCATAACTCTCTTTGAAAGAATTAATTTAGTTATTGTTTGGAAACTCATGGTTCTAGTCGAGTAGATAACAAACCCTTTGGTTACAATATCTTAAAATACACTTTCCTATTGAAAGACTATAACATACATCAATCCCTGAGGAATCGATAATTAAAAATACTTGTTTACGGAAAAATCCTACAACAGGAACAGACACCAATACGTTTGTTTCGACGGGGACGTCTAACGCGATCCTTTCGAACGCACAGTCTGTTGCATCTTCTACCAGTAGTGTGGCCACAAATGGAGCAAGTGGCATGACAACCAACAGTTCGACCCTAGGAAATACAGGGACCACTGGTTATCCTGCGGGATTCGTCCCACCATCAGGGACACAAGCCCATTTCGCCACCCCATCACCAACTAGACCACCCGGGTTTCGATGGCAATAGACCTAGAAATCCCTCTTATGGGATGCCAACATCTTTTATGGCGGGTTTGCACAATTCCACATCAAATTCGTCACCACAATTTGGGTCCGGATCTGGGGCCAACCAAGGTTCAGTAGGTCATAATACACTGCCTATCTTAACCACAGAAAATCAGATGGCTTTTAGACAATTAATGGATGATAGTAACCATAATATGATAGGAGTGTTAGCGCAGACTATGCAAGAAATATTTGCCCCAATAGTACAAAATGTAATTGTAACCAACAGAGAAAACGCGGACAACATGAGTCGAATAACAGATTTTTTCGCTCCGCCAGAAAGGCGTAAGCAGAATCAGGCGTTGGTTCGAGCGAACATACCCATCATAGAATAAATTGCTGATGACCCACCCTATAGACCAGCCAGAGAGGGGGTTAACTTGGGGGCAAGGGCACAAAGACAAGATGCCCCAGTGATTGGAGAGGAACCACAAAGGGGAGTTATAGAACCAGGGGCAAGGGTCGAAAGGTTAGAAGTCCCAGAGTTTCGAGAAGAACAACCTAGAGGAGTTGTCATGGTGGGTCGACACCAAGATGCTGATGAAGTCATTCATAGAATTCGAAATGACAACATCTTGGCAGAAAATAATTTAACCACCATGATAGAAAGGATTATGGCTCAAAACGGTCTCAATACAGGAATTAGAAGGCCAAACTATTCCTCTCCCATAGTAGATTATGTGATGCACACTGATTTACCAAGGGGATATAAGGTCCCTAAACTTACAAAGTTTGTTGGAGACACCAATGAGTCAACAGTCGAACACATAGT
>CM038793.1:188760113-188817910 GCA_021764765.1 Vicia sativa | reverse complement strand
CTATTCATCATAGGAATCAAGGAGACTAACCATCGTGTGTTGTGTACTGCTTTTTCAAATGGATTGTCTCACACCTGCCTAAATCTCCTATCTTCCGCGAAACAAAGACGAAAGTGGCATTGGTCCGTAAGACTCATGTCTCTTACAAAACGACGATATCCATTGGTATACCTTGGCAAACAATGAGATGGAAATCATTGAGAGTGTGGAGAATTTGCCAACGCATTCTCATTGGTACGAAAGGAGGAATCAACTACAACCCATTCCTAGCAAAACGTCACCGGATATGCAATTCGTAAACCTCCCTGGCTTTACAAAGAGAAAGCTACTTTATCATGAAGGAGAGGACCCAAGGATTGAAGGCTAGGATGATCAAAGCTTGGCATCACATCCGAAAGAAAGGAAAAGGTAAGGCAAGAATTGTGTAGCCATGGAAACCTACACTTTGGATAAAGAAAAGAGCGAAGGAATTTCAATGCCTTACGCCATGAGGATCCCATGTTCTTACCGCCTAAATCAACAAATTTTCCCGCTGAAGCTGTGGAGAATACCAAGAAGCCTCTGACCAAGATAAGGTTTGAGAAGGAAGCTTTGAAAGCAAATTCTTAAGACTAACCTTGAGAATGAGAAGCTCAAGCAAGTCAAAGATCATGAAAAGACGCCTACTTCCAAGATGAATGGCTCATGGAGAAAGATGAGAAGATTCGCCGTATGATGACGCCATCCGTAAATACACAAAGAAAGGAAAAGAAAGCCGAGAAATGACAACCAAGAAGCCCGCTCCCAACCAGTGGAAAAGAGTCATTAGCAAGCTAAAAGCCGAAAGCCAAACTAAAAGCTCACTATGGGAAGGAAATCAAGTCAAGTCGCATCAAGTTTTGATCGCCATCCGACGAAGATGTTTAATTAGTTTAATTTAGTTTGTAATTTTATCACTTATTGTATCATTTGTGTGAGCAATGCTCCAACAAAAACAATTGTTGTAATCTTCCTTCATTAATCAATAAAATTTGTGTTTTCCATCCAAATATTTGCTGTAAATATCTCGCTTAGCGTAAATTCTTGGAAATTTCTTTTCTTTACTATCATATTCATGCATCATACTTTTGCATTTAAGTCTACCATCTAGAGTCTAATCATTCACAGCTTTGAACCGCACTTTTCCAGATAGAAATTGTGTCAAGCCAGTTTTAGAGTTTCTCGATCAAGTCCGCAGCCAACTCGAACGCATTTATACCGCATAAAAAGAAGAAAAGTAATGGAGAATTTTGAGCAAGAAAATGTTGAACTCCAGAGTAATCGAATTCACGCTTACAAGAAGAAGTGGAAAGACTCACATCTTTGGTCAACTCGCTTGCCACAACAAGAAAGTCAACAAGCAAGATCGAGCGCCATAACCAACAAATAGCAACAGAGGATACTACTACTCCAGCCACCTGTCGCAACAAGAGTTCACCTTTCAAAGATGCCGAGGGCTATCCATGGGGAATGCCTTTAACTTCGCATTGAGTTCGCCAACCGACTCTCAAACAACCTCGCTTGAAATACCTACTTTGTAGCAAAACGCTACGCTCACTCCACAACGTGGAATAACTTTTCCATTAAGTAACAATGTCGGTTTCTCAACCGATTATGTTGAACTCGCCCAGAGTGCACACTACCGACGGAAGAAGTTCATCACACTCCAGAAATAGTACGAACGCCGGGTTCAATGGAAAATCTCCGTGAACAACTCCTCAAATTGCGCCTTGAGATAAAACGATTCAAGGGAAAGAATTGTTTGGGAAAAGCGCCTCAGATCTCTCGCTAGTCCTCGTGGTAAAATACTCACGAAATTCAAAATCCCGGATTTGAAAAGTACAAAGGGAATTCTTGTCCTCGAGTCATCTTACAATGTATGCTAGAAAATGTCTACGCATAATGAGGATCATCACCGTTAATTCATTACTTCCGTGATAGTCTCACCTGTGCCGCATCAAGTGGTATATGGGTTTAGACAAAGACGTAATATCCAATCATTCAACGATTTAGGTAAAGCCTTCGCCCAGAATACAAATTAACTTGATATGGCTCTCGATAGGATCAACTCCGCCCATGTCTCAAAAGGAAAGAGAGACATTCAAGGAATATGAGCAACGATGGAGGGAAATTGCTGCCCAAGTCAACCCGCCCTTTGAAGAGAAAGAGATGACTAAGGTATTCTTGAATACTCTAAACTCATTCTACTATGAGCGAATGATCGCTAGCGCCCCTGAGACTTCAATGAAATGGTAAGATGGGAATCAGAAGAAGGGGTCTGACAGACGCCTAACCAAGGAAGTAGGATCTTCTAGTAATACCAAGAAAGTTGGAACCAGTTTCCCAAGGAAAAAAGAACATGACGTAGGAATGGTATCCCGAGGGAAACCACGCAAGAATGTCATTCAACAACGATAGGTAGCTGCCATAGCACCCTCTGTCAACACAACTCGTGAATTGCTCCGCACTTCAACAAAATCAACAAACTCAACAATGCCTCGCCAATGTGCTCATAGCTTCATAACTCCAAACTGCACGCCGAGGGTCACCGGCCGACCCAATTCCCATGACGCATACGTAACTTTACCCTCAAGCCGATAGAAAGGAATCTAATACGCATAAGGTTACCTCCGTCCCTAAAAAACTACCATGGTGGTACAAAGTCGACATGTTCTTGTCTTTTCACCAAGGCACCAGTGCCATGACCTTGAGCATTGCATAGCATTGAAGGCGAAGTACAAAGATTAGTGAAGGCTAATCTTCTTTCCTTCGTAAATACGAGTCCGAAGTGCAAGCCAATCCACTTCCCACCATAGTGGACACTCATGAATCTAATGCTAAGGAATACAGACAGTACCTTGTCACGTATGTAAACTTAGTCAAAGGAAACTTAGTGCATCTTCATGAAGACAGCATACAAGGATGAGCACCTTCACTAAGCATGATTATGCAGCTTGCTATATCTGTTCCAAGAATATCCATGGATGTCCCACCATAAGAGCGTATATTCAAGATTTGTTAGACATTGGTGATTTACAAATCTACGTAAACCGAGATGACCATGACGTAAATACATAGGGCATTTTCCGCATGAGCTTTTAGTCTCAGATATCAACTCGAAAATCCCAAGTAAACGCTAGATCCCTTGTTTCAACATGCCCGAGCATGAGAGATTACGCACAACGGTTCTAGCATTCCAACGCTCCTTTGGTAATTTGCCCACTCGTCCCGTCTGCACAGCCTACTAGAGCAATTCCTTACCAATATCATGCAACCCTGATAGAAGATGGAAAGAGAAACCTGCCCACGCTTCCCATTTAATGTCAATATAACGGAAATCGGACGAGTGACGAGAAGTGACGAGTTCATACTCCACTACCACCAAAACCGCCTGCACCTCGTTGATAAACATAACCCAGCTAGTATATCCGCTGAGAACTCGCAACGATTCCCATTGTTAACCTGGTACAAACATTGGTTCTACTGATGGAACCAACATCAACTCAGACTTTGACGATAATTCAAACTAATCAAGAAGAGCTTAACATCGAGTCATAGACCAATTAATGCGACTCCTTCAAAGATTTTCGATATTGTCTTTACTCCTCAACTCAAGCTCACCGAGAAGCTTTGATGAGAGTACTAGACCAAGCTTATGTGGATCACGATGTGACTATGCACCAATTTGGAGGAACGCCCAACATAACACCGCAACAACTGAGTTTTAGTGACGAAGAACTTCCTAAGAAGGGAAAGATCACAACTTGCCTTGCACATCTCGATGATTTGCCACGATTCCCTATCCAATGTATTGGTGGATACAGGTTCGCCTTTAAACGTAATGCCAAAAACGACCGTCTGCTTAGCTTACAAGGAACGCCAATGAAGTTCAACGACATCATAGTAAGAGCTTTGATGGATCGAAAGTCGCTATTGGGGAAGTTGATCTCCAATGACAATTGGCCTCACACTTTCAAAATTACGCCCAAGTCATGGATGTACCATGCATTTGCTAGAAGACCTTGGATCCACGATGCAGGGCAGTAACTTTACTTCCATCAGAAATTAAAATTCACAAGAATGGAAAGTTAGACCATCACGTGAACAAGTTTTACTTGTAAGTCATCTATCCAGCCTCTTCATCGCTTAATGACATTGAAACGCCAGATCTCCCGTAAAATCTAGAAGATGAATCTACTAAAGACGATCATCTATCTCTTCATATAAAGAAGCGGCACAATGGTGAAAGATGGCAATACCGGGATGGGGAAGTTATCAAACCTAACAAGAATGAAACGAAAGTCGGACTCGGTTCACACCAGACTTACAAAAACAAGAGAAAGATGAAGCACTTCCCGATTAAGGAAGTATTTCACAATGGAGGTTTCTTAAACCCTCGCTCAAGAGGTTAATGTTGTAACCATTGAAGAGGATGAAGATGATCCATCCGAATCAAGAGTGGGGCACTTATTTGAATAGCCCGAGTATGTGTCTCAAGAGGAATCATATGCACCGATCGATCAATTCAAAGACATGTCCCCGCAAAGAACATGAAAATCCGCCAGCCCGCCGAATTTGGGATACCTGGGAGAACCAAGTGGCAAATACGACTACATGGTGAAATACTCTACCGTAAAGCTCAAAAATCCGGATTGAAGATATCCAACCCACGGATGGTGATGACTTTGACTACCCTAGTCAATCGTAAGAGGAATACTCGCCTTCTCAAACTAATCAATGATCGAGGTCCCAAATGAAGATCTCGCTTCAATACTTCCGTGGATTTCACCAAGCCGATCCTCGGTTACCACTACATCAACATGATCATCAAGATCAAGAGTATGATTCAGGATACGATGCGAGTGTCACGACAACGAGTCTCTTCACTCGTAAGACTCGAAGGAACATCCCCAAGATTCAACACAAAGATCAACAGAAGTACAAAGGCTAGCTCATACTTCCCGATCTCATTAATCAAGAAGATCGCTTAGCAAGCATCAAAGGCAAAGGCTCAGAGTCTCAAAGCCTCTCACCAGAATCAAAGTTTACTCAAGGGTTAAACCAAGCGGAAATTACCCGAGTACCTCGACTTCCAAGGAGTTCGCTACTATTGGAAACCCGCTAGTTAAGACTAATGTTCATAGCTCTAAGTAGTTTATCTTTGCTTTTTGTTTTGAACTCTCGCTCGCCCAAAGCTAAGAGATGTTTTATAGGGTTTAGCTTTTAAATAATTTCTCTTGTCTTGCCCAAGACAAATGAGTTTGTATTTTAGGCCCCTGCTCATACCGTGAAACATAAATAAAATGCGTTGTTTTGTTTCCACACTTTGTGTTTATTTTCATTTTACCCTTTTTGGAAATGATAATCCTAAAAACACAAGAAAAAAATCTTCAAAAAATCATAATGAAAATTAATCGTATACACTTTCAAAAAATCTCTTTAATCAAAATAAAACATGCAGATTAAACAAATGGACAAATCCATTGAAAGCATAACCTACGCCTCCCAACTGAAATCAAGTCACTGAGGAAGAAATTGAAGAAGAGATCCCGATGAAATTTCTAGTTGCTAAGGCACGAGGAAAGGATCATTCAGCCTCATAAAGAACCCTAGAAGCAATCAACTTGGGTTCCGAGGAAGATAAAAAGAAGTAATATCGAGCTTTCTCGCTTGAAGTGTCAAAAGAAAACCGATAAGTCTTCTCAAAGAATATGTTGATGTGTTTGTTGGTCCTACCAGACATGCCGGTTTGGATACCAAAGATAGTAGAGCATCACTTGCCGTTAAACCAATGTCCGCCGCTTACAAAATCGAGGAGAGTACATCCTGAGATGGCTGAGAAAATCAGAAAAGAAGTTCAAAAGCAGCTCGACCCTGGTTTCCTTATCACTTCTGAATATCCCCAATGGCTAGCCAACATAGTACCTGTATCCAAGAAAGATGGAAAGGTCAGAATGTGTGTTGACTATCGAGATCTGAACAAAGCTAGTCCAAAGACGATTTACTTCACCGCACATCGACATGCTAGTGGATAGTAATCGCCAAATTCAACGCTTTTTCCTTCATGGATGGTTTCTCCGGTTATAATCGATCGAATGGCTCCTCAAAGACATGGAGAAGACATCTTTATCACGCCATGGGGCACTTTTGCTACAAGGTAATGCCATTTGGATTAAAGAATGCAAAGAACTTACCGTAGGGCAATGACTACTCTTCCATGACATGATGCATAAAGAGATCAAGTCTACGTGGATGATATGATAGCAAAGTCCGACACAAATACATATAGACTATCTTTAAAGCTATTTCAACTAATTTCAAATTCACCGAATCCAACAAATGTACCTGGGGTAAGGTCCTGAAAACTCCTAGGTTTCATTGTCAAAAAGGAATTGAAGTTGACCCGACAAAGTCAAGGCTATTCAAAAATGCCTACACCACATACGGAAAAGCAAGTAAGAGGATTTCTTGACGGTTGAATTACATCTCCGATTTATCTCTCGTGATGACGCTACTGTGGGCCGATATTCAAGCTCGCAAAGATCAAAAGGTTGTGGACAAGATTGCCAAAAGCATTTGACAAGATCAAAGAATACCGTCGAACCACCAATACCGATCCCTCCAGTGAAGGAAGACCATTAATCTTATACCACCGTATTAGAAGAGTCCATGGCTGCGATTGGACAACAAGACGAAACCGTAAGAAGGAGCATGCCATCTACTACCGAGTAAGAAGTTCACGGATCCGGAAACTGCTATCTACGCCGAGAAAACATGTCGCGCTTTGGTATGGACTTCAAAACGCTTCGCCAAGACATGATCAATCACACGACTTGGTTAATCTCCAAATGGATCCGATCAAGTACGTTTTTGAAAAGCCACTTTAACCGGAGAATCGCTTCGATGGCGACATGCTACTATCCGACATCCAATACCGCACTCGAAGCGTTAAAGGAAGCATTCGCCGATCACTTGGCTTATCACCGCCAACGAATACCAATCTCTCAAGTTTGATTTCCAGACGAGGATGTTATGTACTTGAAGATGAAAGATTGTAACGAACCGCTACTCGGAGAAGGACCAGATCCAGAATCCAGATGGGGCCTAATCTTTGATGGAGCAGTTAATGTTTTTGGCAATGGAATTGGGGCAGTCATCATTACTCCCGAAGGTTCTCATATACCATTCTCTGCCAGGTTGCTATTTGATTGCACCAACAACATAGCAGAATATGAAGCATGCATCATGGGTATTGAAGAAGCCATCGACTTGAGGATCAAGATCCTTGATATATATGGAGACTCAGCCCTTGTGATCAATCAAATCAAAGACAAGTATGAAACTCATCATCTTGGTCTAATTCCTTACAGAGATTATGCAAGACGATTGTTGACTTTCTTCAACAAAGTTGAACTGCATCATATCCCTCGAGATCAAAATCGATATGCGCCTTGGCTACTCTATCTTCCATGTTCAAAGTCAACGATTGGAATGATATGCCTAGAATTCGATCGACGCCTTGAAAGACCCGCATATGTGTTCGCAATGTATAGCCTTTTGACGATAAACCGTGGTTTCACGACATCAAACGCTTCCTTCAAACACGAGAGTACCCACTGGGGCATCGTACAAGGATAAGAAAACTCGAGGAGGCTTTCTAGGAATTTCTTCCTAACGAGGATGTGCTATACAAAAGAAACTTCGACATGGTTCTGCCCGATGCGCCGATGACAAGAAGCGTACACGATCATCCATGAAGTGCATGAAGGGTCCTTTGAACCCATTCAAATGGGCATGCAATGTCCGAAAGATTTTAAGAGCAGGATACTATTGATAACGATGGAATCTGATTGCGCAAACACGCCAAAAGATGTCACAAGTGCCGATCTACGCAGATAAGATCCATGTGCCTCCGACTTACTCAACGCTCTCTCTCCGTGGCCTTTTCCATGTGGGCATTGACATGATTGAATGATTGAACTAAAAGCGCCCAACGGACATCGCTTCATTCTAGTAGCCATTGACTACTTCACCAAATGGGTCGAAGCAGCGTCTTACGCCAACGTCACAAGACAAGTGGTTGTGAGGTTCATCAAGAACAACCTCATTTGCCGATATGGAATTCCAAGTAAGATCATTACTGATAATGGATCAAACTTGAATAACAAAATGATGAAAGAACTGCGGTGAGGAATTCAAGATTAGCATCATAACTCGCTCTCCTTACCGCCAAAGATGAACGGCGCCTGCTGAAGTGCCAACAAGAACATCAAGAAGATTGTCCTAAAATGGTCATCACTTACAAAGACCCGCACGAATGTCGCCATTTGCTCTGCATGGGTATCGTACTTCAGTACGCACTTCAACAGGGGCAACTCCTTTTTCTCTAGTATACGGCATGGAAGCAGTGCTCCCCGTAGAAGTTGAGATTCCATCAATGAGAGTTCTCATGGAAACAAAGCTATCTGAGGCTGAATGGTGTCAAAGCATACGACCAACTTGAACTTAATTGAAGAAAAGCGCCGACCGCCTCCGTGTCACGGACAACTCTATCAAAGAAGAATGAAGAAAGCTTTTGACAAAAGGTCCGACCTCGAATTCCGAGAAGGCGACTCGTGCTTAAAAGATTCTATCTTTCAAACAGATTCTAGGGCAAATGGACCCTAACTACGAAGGCCCATACATCGTCAAAAGAAGCTCAAGGGTGCATGACTCACAACCATGGACGGCGATGAACTCCCGCATCCTGTGAATGCCGACGCAGTCAAAAATACTTTGTCTAAAAACAAAAGAACAGCTGGTAAGTCGAAACCCGAAAGCGGCTTAGGCAAAATGAGCTCCTGTGGATTGAAACCCGAAGGCGATCCAGCAAAATTAGAGACAATAAATGAAATTATCCCGATAGATCGAAAACTCAAAAGGCGATCTAGGCAAAACAAGGATACAAAAAATGACAAAGTAACTGTACCAATCCGTACTTTGTCAATTTGAAGAAACTTCCACCAACGGATCTTCAATCAACTCTTCTCAAGCAACAAGCGCATTGAATTCAAAGTTGTTAGGGATAGTAGTATTTGCTTTCAATGTAGCCTTTTCCCAATAAATTATCATTTCCAACTTTTGTAAATAGTTCATGGAATCACGCCTTGGCGATCACCATTCTATCAATAAATTTGAGCCTTGTGCCTTTGTTTGCAATTTTGTTTATTCCGCTTTGCAAAATAACGCTTTTATTGTGAAAATCACTTTTTGAAACAAAATGTTTTAAATGAATTTTATTTCAAAATTTTGAAACAAAAGCAAAATTCTCCTTTGAAACTATGAACACGGAAATAACTTCAACCTTCTCAATAGTGTTTGATCAAAGGAGTTGCCAATCACTACAGAATTTTCTCCTCAACGAAATCTTCAAAGGACGGTATTCTTATCCAAAAGAATCCCCAATCAAGTTGCCAATGAAATGCTTTTCTCCGAAAGTGTAAAACATGCAACTCAAAATCTTCATCGTGAATGTTTACACCAAAGCGTAATCTTCACCAAGTATTTGTTCGAACGTGACGCGGTCCTCTTCCCAAATATCTCTTTAGATGTCTTTGTCAAAGTAGTGTTAGCATACATATAACATCTATGACATTCATACATAATAGCATCATTCATTGCATTTTTGCATTCCTCAAATGTTTGCTTTTAAATCACACTTACTCATGTAAGTACAAGTTTATCCTCAGAGAGTCTCGCCAAATAGAAAAGATACATTTCTTTTTTATCCCCGGCAGAGTATCCACAAACAGAAATGCATTTTCTTCTCTTCACCATATTCTAACCGAGATCATTCCTCATTTGGAACAATGTCTTGATTGATCGCTTTTCGCTCATTCCTGAATAGAACCTCGTCTCTAATCAACAAAGCAATAAGCAATAGTCTCATTGTCTGAGCCGCTTATTTTCATTCCTAAACTTGTCATAAAAATTTTGTTCTTCTCAACAAGGTCAAATCATGACTCGCATTTGAGAAATTCCTCAAAGCTTGTCTTTCTCTCAAAAAGGAAAACTGTGTTTTCTCGATCAAAATGCCCATCTCCTCAAAAAGAGAGATCCTCGCAAAATTGTATCCAAGAAAATAGAAGCTCATTTTCGAGTTCGCTTTTCACCGTCTGTTATTCACAAAGTCAATATTCAAAATTTTCTCAAAAAAGTTACCTTGTTATAGTTATCACTTCGATAATTGGTAACATCTTCAACATTCATTACCATAAACTATCACAAGGTCGATAATTGGTAATATCATTTTCACTTACCTTAAACATTGTCACAAGGTCGATGAAGGTAATCTCTCCGCTTCCAAAGCTAAACAAACATTCACAAATTTTTCCCCTACTATGCCATTTTCTTGATGTCATCTAGGTGAAACTTTTTACAATCATTTTGCATCATCCGCATCTTTTGGTATCTTAGGTCCAAAATTTACAGATTCTCGATATTTAATATCTTTATACCTATCAAAACGAAGATATTCATCTTCATCTCTCGTGTTAAAGAAACTTAAATAGGGTATCTCATACCCCAATTTTTGACCTAATATACCACCATATATGTATCATTTCATAGCTAATTACCGCATAAAGATTAATCGGTATGGCATTCACAGGTCAAAATTAGGGTTTCATCAGATTTTCATCTGATTCAAGAGCTAACCAATTAGGGTTTGAGATTTTTTCATCTCATTTGATCTATCTTGATCAAAATATCAACCCCTGATCATCAGATAACAAAATTCTCTCACAGATCAATCGAGGATCGACCAATTAGGGTTTTGATCGGGCAAGAGAATTCTCTGACTTTTTGAGCAGTGGATGACTTTTTTGGATAGAGATTGGTCATCATATCTTAGATATAACCTCTTGACCTAATTTCTGGATTCAAATCATCACAGAAGTTCACAGACTTCATCAGTCAATTTCAGAAACGTCTGATGAAATTTCATCTGCACAGAAAAGTCAAACTTTGACTTTTGGTCAAATTTTTCAAAATAAAACTTTTTCAATCATCAAAATACTTCAAATGATCCATCATGATCATCAAAAATCAAAGAATTTGGAAAAGTCAACAAAAAGTCAAAATTTCTATAACTTAGAAAAATTTCTAAGTGTTGAAATTTCACATTTTTTCCAAACTTCAAGCCTTTTTTTCACCTAGTTCCAATTGGAATTTGAAAAAACTCAAAACATGAAAGTTGTAGATCATGGAAAAATCTTTCCAAAATGTCCAAGAACTTCAAAATCCATAGAGGCTAGCTATGTTTTTGAAATTGAAACCAAAGGTTCCATGAAACTTAAATTTCAAAGTTCACAACTTCAATTATAGGTCATTTTGTGATTTTCTCATTTTTACCACTTGCCACCTTGCCAAAATGACTCATCAAACTGATAAACATCAGTGAGAAGTGATGATTGAAGATTGGATCAAATTGTGAAAATTGCACATGGTAAAAAAGGAAGGTTCCTTTTCTTTGCAAAAGTCATGTTTACCCTTAAGGTAACTTTGAATCACCAAAAGCCATGGACACTCTGCCTAACATTTTCAGAATCTCTTGCCTATAAAAGGATCACAAATCCAAGAGAAATGCACACCAAAGCATTGCAAGAATCATGCTTTCTTTTCTTTCTCCAAAATCAAGAGACATGATAAACTTTGAAAAACTTGCAATTTACAAAATCAAGAAAATCATGAAAGTCTTTGGTGTCAAACATGTTGTATGATCATAATTAAACTTGTTACAAGCTTAAAATTAAACTGAACAAAGCTTAAAATCGAATTCTATTTCCATTTTTTCAAAACTTTAAAACTGACTTAGAATCGAATTTCAAGTTTGGCTTGATCAATTGTTGTTCTAATGATCCATACACCTTCCATGAACATCGTGGAGATGATCCAAAACAAGAATAGCCATCAGAATTCCATTAACATCAATTTCGAGTTCCCTGCTGAGTCTGGCAGTGTTGACTTGAGTGGAGAAATTGAGTAAGTTCAAAGTGCCATCTCTAAAGCATCCTCACATGTCACTGGTACTCTAAGGATCAAGAAATCGCGATCGAAGTGTTTTAGAACAGTTTCGATTTCAACTTTTCCAGGTTAGAACACGAAACTGGTTCTCTTGATTCCTTGCACCATTTGAAAAAAACTCACGGCCGTTTTGTTTCTGCACTCATAACGAACAATAGCCCTCAATAAAATCAAACAATCATCAACTACACATCATTTAATTTAAGTTTTTCAGATTAGGGTTCATAAGTGTTCTTCGAATCAAATTTGTTCTGGGCTTAAAATAAATGAAATTAACAACCATAATCATGTTCGTGGTGAAAAATCGACCAACTTTGATGTTTACATCATTGGATTTCATTAAGAAACGAAGATTTTAGGTTGAAATTGGCAATCTGAAGATCAAACACAAACCCAGAAATTCGCGCGTGTTCTTCATTGTTCTTCATTTCAAATTTTTGAATAATCCAACATGATATCAACGCGTGTCATTTTCCACTAACACACTCAGCGCGTTTGGCTCAGTTGGTTGCTTGCTTGCTCTTAAAGTTCTCTGCCACGTACCCCACCCAAAGGTCATGGGTTCAAAACCCAGCAAGACCATTCCTTTTTTACAAAACTTCATTTTTCATGTTTTTTTTTTATCAAACTTCAACAATTTTATTGACCAATCAAAACTTCTCATTTTGAGATGATTTTTTGCACACTTGTCATTTAATATATATATTTTATGATTATGTCAAAAAAATCCAAAAATATTTTCATCTGATTAAATTTTAATCGAGCCGAAAACGACGTTCTGAAACTGTTTTCAAACCTCCTTAAAAGGTGAATTTTTCAAGTTTTCGACTTCCAATTTTTTTCAAAACCTTTCACAAATCAACTTAACATTTCAACACATTCTCAAAAACATTTTCAAATCATTTTTCAAAACATTTCATCAAACTTGCATCTTTTTACCATGATCGATCCAATTCAAACGATAAACTCGATTTCGCCTTCTCGAATTCTCGATCGATCATGGCCTCCCTTATGGTGTAAGTCCCAACCCTTTATGTACATACTAGCTTTATTTGTACATATTCAAAACATCTTTGTCAATATTCAAACATAAACAAATCTCTTTCATTTGTTTTCATTCGCTTGTTCATGCTACCAAACCATTGGTTCTAAAGGAAGGTTTCTCCCGAGCAAGATTTCTTTTAAACCAATGGGCTCCATCACGTGTAAGTCCCATAACATTCTTTTATGTACATAATATTTCTTTGTACATATCAAACTTTTATCTCAGTACATAACACGTATATTTCAAAATAAAACTTTTATCTCGTATATAATATGTGACATTTTTCTTTTGAAAATACTTTTTACATATAAACTTCAATCAATCATTTTTGTTCCATCTGACATTTTACACTAAATACCATTGGTATTGAAAGGAGCATTATCCCCGTGAAACTGCTTTCAAATCAATGGGCCTCTTATGTGTAAGTCCCAACCTCCTATGTACATCCATCTTTCTTTGTACATAAAACTCGTCTGTACATATTCATTTCTTGTACACGCTCAACTTGCGAATAATCGTTACGCTGCTTTAAACGCTCGCTCACGACACTTGTTTATATTTCATGAAATAAACATCATGCATTGTTTATATTTCCTTCATAAACTCCTGTGAATACATATCACACACACACTGCTTATACAACCGCCTAATAAATAACATAACAATTAGACTAATCAATAGTTCCCACAAGATAGCCTCCGCTGGCTTCATACAAGACAACTCATCCCCATCATGAGTTTAGCTCCACTTGGGCTTCATACAAGATATTTTTATCTCCAGCAGAGTTTAGCCTTCTCTTGGCTTTGTACAAAGAAACTCTCCACAGAGTTAGCCTCCGCTAGGCTTCAGATAAGACAACACTCGCTGAGTCACCTCTTGGGCTTCGCTCAAAAGAACTCCTCATTGAGTTTAGCCTTCTTGGGCATCATACAATGAAAGAGACAGAAATCTCTTAATGTACCTCCTCTTGGGCTTCCAATACAAAGAATCACCCGCTTAAGATAGAACCCTGAAGGATGGTTTCGGTGAAATCACTTTCAAAATTCCATGAGTAAAATTTCCGTGAAATTACTTTTACTCAGAAAGGATGATTTCTGAAACCTTTCAAGCCAAAGACACCATACCCTATAGCTTCCTCTTGAGCTCATACAAGGACCTCGATGACCTCGATGACCCGAATGCCTCCTTGGCTAACAATACAAGGACCCATGGGCTTCTTAAAAGCATCCCTTTAATCCAATCAATTTCTCCTTGAGATTTAGACATCTATCATCTCTATGGAAGAAGTATCTCATCCATTACATCACATACAACAAAAACTTTTCAAACTTTTCAAACTATTTTCAAACAAAACATCTCTTAACAAGAAGTGGTAACGCTTGACACTCAAGCAAAACACCTAATGCTTACAGTTAAAAGATTCAATCATCTTTTCAAACATCTTTCTTAAACATGTAAGTGGTAACGCTTGTACACTCAAGCAAAACACCTAAATACTTACGACGTAAAGATTTTAATCAATCAAACTTTTCAAAATGTATGTGATGAAATAGATTAGATACATTTTTCATTAAGATGACATTTGTCTGCTCTTACTAACATCCCGTTGCTTTCCACTAGCATAAGTGGAACTACGATTGCTCCGACTTTCTCAACATCCTTTGAGAATACGAGGCACAAGGTCTCATCCTTGCCGAGCAAATTTCTATCTCTCGCACCAAACAAACCATAGAACCCTGTAGATCCGAGCTACAAATGCTCGATTCCCACTAGGATATGTATGCGTAAGATCCATAGATCTTGCGAGCACAATAATAACAAAACCTAGAATCCCACATAATCATCTGTTTAAAATTCCAAAGGAGAAACTTTCCCAATCATAGAAATAGCAAATTAAAACACACAACAGATCAAACATATTCATATATAAAAAGCTATGGATAACCATATATATTTAGGATGCTCCATCTGTTCCTTTATATAACAATCCCCCTTACTCAGAATCTCCCCAATGCGTTATGTCTAGTTTGCGCTAGTCGTTACGCATACCAATATCAATTGAGGGTATTTCAGCTTTCCCCTTTTTCATAATCATCAAATCATCTTTCTTGTGTTGAAAATAATAAAGCTTGATGCTCGCGGCATCTTTATAAACAAATCAAAAGATTTAAATCGTTGCGTACCAGAAGATCTGAACTCATGTTCGCATCCTCATGGCGCGTCACCTTTTAACGGGAACAATGAGAAGGCTTGAAAGTGGCTGCAAATAGGATTTCGAAATTTGCAACTTTGTAAGAATTTTATGAATTTTAGGGTTGACTCATGAGGCTAGGTTTTCGTTTTTTGTACTTATGAATGTGTTATGTATTTATAGAGCAAGAGATTTGATCAAAAAGAATGAAAAAATATATTGCTTTGAATGCAAAAATATTTCCTTGTAAATTTTCATCAAATCTTTCCAAAATTGGATTTTCTCTTCCTTGTATGATCTTGCACGAATTTGGCATGTATTGTGGGCTTCCTTGGTCCTTCGAGATAGATAGAAATCAAACCCAACTTGTTTTATACCTTGCTTTTATATTTTATTTAATTTAAAATTGAATTAAATGCTTTAAATTAAAAAAATAGGAAGGAGGCGTGGCAAGGTGTAGAGAGTCCATGTATAATGTTAAGATCTAGTTTGGATCATAAAATTATAAGCCCATTTGGAAAAAATTTGCATTTGTCACATATTTCTCTTTGTGCACCTCCTCAAAAATGCATAACTTGTGCAAGGTGTATCTTGCTCAATTTTTAACATTTTTGGGTGTTCTTGGACTTTTTTGAAATCTTAAGATGTCCTCTAAACAACCTCTTTGGTTTCATCTCAATTGAAGTTTCCATGCTCCATAACACTTCTTTACAAAAAGTTGACCTTTTGTTGACTTTAAAAAGGACCTGTAATGTTTTGACCCATATCTTCCAAATGAAGCATTTCCTGACCAAGCTTGTGGGACATGAAGTTGTAGAGAATTGAATTCTCTTCAAAATGAGCTGTGGTGGAAGAATTTTTGATAAAGTATGTGAAAGTTATGTCTGGTCAAAGTTCTGTTGACTTTTGTCTGAGAAAGCCCAATTTGGAAACTTTGACTTTTGATCAATTCTTGATTTTTTCTTGATGAATCATGATCAACCCTTGATCAAATGATGAATATCACTTCAAAATATTGATGTTGACCAAAAATTATGAAGTTTGACTGCATGTTGACCACAATTGACTTTTTGTCCATACAACTGATTTTCAACCATCTGAGCAATTGTCTGAAGAAACTTGACTTGTAAGGCTTGAAACTTGACATGGAGATTCTTTGAATCATATGATGAGGAATGATAACCACTAGAAATGTTGGAAACCACCTTGATCTGAGGATGGCCAAACCCTATTTTGGGTTGATTGCTTAGGAGAGGGTTTGTCTGGTCAACCCTTGTGAAATCCTTGGGTATGGATATGAGAAATGTCTTGAGAAGTAGGAGGGCAAATTTTGGGGTATGACAGAAGCCATCATGAGTCTGAAAACGAAGATGAAGACTATGTAAGCGAGCAGTATCCTCCTGACAATGACAAGTACAAACAACTTGAAGACCCTCTGAATGCTGTGGAAATTTGAAAATGTCTGGGCTGAATTTTGATGATCTGAGTCTTGTTCCTAGTGTGGTAATTCCCCGCAAGTTCAAAGTTCCTACCTTTGCCAAGTATGATGGCCTCTCTTGCCCAAAGCTACATCTGAAGTCCTATGTTCAGAAGATCCATCCTCATAATGAAGATAGGAAATTCTGGATCCATTTCTTTCAAGAGAGTTTATTCGGAACTCAGTTGGAGTGGTATTATCAGCTAGAGAGTACCCATATTCATACTTGGAATAACTTAGCAGATGCTTTCTACAAGCAGTACCAGTACAATGTTGAATTGGCACTTACCGCATGAAACTACAGAGCATGTCTATGGGTCGAGACGAGAAGTTCAAAGAATATGCTCAAAAATTGAGAGATTTAGCAGGCAGAGTTCAACCACCCATGTCCAATAGGGAGTTGGTTGACATGTTCATGGGAACACTGACAGACCCATTCTTGAATCATCTGATTGGAAACTCTTCGTCCGGGTTTACCGAGCTGATATTGACAGGCGAACGTATCGAAGCTGGAATTAAGAGCGGGAAAATACAGGTAGAGTCATCCTCAAATGCTGCAAAGAAATCTTTTGGTAGTAAGAAAGATGATCGCACACAATCTATGGGGGCAGTTATGATCTCCAATCCTGCACAAGCACAACCTCAATGAGACAACGCGCGTAGCCAGAACGCGCCACGAAGATAGTTTACAAAGATCAACATGTCGTTGTCTCAAGCATTGCAACACATGTTGAAAGCAGAGCTTATTTCTTTGAGGGATCCTCCTCAACCGTCAACACTTCCTCTCCAAAGTACAATCCTAACGCGAGGTGTGCATACCACTCCGACAGCCCAGGGCACGACACCAACAACTGTTGGGCTCTGAAGAACAAGATTCAAGACATGATTGAAGCAAGGGAAATTGAATTCGACCCTCCTATCGAAACTCCGAATGTGATCAACGCACCAATGCCTGACCATGGCAAAAGTTCTAATGCTATTGACAATGACTCCTATGTTTATGATGTGAACAAGCTGACCATTCCACTGATGACTATCAAGAAAGATTTGCTACAAGCCGGTGTATTTCCAGGATGCCCTGATGACTGTCGTTGGTGTGCATCTGAATCTGACGGATGTGCTAAGTTGAAAAGGCGTATTCAACGAATGATGGACAACCAAGAAGTGTTATTTCTGAAACCTCCATCTGTGGAGAATCTGTGCGAAGACATTTCTAAGAATCTGAAGATTGAAGATGTAGACGAAGCCATACCAGAAGTCTGGGATACCTTGGGGCAGCCAAGTGGAAATTTTGATTTCATGGTGAAATATACTGCTCCTGAAAGTTACAAGATTCCAATCAAAGACATTAAGGCTACCAGATGGGGAGACGATTTCCCAGAAGACTATACCGATGTAAACACAATAAGGATCACTTCTTACCGATCCTACGCCTAGAGTGGCACCTTTGATTATTACCTCCCCCAGACCAGTACCATATTCCTCTAACAAAGCTATACCTTGGAACTATGGAGCTGAAGTTTACTATCATGGCGTCAAGCAAGAACCTTTGACCATTGAAGGCATTGCAATTGAAGCTACCAATCCTGACATCGACAACATCACCAGATCAAGCAAGGTAACCTGAACCAGAAGAGTGTTTTCTTCTGAGATATCTCCTCCAAAGGATACTACTACACCAATACACATTCCTGCTATCAAACCAATTCCCAAAACGAGAGGGAAAGAACCAGTAACTCATCCTGCTCAGACAGAAGCCAAAGGAAGTTGTTGAGGATACCTCTAAGCAAGAAATGGAGGAAATTATGAAGATCATCAAGAAGAGCGATTACAATGTTGTGGAACAGTTGGGACAAACTCCATCCAAGATATCCATGCTAGCTCTCCTATTGTGCTCTAAGGCTCATGCTAAAGCCTTAGTAAAGTTTTTGAAGAATGCTCACATACCGCAAGACACTACTGCTGATCAATTTGAAGGTTGTATTGTTAGCCTGACCGTCAACAATGGTTTGGGTTTCTCTGATGCTGATTTAACTCCTGCCAGAAGGAATCACAACAAAGCCTTGCACATCTCCATCGAATGCAAGGGAACTACATTGTCTCATGTATTGGTGGTCATCTCGCTATGAATGTCCCAATAAGAGCGCCTCGACCGACTTAATGCTATGAAGTGGTCATGAAGCCCAATGACATAATCGTGAGAGCTTTTGATGGTTCTAAACGAATAGTACTTAGAGAGCTCATTCTCATGAGTTAAAGTCGGTTCCTGCACTTTTGTCTCTACTTTCTTCTATGGACATTCATTCAACTTATTCTTGCCTACTTGACACCCTGGATACATGGGGCAGACGTTGTCACCTCCACATTGCATCAGAGATTGAAGTACCCAGTGAAGGGGAAGGTTGTTACAGTATGCGGTGAAGAAGAATATATGGTAAGTTATCTCATTCCGATACATCGAAATGGAAGGAGAATTCGCCGAAACTCCCCGCAAGCTTTCAAAGCAGCCCACGAGTCATGCTTGTTGACTCTCCCACATTCTAAAGTTACCAGAGTTCTACCGAGGATGGCCTCACCGAAAGACGCCAAAGCTGCGGTTGAAGAAGGAGGTCGTACTATTTGGGGTCAGCTCCCCGATTTTCCGTTCAAATATGACAAGATTGGTTTAGGCTACACTATCAAAGGTGAGAAGATGATACGCCGCGAACGTGCCGACAAACTTCCTTTCCACATCAACAAAAGTGGAGTCCATGCTATAGCGGACAACAACAACGACTTCGACGTCAACAACTGGATCTTCCCAACTCTAGACGACGGACTCAGCAATTGGAGGAATGAAGATGTCATACCAATCTCCTTTAGATAGGAGTAATTGCTTTTTTCTGTTATGCTTTTCGCTTTCATTACGTTCGAACAATAAACTTAAGGCCTAGTGCCTTGCCCGGGGCACCACGGCTCGTTGTGAGGGTTATTATTTGTCATTTGCATATTTTCATTCAATAAAATCATTGGACTTTTGCATTTAAATATTGTGCTCTCTTCTTTCTTTTACTTTATCACCCTTTAAAAAGTTATGTGTTCTTACACACACACACATGATACACTGCAGATTCACTCTGAATCTCATCGATAACAGCTCTGCTATTGCTAAATATGACTTCGATAATCCGATCTACCAAGCCGAAGACGAAGGTGAGGAAGATTGTGAAGTGTCAGGAGAACTTGTCAGGTTACTATAATAAGAAGAACAGGTTATACAGTCACACGAGGAGCCAGTCGAGGTTGTGAATCTAGGTACTGACAAAGACAAAAAGGAAATCAAGATAGGAGCAGGTCTTGAGAGCAGTGTCAAAAAGAGATTGGTCCAGATGCTGTGAGACTATATCGAGATTTTTGCTTGGTCCTACGAAGATATGCCAGGTTTAGACGTTGACATTGTGGTACACCGACTACCAACAAAAGAAGGTTTTCTTCCTGTGAAGCAGAAGGTTCATCGACGCGCCCGAGATGTCTCGAGAAAATCAAAGCCGGGTTACGAAACAGCTCAATGCCGTTTCCTAGCCACACTTATCCACAGTTGCGAACGTGGTGCCCGTACCTAAGAAGGATGGCAAAGTACGTATGTGTGTGGACTACCGAGATCTGAATAGAGCAAGTCCAAAAGACGATTTTCCATTTCCTCATATTGATATCCTGGTTGATAACACTGCTCAACACAAGGTTTTCTCCTTCATGGATGGTTTCTCCGGTTACAATCAGATCAAAATGGCTCCCGAAGACATGGAAAAGACTACTTTTGTTACACAGTGGGGCACATTCTGCTACAAAGTAATATCGTTCGGACTAAAGAACGCTGACGCCACATATCAACGTGCCATGATAGCCTTATTCCATGACATGATTCATCGCGAGATAGAGGTCTACGTTGACGACATGATAGCTCGATCACAAACTGAAGAAGAACATCTTGATCATTTGCGAAAGTTGTTTGATAGGCTGAAGAATTACATACTAAGACTTAATCCCAACAAGTGCACCTTTGGAGTCAGATCCGTAGAACTCTTGGGATTTTGTCGCTGGTAAAGGTATTGTCGACCGCCAAGGTTAAAGTTATTCAAGAAATGCCAGCTCCCCGTACCGAGAAGGAAGTCAGAGGTTTCTTGGGACGACTGAGCTATATTTCTAGATTCATTGCGCATCTAACTGCTACTTGTGAGCCAATCTTCAAGTTATCAAGAAAGATCAAGTGAAATGGAACGACGATCGCAAACAAATTTTTGACAAAATTAAGGAGTACCTACAAAATCCTCCTATCCTGATGCCACCAACCAAAGGAAGACCTCTTATCATGTACTTGACAGTATTAGAGAACTCAATGGGGTGTGTCTTGGGGCAACATGACGAGTCTAGTTGAAAAGAGTATGCAATATACTACCTTAGCAAAAAGTTTACCGACTGTGAAATAAGATACTCACACTGAGAAACTTAAGGCCGCTTGGCTGGGCTGCTCACGACATAGACAATATATATTGACTCACACTACCTTGTTGATCTCTAAGATGGATCCGATAAAATACATATTCGAGAAACCTGCTCTCTCCGAAAGAATAGCAAGATGGCAAATGATATTGACTGAATACGACATCCAATATACTTCTCAGAAGGCAATCAAAGGAAGTATAGTAGCCGATCATTTGGCTCATCAAGTCGTAGACGTTCGAGTTTCCAGACGAGGATGTTTTGTTAGTCACTGATTGCGAAGAACCAGGACCAGACGAAGGACCTGAACCAGGATCCCGATGGACCATGGTCTTTGATAGAGCCTCAAACGCACTTGGTAATGGCATATGCGCCATCATTACATCTCCTACAGGCGGACACACGCCTTGCACCGCCAGACTATGCTTCGACTGCACCAACAACATGGTCGAATACGAAGCATGCATCACGGGTATCAAAGCTGCTATTGACTTGAGGATCAAATTCTTGCAAGTGTATGGAGATTCAGCTTGTCGCACCCCAAAATTTACCCTCCTTTCCGTTTTTTTTTTTCTTGGAACATTTCGTTCATGTTTTCTCTTGTGCCCACCCAAATTATTTGAAACGAATGATTTGTCAAGATCTATCCGAATTTCAGTTCACAATTGTAAATTTCTCAAGCCCGAAAGGAAGTTCAAAGTTTTCAAGCCAATTAGGATGTTGGTTATGATTTAACAAGTTGGTCGTAAGTGTGAGTTCAAAGGAAATTTTGAATTCCACTTAAAGAACAATGCAAAATAGAATTATCGGATTTTCACAACAACTCGAATGTTCAAGGTTATAAGTTCGAATTCTAAGTCTTAAATTTACACCAACATTGGCGATTGAAATTTCGAACACCGTTCAAATGCGGATCTTATTCAAGTGTTCTAAAACACATTACAAAGTTCACTCAAGAATTCCTACAAGCATGGAATGTTTATGTCACAAGATTCAAGGGTACAAAGGAGAGCTCGAATATATTTGTTGCTAATTAATTCCATGTTACGAGCTACACAAAGTAGAACACTTGCAAGTATTAACTCAAGTTCTCTTAAATTTACTCAAGGATGGTTCAAGTTTGTTACAAGTAGTAATAAGAATTATTCGACATCCATTCAACTCAAGCGGTTTACATTTGTATCATTTGTTACATTTGTATTCAAATCATAAGGGTTGATTGTTTACAAGTTTCTACAAATTCCAAATCCTAAATTCTACAATTCAAAAATCTACAAGTTTCTAAAAGGTCCCTAGTCTAATGCTACAATCTCCGAAGTTGTTTCCAAGCTTGTTGTCGTCCTCCAAAGCTTTTCAACGTCGCGGTCATCCGGCTTCCTCTTCATCTTCGTGCCTAAACCATTTGACCATTGTTATCATCTCGCCACATGAAACAAAAAGAAATTGAGTTAGAAGCATAAACATAAACGAAACAAAAGCAAGAAAATATCAAAAATATTATGTTCTGGTCGAGGACTCATCATTAGGTTAGGCGGAATCAGTTTCAAACGATAAGCCCTTAATCTTAAAAGATTAATCATCGGCGAACAGCTTGCTCGCAAATCACGGGCTAGCCCGGTTCACGAACAAGCAATCGAAGCGACGATTCAAATTCGGGCTGCAAGAATAAAAGCGATATTTTCCGAAAGCATACAACGCGACAGTTCAAATCCGGGCAGCATACGCAAGCAACATTTTAATCCCAATATCCAACAAAAGTCAAAAGGCAGCAGGTATGGATCAACACAATAGGCAGCATAAGCAAAAGCAAGTATATAATCACCAAAGATATAAAGAGAGAGTAATGAGGGTATAGCAGAGCCAAAAAGAGCAAGCCAAATTATACAAGCAATACATAAAGAAGGATATGAAAGGGAAAGAGTGTTTCATGTTTTCACCCAAAGGTGAAAAGAAGTGAAAACAGAAGAAATGACAAAAATCCCTGAGCAAAAGACTAAGACAGAAGGCAATATCTGTTCAAGGATATATTACAGAGGCAGAGAGGTGTGGAAGGGACATTCACATTCATAACCAAAAAAACCAGAACAAAGAAGGAGAGAGTTCACAAGTTCAGAGTTCACGTTAAAAACACCAACATTAACCAAAAGACCAGTATGGCATCTGTTCTCTTACAAACCTTCAAAAAACCAAGCTAGTATCTGTTCTACAAAATCAAAAACAACCTAAACCATACCAGTTCAACAAACAGAAAACCAGGAAGATCAATAGAGTATCCGTTCTTATCGCGACCAATAGACAGCGGAGAAAGAGAGAAAGAAGACGAGTTTAACCATAGCAACAACCAAAGCTCAAAACAGAAAGACATAACACGATTCAAGCCAGCCCAGAAATACCAAACAGAAAACATATAGACAAACAGCAAGCAAACATCATCATGTTCCTAACCTAAAGCCTTCAGTTCATTTGCTTCGTAAATTTTCCGATATTCGAGAAAGAAGAAAGAAAAAGAAGATCTAAAGGTAATACCCGCTTTGACGTTGGAACTCCATCGCGTCCTCCTCCTTTTCCAATCCCACCAGAACACAAAACACAAGTCAAAGTAAACATCGAGTAGGAACCGTAAACCAACATGAAAACCGGATCGGAGAAAGAGAGAAGAGAACAACCCATCGCGACGCCATGGTGAGAGAGAGGCGATCGCGATGACGCGTGAGAGAGAGAGATGAGTCAGTGACCGCGAGAGAGAGAGGGACGATTGCATCGGTGAGAGAGAGAGGTGAGAACGCTGAGGTTTCAAGGTACCATGAGTGTGAGAGAAGAGGAACCCGTGAAGCCAACGCGAGAGAGAGATCGATTCGATTGTGTTGTTTCAAACAACATTTTTATTTTATTTTATTATTATTTATTTTCCAAAAAATTATTAATAATAATATATAAAGAAATCATCTTATTTTCTTTATTTTCTAAAATTTCTTTTTTCATAAAATCTGGTGGTGACACATGTCACCACCTTGTATTTTCAATAAAAACTTTCTTCTTTATTTTATTATTATTAGTAAATTCATTTTAGAAAAGTTTTCATAGTTGGATAAATATAAATATGTGTGGTGTAATGTTATTATTTTTGGAACCATCGAGTACTTTGGGAGTGGACGATTGGACTCAAAAGCACGTGAGGCATTATGCTTCGGTCAAGATCGATGGTTTTTTTCTCTTACTCCCACCTGTGCTATTTCGAACTTATCTCTTCGATTAATTTATTTTTCGTAAGTAATATCTTTTGTGCGATGTACTAAGTAATTATTGGATCTGATAGTTTGTATTTGATGATTTATCGATTAAACTATTAGTCGATTTTTCATCAAATGTAAAAATCATCTCTAATAATTATTTAAATTTCCGATTGTATTGTATGGTATTTTTGTCTATTTACTTCTTCATTCAAGAATTATTCACCAATGTACACATTGCACACAACTAAAATTAAAATCAATTCGATTTCATCTTGATTGGCTCATACCGATTTCTTAAAGGGTCTCATGGTTGGGATGGGCATGGCTATCCTCACGAGATTGGTTAAAGCCCTTGTTGCTTTAATCGATCATAACCCAAAACAACATTGGTCTATATACCAATCACCATGCACCGTGGTCTCATGGTCAGATAGGAGCACCTATCCTCACGAGGTTAATTAAGTCCATATACTTGATTAATCATAACCCGCTTCCATTTTCTCTCAAGACGCCGCATCGAATGCTTTCATAATTTAAAACCTCGATCCAACGCCGAGTTGCTTTTCAAAACAATTTCACAAATACTCTACTTCTCCTCCTCCCAAACATATGGTAGTCACCAAGATCGACCGACCGTATGTTTGGTGTCTTAATTGAATTAATCAAACGTGAACCATGCTTCACTTCACCTTTTCTTAAACAAAAGCTTTGGTAGAAAAGATGATTCGATGTTTCGCCCACTCATCCGAGTAATGGGGCGTAGCCGCTGAACGCTTATGGTCCAATACTTGTCTCCCACATAAAAACAATTCAACTCACTCAAACTCTTTTATCGCTCATACGATCATAAAACTCTTTTCGTGATAAAGAGAGGTAATAGTTCTAATGCGAACGAGGACTTAAGCTTTTCAAACAAACAAAACAAGTCCTAGTTCAAAGCATTTGAACGCCTAAACGCACGATTTTTCGTATAAAATCAATGCAACCAATTAAAACCTTTTTAAGAGGAACTACGAGTTTTGACTTTCCCATTGCACAAGGGAATATAGGCACACCTGCTCAAACCGTACAAACTCAAAATAATAAATAATCAAATTTATTTTCTTTCATAACTTAGAGATTAGCGAATATACACACACACGTGAACTAAATGGGTCCCATCGAGTACGATGGATGGGTGGCTAACACCTTCCTCTTACATAACCGACTTCGATTCCAATTTTTGGTCGTAGATCGCCTTATCCGCATGTTTGGGGTTTTATCTATATTTTCCTTTCCTTTGGAATAAATAAAATTAGGTGGCGATTTCACTAGTTTTCTAGAATTGAAAAGATTTTTGAAAATCGAGTTGCTTCAACATGGACTTCACTGGGAGTATTGACTAAGCGTGTCAACCCTAGTTTGGTTCTTCGATGTGTTTATTTTCGCTTTATCACCCTATTTGTGTGTTTAATTTCACTGCTCATTTCGCTTTAATTATTACCTTGTTGATATATTATTGTGTGTGGAATGATGGATGGGACTATAGGAAAAGCCCACTACCAAGGCTATAGAACACATAAATTAGAGTGGTTGCGAGTATTGATTTGCTAGACTAAATGTCTTGTAAGTTGGTGCGAAGACCACACCTAGGGAGGTTCTTCGAAGACATTATCGCCGATTGCAAGTTATTTTTGCATTGACGATAGCGTTGTTAGAAGGATTTTTCCCTAGTTTTGACCTTTAAGGAAAACCTAACTCAGAGGCTTTAAGAATGCTCAAATGAGACATTCTTGATATATCATTTAATCACAAATTTATTTGCGCGAAAATGATACACCTAAGTGGGATCAATGATTTGAGCACCCCGCTTAGATCCCCAGACGAGGGTTACGCTTGTTATATCATAGACCGCTTTGTCTATTCGGTCAATATGTAACTCTCCCTCAAACCAAAGCTTTGTAGCTGCAAGTATCTTTCGATGCACGAGGATTTGTGTTTGTTGTATCAAAAACCCTAAGAGCCATCCAGGGGAATTGTTGGAGACGTCAAACCATGTCCGACCGCCCTTTTAAACCCTTGTATGTCTAACTTTACATGTGATTTTGCGATAACATCAATATGTATCGATCACATTCTTACATGCATTATCATCATTGCATTCTTACATGCATTGTCATCATGTTGCATTCTTGCATGCATCACCATCATGTGGCATTCTTATAATTACCATCATACATGGCATTCTTATATGCATCGCCATCATATGGCATTCTTACATACATCACCATCATATGGCATTCTTACATGTATTATCATCATATGGCATTCTTACATGCATTACCATCACATTGCATTCTTACATGCATTACCACATCGCATTCTTACATGCATCACCATCATATGGCATTCGATATGTATTACGCTATGTTGCATTCTTACATGCATTACCATTACATCGCATTCTTACATGCGTTGCTACTATATTACATTGCATTCTTACATGCATTACCATTACATCGCATTCTTACATGCGTTGTTACTATATTACATTGCATTCTTACATGCATTACCATTACATTACATTCTTTAATGCATGGATTTCATCTTCATCGAAAGCTCATTTCATTTCCTCCGCCCGTAAATATCAAATTGTCTACTCGACACGCTCGTAACTCAAGGATGTCTCGTAGGGCTAGACGAGCTTCAGATGGTCGAACTATCAAGGCGGTTAAGCACTGAAGAGTCAAATGAGTCTGGTCTGGATCTCTTGCAAGTCAGGTTGAAGAGAGAGCAACACCGCACCAATCTCCGCAAGTTTGGTTGTCGCCTATCATCCGATGTCTCCATGAATCAAGGACATCCACACGTAGCGAACCTCCTTCGAAATTCTCCCATCGAGTATCGCCCTCGACCTTCACCTTCAAAAAATCTCGACAAAGAATTGCTTCCCGATCGAAGAAGAAGGAACCAAATCAGCGTATTAATCCGCATTATCGCCGATATGCTCAACAGGATATTCAGCCAATCCCAATGTCGTATTCTCAACTATTGCCTTACCTGATTCAGAGTGGTGTTGTGATACCAAGGGAATTGAAGCCAGTACCAGGGGTTGCCAAAGCTTGGTTTGATGAGAAAGTTAAATGTGATTTTCATGATGACTCTGTAGGACACGAAACTGAGAATTGTTCGGCCTTCAAATGCACAGTTCAAGAGCTAATTGATGATAAGATTCTGTTTTTCAAGCAGAATGGGTCGAGCTTAGACATCTTGCTCGCAAGGTCTAATCGTAGCAATTTTGAGGAACTTCCAAAACTCATTGGGACAGTTGCTTACCAAGAGGGAGTTGAGACTTTGAAGAGTAGTGGTGAAGTAGACCAGATGTTCACTTCCGAGGAGGTGGTAACCTTCAGCAAAGATATCTCAAGTTCTAGCAAAGGGAAGTCGGTTACAACACCAACTCATTATCCTCCATTACCATCTTTCGAATCTTTGCATCAACAACTTTTGTTTGATCTTCCTCAACTTCGTAGTCGAACCTCAAAATCAAACTCGGCTCAAATAATTGGAAAGAAGGAATGCTCCTCTTGATCCAATTCCTGACCTACAACAACTCGCCATATCTCGGTTCAGAAGTTCATTGGTGGTTCCTAAGTTTCTTAAACCACCAAATTTATTCCCGCTTGGTTATGATCATAACGCGCGATGTGGATACCATGCTGGTACGGTAGGACACTCAACAGAGGATTGCAATCCTTACAAAGCCAAAGTTCAACAATTGATCGACTGTAAGTACTGACTCTTCAAGGAGGGATTCGCTTGTGAATGGCAACCCGCACTCAAGTGAGCACCAAGACCACCAAGTTCATCCGATTCAACAAGTCAAGACAGAGCTCAAGTCTCCTCAACAACGATGTTTTTATTTCTTTACCGCATTTTCATATGTATCTTGTTTAATTGTTTAGACTTTGTTTGCATGTAGAAACTTGTTTGTTTTATCTTAATGCAATGAGTACGCTTGTCTTGAAGTGATCCATTCGTCACCAATCCATTCATTATCACTCTTTAAATTGATTTGCGAGCATTTTGATACTAACGTTACTAATCCTTTCGCCTAGGCAAAGATTGGAGGAGAATGACGATAATTGAAAAATGCTAGATCTCTCGAATGTATTTTGAGAGAACCTCGCTTATGATGTATGTGCCTTGTTTCAAATCCCCAAACACCGGAGTTATAAGGAGATAAACCATCGTTAGCCCCCGAGCCTTGAAGTAGGAGTTTTTTTCTTCCAAAAACCTTCATTTTAACCCGTAAGGTGTAGTGTTCAATTAACTGACGAGCGCTTAAAACTCATCAAGAGAGTAAGCATCAAAGGATACAACAATGGCTATCCTTCAAAAGGTTGAGAAAGGCCAAAACCACAGTAGTCGACCTCCATCTATCAATAGTGTGCATCAAAGGAGAATGATACCATGTTGGGTATCTTTAGCACATCAGAAAGGTCAACAAATGACGACACCATAACAGTTACCCTTCATCTACCAAGGACCTGCATACCACCGCCTTCCAAATCAAAGGTTGTGCAGATCCACGACTTGTTCAAAAAAAGAGATGAATAGAAAAAGACAAAAAAGCCCGCTAAGTCGGAACTTAGTAATAAGTCGCTTAGGCAAAAGTCAGGCAAAAGTCAGAAAGAAAAAAAGAGAGAGAAAATCTTGAAATGCATTGTCAAAAAAGATTTTTCAACAAAGAACAAGTCGGTGGTCAAATACCAAAAGACAAAATGTGAGTGACTGCCGTGTCCAAAACCTCGTATTGGTTCCTCAACCACCATAACTCCTCTCGAGAGATGAGTGTCAGACGATAGTTGAATTTAGGAACATCACGGAGAATGGGCGGCACCAAATATTTTGAGCCTAAAATCTTTTTCTAAAAACCGTGAACTGCACTCATGTTACAACCCTTAAAAGTCCTAATTGAAGCGTGGGTTAATTCAAAAGCGCATAAACTAAGAGATCGCCACTGACTCCTACAAGTGTGCTAAGTATCCGTTGGTATCATATGCTCGCCTTATCTTTCAAAAGAAAATTTTCAAAGGTTGCGCCCAAAAGTGTTTCACTCCCAAAAATCATAATGTTTTCATACAAAACTTCAAGACGATAAATGTTGCATTATAATTGTCACAATAAACATTCTTCTACATGTAAAACAATTATTTGACATTAAAAGAGTTCTCATAATGAACGCCAATGAAGAGTTTAACTTTGTCCAAAGAAGAGAAACTTGATTATTCCGCTGAGTTAGCGCTATTGGTAACAAGGGTGATGTCTAAGGACCCTTCGAGCATATCACAGTCTTCTCAAGGTTCTTAACTGGGGCAATCAATCGAAATTCAGCCCTCAAATTTCGCCAATCCGGCAAACCTTGAAGAGCAATCATCAAAAGAACAGCTTAGTCGGGACAACTCATTCTATGTTTCAATCAACTTGAAGCAATCACCCGAGACATGGGAATCTCTAAGGTCGCTTACATCGGGGCATTTCGCTTCAATCTTTTTCGAACCAATCGCCCAATCAACTGAGAAAATTACTCGACGCTGGAAGCCTTCAAAAGCTCTCATTCCATCAGTTGGTTGCTCACATATTGTTGATCCAAGGCTACCGTGACGATAAAGCTCTTAATTGGAGCAAGTGTTCGCTCAAGGATCAATCACTGGCAATTACTTCGAGACGTAGGTCTCTAAAGCTCGCCCCGAGGTGTGTCTTCCCGATGCTCGCATGGCTCCTTATTCAACGATCCGAGGAAATACTGAGATGTAGAAGTCTTCCAAGACTCATTCTAGAGCAAGCTAAAAGATTCATCCAAGCAACTACTTCGAGACGTGGAGTCTCTCCAATGTTTCATCCATATACGCAAAGTCCGCCACTCTAAGATTTGATAAATCTAAGGAGGTTATTTTGAGACGGAAATACTTCCAAACTCCTATCAAGTATTATATCGTAATATCCTTTGAAATACTGATGATCAGAAAGTACCGTATCACGTGATGCCGGACACCTTTTCAAAGAAAGATTTTAGAAGATCTACCAGATCGGGCATATTGAGATTCAAGTGCAAAATCTAATGCCACCGATTCCCACGCATGGGGCACACCTCTAATCATCATTATCCGATCAACTAAGTTTGCTATTCTTCTTTCTACAAGAATTAGCATTGCAGCCCTTCCAAATGACAATTCAACATTTGAGTTTGGCCAATCATCTTATTGTGTCAGTGTTCTTTATCCTCCAAACTAACGATGTCGAGGATTCAGCTTGATAGCCAAGCAGATTAATTCAAGATATTCATGCATTCATTCATTCATTCATGCATTCATATCATATACTACATAGCACATTCAGCTAGACTCAAAGTTATTCCAAGATCGGTTAGTGATTCTTCTCAGTAATCATAATTTGAAGACTATTTTGAATGATAAATTTAGTTCTTCCGATCACCGCTTGAGGGCTTGACCATAATTGGTCTATAATGATGATGATTCTTGAATCAATCTATTCCGAGTGATCGGGTTTCCCAAGCGAACTCTTGTATCAATGGACCTTCTTTACAAGGTTTCTTTAAAAGTACCCCATTAAAAGCGTAAGACTTTTCTCGATGACAATCTAGCTTTTCTCCCCAAAGGTCGTGGGAATGCTTGTGTGAAAGACATGTTGACAATATTGTCATCTCCCCAATGAAGTCTCTTCCCATAGAATCGATCGATCATCCCCATGAACTCTTATGACAACAAGATCGCTCAATTGATTCCCTGATGTATTCCTTCTCTCAACAAGATTGTGAAATCATGCATCATTTGCATTAGAAAAATCATCTCACGATATCATACTCATGCATTAGCTTCGCTATTTGTTTGCGGTGTTTTTCAACGTAAACCGAGATATCCTCGTAAGGACCAAAATTGAAGGATTAGTTCTCAGACGACAAAATTATCCTATTCTCCCCAGCACAAGTGATATACTTGTATGGATCTTAACAACCGATGGTTTCTCCAATCAAGATTTCTTCCTCAAGCAGCTTGTCTTTTCGCTTGGACTCAAATGTCAAGAAATTATTCAACCGGAATCCCTCATGAATTTTCCACATGGTTTTCTTACAAAGTTTCCCCAAATAAGCTTATTCTTCTCCCCAAGTGAATCTCCTTCAGAAAGGATTACTACAATATTATTCCTGGTATTTTCGAGATTTCTTTCAGACAAGAATCTTCTCAGCAAATACTATTGGCGGTGACTTCCACAATATACTCCTCTGAGTTATTCTCAAAAAATTACATCAAACTTCTGGTGCGTTTATTTCCCCAGTAAGTTATCAACTACTCAGCAAATAAATATCCACCCGTGGGATGTTTATTCAATCTCAGATATTTCTCCAACTCGACGCTGATCTACATATCCACTTGTCGCAACGCATTGTCCATACAATGTCAAGAAATGAAGCTCATACCTAGAAGTTTTTCACCAAAGTAATCGATTCTTCTATCAAAGAAAGCTATCTCGCATACAAATTGAAGATCTTGTCAACTCGTGGTTGTTCAACATGTCCGACATGTTCAAGAAGATCTCTCATCGCGTAAACGCCTAAACAAGATTTACCGACCTCATAAACATCTATATCACGCCGGTGTGCTGGATATTGTTATGTTTATCCCCAGAGAATTGTATTCTTGGGTGCGCTACTGATTTTGTTCTGCGGGTAACTCAGAGGTTACACGGTCAAAGACATTCAGCATGCCATGGCTCCTCGTGACTTTCGCGGCACCAACAATTCGATATTGTTCTAGCCATATATTCAGAGAACTCTTTGTTAAGTTCTCAACCATGTCATTTTTCAATTCTGTTTAAAGGTTTCCAGGTATTCCTTAGTCAATCAGAGAACTCTTTGTTAAGTTCTCAACCATGTTATTTCAATTCTGTTTAAGGTTTCCAGGTATTCCTTAATTCAGAGAACTCTTTGTTAAGTTCTCAACCATGTCATTTTTCAATTCTGTTTAAAGGTTTCCAGGTATTCCTTAGTCAATCAGAGAACTCTTTGTTAAGTTCTCAATCATGTCAAATTTTTCAATTTTGTTTAAGGTCTCCAGGTAGTCCTTAGTTCAGAGAACTCTTTGTTAAGTTCTCAATCATGTCATTCAGAGAACTCTTTGTTAAGTTCTCAACCGTGTCATTTTTCAATTTTGTTTAAGGTCTCCAGGTATTCCTTAATTCAGAGAACTCTTTGTTAAGCTCTCACCATGTCAATTTTTCAATTTCGCTTAAGGTTTGTGTATTCCTTAGTCAATCGTAGAACTCTTTGTTAAGTTCTCGCCTTGTCAATTTTTCAATTTTGTGTAAGGTTTCCGTATTCCTTAGTTATCGTGGAACTCTTTGTTAAGTTCTCATCATGTCAATTTCTTAATATATTGCTTTTCTTTTCGCTGAGAAGTTCGCTTCTTCTCATAGCATTTTCATTAAAATTGTTGTAAAACTCATTTCGGTTACACAATTATCCCCATTGTCGAAATCTCCTAATTATTTCTCACCGTACTTTTGTGTTAAAGCATTCCGTTAATGCTTAGTAAGTTTTCTTCAAGTGTTTTTCTTGGCTCCGAACCAAGATATGTTATCCGCTTTTGTGGCATTGGTTTCCCGCCGGGAAAATTTTTGGTTCTTCTAGTATTCAATCCTCTTCCACCTTGAACGCTCGAAGTTGTCAATCTTTCTCACTTACCGTGTCTAAGATGATTGAATAGGGGCAACTGTCGCACCCCAAAATTTACCCTCCTTTCCGTTTTTTTTTTTCTTGGAACATTTCGTTCATGTTTTCTCTTGTGCCCACCCAAATTATTTGAAACGAATGATTTGTCAAGATCTATCCGAATTTCAGTTCACAATTGTAAATTTCTCAAGCCCGAAAGGAAGTTCAAAGTTTTCAAGCCAATTAGGATGTTGGTTATGATTTAACAAGTTGGTCGTAAGTGTGAGTTCAAAGGAAATTTTGAATTCCACTTAAAGAACAATGCAAAATAGAATTATCGGATTTTCACAACAACTCGAATGTTCAAGGTTATAAGTTCGAATTCTAAGTCTTAAATTTACACCAACATTGGCAGATTGAAATTTCGAACACCGTTCAAATGCGGATCTTATTCAAGTGTTCTAAAACACATTACAAAGTTCACTCAAGAATTCCTACAAGCATGGAATGTTTATGTCACAAGATTCAAGGGTACAAAGGAGAGCTCGAATATATTTGTTGCTAATTAATTCCATGTTACGAGCTACACAAAGTAGAACACTTGCAAGTATTAACTCAAGTTCTCTTAAATTTACTCAAGGATGGTTCAAGTTTGTTACAAGTAGTAATAAGAATTATTCGACATCCATTCAACTCAAGCGGTTTACATTTGTATCATTTGTTACATTTGTATTCAAATCATAAGGGTTGATTGTTTACAAGTTTCTACAAATTCCAAATCCTAAATTCTACAATTCAAAAATCTACAAGTTTCTAAAAGGTCCCTAGTCTAATGCTACAATCTCCGGTTGTTTCCAAGCTTGTTGTCGCCCTCCAAAGCTTTTCAACGTCAGGTCATCCGCTTCCTCTTCATCTTCGTGCCTAAACCATTTGACCATTGTTATCATCTCGCCACATGAAACAAAAAGAAATTGAGTTAGAAGCATAAACATAAACGAAACAAAAGCAAGAAAATATCAAAATATTATGTTCTCGTCGAGGACTCATCATTAGTCAGTTAGGGCGGAATCGTGTTTCAAACGATAAGCCCTCGTAATCTTAAAAGATTAATCATCGGCGAATGTTGCTCAAGAATCACGGGCAGTCTGGCCACTTAACAAGCAATCAAGCGACGATTCAAATTGGCTGCAAGAATAAAAGCGATATTTTCCAAAGCATACAACGCGATACCAAATCCGCAGCATACACAAGCAACATTTTAATCCCAATATCCAACAAAAGTCAAAAGGCAGTATGGATCAACACAATAAAAGATAAGCAAAAGTAAGTATATAATCACCAAAGATATAAAGAGCAGAGCAGTAATGTAGGGTATAGCAGAGCCAAAAAGAGCAAGCCAAATTATACAAGCAATACAGATAAAGAAGGACATGAAAAGGGAAAGAGTGTTTTAAGCATGTTTTCACCCAAAGGTGAAAAGAAGTGAAAACAAGAAATGACAAAAATCCCCGAGCAAAAGACTAAGATGTAAGGCAATATCCTGCTCAAGGATATATTATGAGGCAGAGAGGTGTGGAAGGGACATTCACATTCATAACCAAAAACCGTAAAGAAGGAGAGAGTTCACAAGTTCGTAGTTCACGTTAAAAACACCAACATTAACCAAAAGACCAAGATGGCATCCGCTCTCTTACAAACCTTCAAAACCAAGCTAGTATCCGTTTCTACAAAATCAAAACAACCTAAACCATACCGCTCAACAAACAAAACCAGAAGATCAATAGAGTATCCGTCTTATCGCGACTAATAGACAAATGGAGAAAGAGAGAAAGAAGACGAGTTTAACCATAGCAACAACCAAAGCTCAAAAAGAAAGACATAACACGATTCAAGCCACCCCGTAAATACCAAACAAAACATATAGACAAACAAAGAAGCAAACATCATCATGTTCCTAACCTAAAGCCTTCAGGTTCATTTGCTTCAGAAATTTTTCTGACATTCGAGAAAGAAGAAAGAAAAAGAAGATCGGAAAGGTAATACCCGTTTTGACGAAGGGGTTGCGAACTCCATCGCCGTCCTCCTCCTTTTCCAGTCCCACTCTGTAACACAAAACACAAGTCAAAGTAAACATCAGTAGGAACCAGAAACCAACATGCAAACCGGATCGCGGAGAAAGAGAGAAGAGAAACAACCCAGATCGCGACGCCATGGTGAGAGAGAGGGCGATCGCGATGACGCGTGAGAGAGAGAGAGGGATGAGTTGTGACCGGCGAGAGAGAGAGAGGGACGATTGCGATCGCGGTGAGAGAGAGAGGTGAGAACGTTGAGGTTTGAAGGTACGGCGAGTGTGAGAGAAGAGGAACCCAGGAAGCCAACGCGTGAGAGAGAGACTGGGATTCGGATTGTGTTGTTTCAAACAACATTTCTTTTTATTTTATTTTTATTATTATTTATTTTCCAAAAAAAAATTATTAATAATAATATATAAAGAAATCATCTTATTTTCTTTATTTTCTAAAATTTCTTTTTTCATAAAATCTGGTGGTGACACATGTCACCACCTTGTATTTTCAATAAAAACTTTCTTCTTTATTTTATTATTATTAGTAAATTCATTTTTAGAAAAGTTTTCATAGTTGGATAAATATAAATATGTGTGGTGTAATGTTATTATTTTTGGAACCATCGGAGTACTTTGGGAGTGGACGATTGACTCACCGCTAGCACGTGAGGCATTATGTTTCGTCAAGATCGATGGTTTTCTCTTACTCCGCCACCCGTGCTATTTCGAACTTATCTCTTCGATTAATTTATTTTTCGTAAGTAATATCTTTTGTGCGATGTACTAAGTAATTATTGATCCGATAGTTTGTATTTGATGATTTATCGATTAAACTATTAGTCGATTTTTCATCAAATGTAAAAATCATCTCTAATAATTATTTAAATTTCCGATTGTATTGTATGGTATTTTTGTCTATTTACTTCTTCATTCAGAATTATTCACCAATGTACACATTGCACACAACTAAAATTAAAATCAATTCGATTTCATCTTGATTGGCTCATACCGATTTCTTAAAGGGTCTCATGGTGGGGATGGCATGGCTATCCTCACGAGATTGGTTAAAGCCCTTGTTGCTTTAATCGATCATAACCCGAAAACAACATTGGTCTATATACCAATCACCATGCACCGTGGTCTCATGGTCAGATAGAGCACCTATCCTCACGAGGTTAATTAAGTCCATATACTTGATTAATCATAACCCGCTCCATTTTCTCTCAAAGACGCGCATCGTAATGCTTTCATAATTTAAAACCTCGATCCAACGCCGAGTTGCTTTTCAAAACAATTTCACAAATACTCTACTTCCTCCTCCCAAACATATGGTAGTCACCCAGATCGACCTCGACCGTATGTTTGGTGTCTTAATTGAATTAATCAAACGTGAACCATGCTTCACTTCACCTTTTCTTAAACAAAAGCTTTTGGTAAAAGATGATTCGGATGTTTCGCCCACTCATCCGAGTAATCAGCTAGCTGAACGCTTATGGTCCAATACTTGTCTCCCACATAAAAACAATTCAACTCACTCAAACTCTTTTATCGCTCATACGCGATCATAAAACTCTTTTCGATAAAGAGGGTGCAATAGTCGTTTCTAATGCGAACGAGGACTTAAGCTTTTCAAACAAACAAAACAAGTCCTAGTTCAAAGCATTTGAAACGTCTAAACGCACGATTTTTCAGATAAAATCAATGCAACCAATTAAAACCTTTTTTAAGAGGAACTACAGAGTTTTGACTTTCCCATTGCACAAGGGAATATGTAGGCACACGGTTCTGAAACCGTGCCAAACTCAAAATAATAAATAATCAAATTTATTTTCTTTCATAACTTAGAGATTAGCGAATATACACACACACGTAGAACTAAATGGGTCCCATCGAGTACGATGGATGTAAGGGGTGCTAACACCTTCCTCTTACATAACCGACTCCCGATTCCAATTTTTGGTCGTAGACCGTCTTATCCGCATGTTTGGGGTTTTATCTATATTTTCCCTTTCCTTTTGGAATAAATAAAATTAGGTGGCGATTTCACTAGTTTTCGAGAATTGAAAAGATTTTTGAAAATCGAGTTGCTTCACAGCTATAGTGATCAGTCAGATTAAAGGCGAGTGGGATACGAAGCATCCGAATCTCATTCCATATCGGGAGCATGTGTTGAGTCTGATCCCTTACTTCGAAGAAAACACTTTTGATCACATCCCACGAGAAGAGAATCAGTTGGCAGATGCATTAGCTACCATGTCATCTATGTTCAAGGTCAGATGGGACAACGAAGCTCCCCAAATCATCATCGAAGGATTTGACGAACTAGCATACTGTTGTGAACTAGATACCAAAGAGAAACCTTGGTTCTACGAAGTAAATAGGTATCTCAAAGGTCAGGAATATCTCGCATGGGGAATCTGTCAATGACAAGAAGTTCTTAAGAAGATTCACATCCAAATATTTTCTCAGTAACAACACCTTATACAAGCGCAATCACGACTTGGCTTATCTGTGTAGACCGAAAAGTAATGTATCATGGAAGAGTTACATGAAGGCGCATTCGGTACCCACTCCAGTGGACATGCAATGGCTAAGAAGATTCTAAGAGAAGGTTACTATTGGTCCACCATGGAACCTGATTGTTATCGCTATGTTTGATCTTGTCACAAATTCTAGATATACGCAGAAATAGTGCACATACCCCAGTACCCTTCAATGTTCTGACCACTCTGTGGCCTTTTGAAATATGGGGCATTTACATGATTAGAGAAATCAAACCTACCGCCCAATGGACATCGCTCCATCCTCGCTGCCATTTACTACTTTATCAAATGGGTAAACCTCGTCGATCTCGTTACTAAGAATGTCATGGGCTCGATTCATCAAGCATAATCTTATTTGTCAGATATGGCCCTTGAAAGCATTATCACGGATAATGGTACCAATCTCAATAACAAAATGATCACTGAACTCTGCATGCAATTCAAGATTAAGCATCAAAACTCTTCTCCATATCGGCCAAAAATGAACAGCGCAGTGGAAGCCGCCAACAAGAATCTCAAGAAGATCATACAAAAGATGACAGTGACCTATAAGGATTGGCATGAGATGTTTCCATTTGCTCTCCACGGTTATCGCACCACAATACGAACAACTATAGGGGCAACCCCATTTTCTCTTGTATATGGTATGGAAGCAGTCCTACCTATCGAGGTTCAGATACCCTCAACCAGAGTACTCTAGGACGCAGAGTTAGACAAAGACGAATGCGTCCAGACTCGCCTTGACCAGATCAACTTGATCGACGAAAAACGGCTCGCAGCTATCTGTCATGGACAAATATATCAGAAACGAATGATCAGAGCTGTCAACAAGAAAGTCAAGCACCGAGTCTACCAAGTCGGTTATCTAGTAGTCAAGCGCATCATCCTTCTGCAAGGTGATCCCAGGGGCAAATGGACTCCTACCTATGACGGACCATTTGTAGTCAAAATAGTGTTTTTCGGCGGAGCTATGATACTAAACACTATGGATGAAGAAGACTTCCCACACCCTGTGAACGCAGACATGGTCAAAAAATACTACGCATAAACGAGATCCACTAGGTCGACTGGCCTAGACAAAAATAAGGGCATCCTGGCGAACCAAAAGGGTTCAGGCAAAAATTAAGGATATATATACAAAAAAGTACACTCGGCAAGTCGAAATCCTGCAAAGACGGCTTGGGCAAAAAAGGGTATCCCGGTAGACTGAAAACTCGAAAGTGCGGTCTAGGCAAAAGTTAGGGATTTAAGCATACGACTATGTCTCGTCCAGGTCACCTACTTACAGACTACACTACTATCAACACTCCGAGATTCGAATGGCGCAAATCAGTTCAATCACTTTTTTCTGATAGCAAGGAGATGAGATGGTCGAAAATATATGAGCAGTAACATAGTTGAAATTCGACGAGATTGTTTCCACATAGCTTTTTACTATTTTGACAATTTCCTCTTACTAGGATATTTGTCTCTTGTATACAAACTGCCTGACTATAGGCCATTTTTCAAATTTAATGCAAATTCCTCTTTTCCAATTTTGTTGTTTTGTTTGCATAAAGTCCAATGATTGCTTTGAATAATTATATGCATCTGACAGTAAAACACATGTTCACAAACATATGAAAAGTGAATATAAACAGTAATTACTACAAGCTCCAGGAATTGAGATGACAACTAAAGTCACCAATACATCCCTACAAAGTCACTTCCACAAGAAATACATCCGCAGGATCATCAATCCCCACAGAGCCATCGCTCTCCCTACAAAGGCAAATCTTCTCCAACGAAGTACTACATTATCATCTTCTCCCAACATTATTCTAATACTTCAAACCTCATCACGTTAGTCCCCGAGCGGTGATCCTATCAAACTTCATCACGTTAGTCCCTGAGCAGTGATTCTATCAGCTTCATCAAGCTTCAAACCTCATCACATTAGTCCCCAAGCAGTGATCCTATCAGTTTTATCAAGCTTCAAACCTCATCACATTAGTCCCCGAGCGGTGATCCTATCAGCCTCATCAGCTTCAATGATCCTATCAGCCTCATCAGCTTCAGTGATCCTATCAGCCTCATCATCTTCAATGATCCTATCAGCTTCGTCGGCTTTAATGATCCTATCAGCTTCGTCGGCTTTAATGACCCTATCACCATGTTATGTCAGTCTCCAAGTAGTAACAGATTATGCAGTATCACATTGTTCCCCCAGTAGGGTCTATGGACAATGTAATCATCCGCAGCAAGATCTACACACCAAGATCCCCAACTGAGTATCTCTCAATCATCTTTATTACTCCAATAACATTAATATCCAAACTCGAAACTTGGTCAGATAGTGCATTAGAGGGATTTGAATCATCTCTTATTCCCCAGCCAGGGTTTTCAACAAACTCATCCCAAAGCAGAAATCAAAGATCTCCCGCAGAACGTTCCTATCTTCCTCAAGATGGATATATTTTGAAATACCATACATATACCATACATATACATTCATACATCTACATACCATACATCTACATTCATACATCTACATTAATATATCTACATTCATGCATCTATACAAAAATCATGACATGTGCATTAATCATAACACTGCCATATACTCATACGTCATAATATGCATAAGACTAACCATATCCTGTCAAGATCTATTTCCCTAACAAGTAAAAGCTATTTTCCAAACGGAAGGTCAAAGATTAATACCCGAAACAAGACGGGAGAACTATCTGAACGACCATGCAAGTTACTTCCAGATAACGAATCATGGATCAACACCCGAAACAAGACGGGAAAACTATCCGCATTCTGCCAAGTATTCATCTCAAAAGTAGCCAAGACGAAGGTTTATTCTGACTCTCCCTTATTATCAAACGCCCGGATAGCATCTTAAGCCCATCTCCGACTACACATCTTCAGCTCTCTGGATGGCATCTTTAAGCCCATATCCGATATCTCTCTCAAAAGACGAATACAGAGTCTAGCGTACGGCTCGCTCTCCAGCATCAACTTTTCCTAATGGCATCTATAAGCCCATTCCATTACGCAGCGAGTGTAAATTTTCAGGTGTACTCGAGTGTTCAATCATCTTCTACCTTCAGGCCACGAAAGGCAAGCATACAAATCTAACCCTTCCGGTACAAAAAGATTGAACAGGGGCAACTATTATACCCCAAAATTTGCCCTCATACCTCTCAAGATAATCCATCACTCCATACTCAAAGGTTTCATAAGGGTTGACCAGACAAACTCCCTTCTAAGCAATCAATCCAAGACTAGGGTTTTGCTCCTCTCAAATCAAGATGGATTTCCAAGGATTCAAATGGTCATCATACCTCATCATATATTTCAAGGGATCACTATGTCAAGTTTCAAGCTCATAAGTCAAAATTGCTCATCCAATTGCTCGATGGTTGAAAATCAATCAGTATGGGATAAAAAGTCAATTGTGGTCAACATACAGTCAAACTTCCTAAGTTTTGGTCAACACCAATATTTTGAAGTAATAATAATTATTTGATCAAAGGTTGACCAAGACTCAACAAGAAAAATCAAGATTTGATCAAAAGTCAAAGTTTCTAAATTAGGGCTTTTTAGACAAAAGTCAACAGAACTATGACCAAGCATAACTTTCACATACTTTATCAAAACAAGATACACATAATTGTTGTTAGTATGCTTCCGAATAAAACTTTGTTGATGATATATAGGCATTATTTCAATTCCTAAACACTGGAGAAATAAGGAAGCTAATCCCTTGTCAACCCCTTCGAGCCTAGAAGTTGGAGTTTCTTTCTATACGAAAAACCCGCATTTTTTACTTGGGGTAGGGTAGTTCTCAGTTAATTCGGATGTGCACTCATTCAAGACGCCTTTCAATAAAGGTTGTATTCAATCGCCTTCGCACACATCAATAAGTGTGAAGATGCTCCTCAAGTCTAAAATGATGATGATGGTTCCCGTAATCATTAAGTCAAGAACCACCGCTTTCAAAAATATCAAAAGAAAAGCCGCCAAGTTAAAATTAAAAAGGCAACTTAGGCAAAAATTGGGCATCCCGCCACCGTAATCTTAAGTGGAACGGCTTAGCAAAAGTTAGGGATGACAAAATTCAAAAAGAGTCGACTAAAGTCCTCAAACAAGAAATGTTGCAAAAAGGGTGATCAATATCTCAAGAATTCCTCGCCGAGCCATCATCACTATCAGTGTACAAGTTCAAAATCTATTGGAACTTAAATGCACAATCTGATTTAACTGAACGTAGGACTGAAGGACATCACGAAGATTGGGTTGGGTACAAATAAATTTTGAGCCTTTATCCTTTGTTTCTTAAACCGTGAACTGCACTACGTTACAACCCTCAAAAGACCTAATTAGCTGTGTTTCTTTTGAAAGCATACTACAACAAGGTTGCGTAATATGACTCCTAAAGTCTTTTGCAAATCAATTGTATTGGTATATCCATACTGTTGTTTTCTCTCTCACTTTTAAAATTTTTAAACCGCTGTGTTTTAACCAGTGATCCATTTTTTATACAGCAATTACATCATTCTCAAAATGATTTTCATTTCAAAACTTGTGCATGAGCTTTGCATTAAATTTACCATGTTTGAATAAACAATTTTTGCTTGCAAATAAGCTTTCATCATCAAGGAAGTCCAGATCGTTAGGAAACTTGGTCGTGATCCTAATCAGGCAAGTATCTTTCGATCCTCAGAATCGCTCAAGATTTGTTGCTCAAAGGTCATTATCAAAATTGTTTTAATCAAGATCTCTTTCAAGACTTATACCGGGGCACTCTTTTCCCTTAGTTATTTTCAAGAACGGAAGCCATGATCAGTTTATCTTTAACAATCATTTAATTCGGGGCAATCCAAGCAGCTCTCCAGTCTTTCCTCCAAGGATCATCATTTTGATACAGCTCGCAAGTGTGTTAGAAGTGTTTCAAGACATTTTATCTCCAAGCAGAGTTGGAAGTGTTCTCCGTGTTAAGGAATCAGAGTTCCCATCTTACCTCCACAAAAGAGTCAATCTCCGTTGTCATGAACATCTGCATTACATACTACATGCATAGATCATTCATATATCATATATCATGCATCACAAAATTCATATATCATGCATAGCAAGAGTATTTTATCCTCATTTGCATTTCCGAGGTCTTGTTACACCAATGTCTTACCTGTACCAAAATCCAACTTACTTTGTACCTACCAAAATAGTTGTTTTGTTTCTCAGATATTCAATGCATTCCTGAATATACTCGAATCTTTTTTCCGAAGTTCATTCAATGATTTTTCTGAATGTCTTCGATGATGTGTTCCAGAGTCTGTTCAATGTCCTTCTGAATGTCTCTGATGTTTTGTTTCCCGTATATTCAATGATTTTTCTGAATATGCCCGAATCTTTTTCCAAAGTTCATTCAATGATTTTTCTGAATGTCTTTGACGATGTGTTCCAGAGTCCGTTCAATGTTTTTTCTGAATGTCTCTGATGTTTTGTTTCCTGTATATTCAATGCATTTCTGAATATACTCGAATCTTTTTCCAAAGTTCATTCAATGATTTTTCTGAATGTCTTTGACGATGTGTTCCAGAGTCCGTTCAATGATTTTTCTGAATGTCTCTGATGTTTTGTTTCCTGTATATTCCATGCATTTCTGAATATACTCGAATCTTTTTTCTGAAGTTCATTCAATGATTTTTCTGAATGTCTTCGATGATGTGTTCCAGAGTCCGTTCAATGATTTTTCTGAATGTCTCTGATGTTTTGTTTCTCATATATTCAATGCACTTCTGAATATGCTTGAAGATCTTCCATTGCTCTTTTGAATGTCTTTGAGGTTTTCCCCGCAGAGTTTGTCTCATAGTATACATCATTAAAAAAAATGTGTATAAAAAAAAATGTTGCATTCAACGCTTTCTCATTATATTTTATTCACAGCATACCCATTGCATCTCAGGGTAAAATTTTGGGTTTTTGATATTTAACTATCTCCTCCTGCGATAATATGAAGCTTGATCATCTTCATATCATCTGGTTGAAGATATTTAAATAGGGGCAACTGTTGCACCCTAAATTTTACCCTGCTATTTTTCTACTTGCATTATATTTAAAATAAATAAATAAACAGTTATTCACACATTGCATTTGCATCATTTTGTCGTATTTAAATTGACCAAAAGTTGTTTAAATTGATGTTTGCATCGTTTTTAGTTGTAAAATACCTGTTATGTTACTTCATGCATTTTACCTCCTCTGCTTATTGCATTGAATTTAAATTATTTATATGTCGATGATATAGATATTTCGATTTTATAAACAGACTGTTAAAAGCAATTTGATACTGTGCGAAAATTAGCGGAGAAAATATTTCAAGTTTTCATTTTTACTCATCGCTTTATGAATCTACGTGTCGCGTAGATCATGAAAATGTACTCTCCCTAATTTTTCGATACATTTTTGAGTCTTTTTTTTAACCGTAAACGTTTTAAAATTGGGTATTCTTTATTATCATTTTATTTCAATTTTAATTATTTCAATAATTTTTCTTTAATTTATAAGACCCATAATTTATTTTAATGTACTCATTTTATTTTTTGGATAATTTATTGTCCAAACTTTTACCATTTTTTATGATTTAGGTGTCCAATTTTTATCTCAAAAAAAATTAAACAAAAATATTTTTGGGCTTATTATTTTTTGGGTGATCCAATTTTGTGGCCCATTTAATTATAAAGGGCAATTTTGGCATTTTTTAAATTATCTAAACCTAACTTTTGACTATATATTTGGGAGTTTGTTACTGTTCAAGGGGGCCAAAAATTGGAAAGGGAGGCGATTGAAAAGCGGAACAACATATGGCTATCAGAAAAGAAAAAACGCAGTTATAATACTCCTTCATCTCTATCACCGAAAAAACCTCTGTTCTTTCATTGCCATCCTCTCACTTTCCTTTTGTATCACCATCCCTTCGTACTGTCAAACCCCATACTTCAACCACCTGCCTTGCTTCCAACCTCCATCCTCAATACCCATCGCTCCCTCCGATTTCTTCCGTTCACCTCCTTCGTATTCCAGCATCACCTTCCAAACCCCATCGTAACCTCACTGCTTCCACCGTAAACTCTCTTCATTACTCCATCCGTCACCTTCACATACCCCTTACCACCATCATCATCCTCACTGTTCCCTTTACCTCCAACAACCCCCATCTCCGCCTTCGCCTGCCTTCTCGCAGCCCCATCATCACAAGAACTGCCTCGCCTCCTTCGAATCTCTCTTCCATACTCCCTGTTTCTCACCATCGCTCCTTCCCTTCGCTGTTCACCCCTTTATAAGCTCCATCTGCTTCTCAATCTCCGCCTGCCTCGTCTGTCTCAACCCACCGCACTGCTTCACCTTCACCGAACCTCCTCCTCCCTCACGGCCTCCATTCTCGCCAGAAACACGACCCACTCCCGATCCGTTTCTCTCTTCGCCTCCACGCGACTTCACCAGAATCGTCGCACTCACCCATCTCAACCTTCGTCCCTCCGTCACGATTCCTTCACCCAGTCATTAATCAAACTCATTTGCTTTCATCCTTCATTCTGCTCGACTCTCTCTCAACATCATCCGTCAAACCCCTGCTCTTAACTCCCACCTTCTCTTCTCAACTGTCGCTTTCAAACAAAGATCAACGCATCACCCTACACCCTCCGAATCTACCTTGCCTTTGTTTCTCACAAAACTCACGACACCCTTCATCATTTGCACAAAGGCTCTACCGATTCAACCACCTGCCATACTGCTGTTTCTAGTAGCTTCATCCTGTTCTAGGTATCTTTTGATTCCTCTTTTTGAGACTGTGATTATTCAAGTTAAATGGTTATGATGTTGAGAAATTTTGTGATAATTACTGAGTAGAAGTATGTGTTTGTGTTGGGGTTTTACTGATTGTTTTAATTAGAATACTGCAAAACTGTTCTGATGTGTTAATATTAAACAAAATCTGGTATCAATTTTTAATGGTTTGATATTGTTGAATCACTGATTTTGTGTGTCATTCTGATTGCTTTTGATCTGATTTTAGATAGGATACAACTTAGTTAAAGTTAACCGGAGTGTTCGTTTTGTTTTGTGACGAGTAATTGATTGAGGTCTCCATGACTAGTTCCGATGATGGTTCGACATCTATATCACGTTATTCGTGAAAGATATGACCGAGGAACTATCGTGGGCAGCCATGATATTTTGTTTTCTTTTGAATTGGTGATAAGAATCACACTTTAGTTTCGATGATGGCTTGATAATCGATGTCGCGCTTATCCGCCGCATTTATGAGGAACCATTGTATTATCTTGTTTTCACTTTAATCTTGATTGTAGTTTGTCTTTCAATATTCAAGAATAGTTTCAATGACGGTTTAACGATAACACCGCATTACGCGTACATCTAACCGAGGAGCTTGAGGGCAATGTATTGTTTATTTTGAGCAAATTCGAGTAAGAAAGTCATTTTATTTCAAGTATATTTGAGTGAATAGTGGCTGTCCGGATTATGACTACTTGATCTGGTTGGTTTTGAAACCAATCTCCATGTTTCGACTTTGAATTAAATAATAACTTGTGCACGATTTCTTTGGTTCCAATTATAATCAATTGTTTGTTTCTTCATTTGTTCATATACATTTATACTAATTTCATCTCGATTTTATACCTTGTTACTAACGCATATTCTAATTTATCGCATTTTATTTATACCACTATGCTACTAACGAGTTTATTGTTTGTGTAGACATTGAGATTATTCAAACAATGATTTTCAATTAGCATTTATTCTTGTTCATTAGCATATTCATGTTACTATTATATTTAATATTTAGTATTGTATAGATATACTTATTATTTTTATGTTTTTATTTTTATACTGTAAATATATTATACATGTTTTTTTTATTTCTTATATTTAGTATTGTAAATATATATTATATACATACTATTATTATTATACTTTATCTATTAATTCGTAAATAAGTTTGAATTTAGTTATATTAATCTTCTTTGTGTCGCAAACTTTAAATTTTTAATTCAATTTAATTTTTGAATATGTATGAACACAAGTATATTATTTAATTTCTTAGAATTAGTTCATATAATCTATTCTATATAATATAATAAAATGCAATCATTGATATTTAAATTTCTCCGTATTCTATTCTAATTAATTTACCGTTGTCTCTTTAATTTCAATTCATCCCCATTCGGAAAAATGTATCCCAATCCCCTTGTTGCATTGTAATTAACTTACCGCTTTCCATTTTATTTTACCGCTTAATCCCCATTTATAATTCATGTATCCTCTCCCAAAAACAATTCTTGTAATAATTTAGTGCACATTTATTTTATTTAATTTAATCACTTACACAAAACTAAAAAATCTTTTTTAAACTAATACTGGAATCATTTTAAACCTCGTAAGTCGACAAAGCTAAGAAGCGTCATGATGACCACACATGCACACATGTACGCTTGATCTCGGCCTTCTTAAAGGAGCCTATTTCGATCAATTGTCCCAATTGGTCGCCTTAGTAGACTAGCCCACTTTGCTAGTACACATGTAATTCAATTATTTTATACTTAGGTTGGCCACCTTGTATGGGCTTTGTCGATTTTATTTGTGATTTACAATTATCTCGATCCTATTCTTTCTCCATTCACCAAGCATTTAAAACACTTTCAATAAAATTCGACCCAACGCCGAGTCTTCTTCTCAAACCTCGATCCAACGCGTCGAGTTATTTTCAAAAAAATGAATTTCTACAAAACAAAACAAAACATAGTGTTATGGTGTTTAATTAAATTGTTAGAGTCCCGACGATTTAATTAAAATGTAAAATTTGGGCCATTAGAGGGTAACCCAATGACTTAAATATTTTATTCCATACACTTAATAAAAGTGAACTTTGTTTCACCTCACTCTTTTCATAATAAAGATTTTGATGAGAGAAGATCTGACCTCAATCACCAATCTCGAGTATTGAATCGTTAGAGGATAGCCCAACGTTTTGGTACTTGTCATCCACAATTTAAAATCAATTCCAACACATTCAATATCTTTTGTGCGCTCCAAGCACCATTTACCTTTAAACCCCTTTTCAAGATTAGACATGATTCATTTATAAATGAGATGTTTCTTCCTCTATTCCCAAGGTTTTCGACTTCTCCACTTGAGTACTAGAGGTGTTCTCAAACCCTCCCTCATGTTGGTGCGTAGTCCTTTATTCTTTATCACACCTTGTGGACGTTAGACAGTCTTCCTTTAAAAATGACGACTTGTCTTTTCATTTAAAATCAATCAACAAACAAACATTTTCTAGAAGAACTACGGAGTTTTGACTTTCCCATTGCACGAGGGAATACATAGGCACGCGGTTTCAAAACCGTGTCAAACTCAAAAATAATAAAAACATTTCTTCTCCTTCCTTTCTTATTTCAAAACTTGAAGATCGTAAAATTTTCACACTAACACACAACCACACTTTGAACTAAATGGGTACCATCGAGTACGATGGATGTGAGGGGTGCTAATACCTTCCCCTTGCATAACCAACTCCCGAACCTACAACTCTTAATTTCGTAGACCGTTTTATCCGATTTTCGTGGGTTTTATCTATATTTTCCCGTTCTTCTTTTAGAACAAATAAAATTAGGTATGATTTCAATTGCTTTTTTTGAAAATTCATTTAAATGATTTTTTGAAAAACGAGTTGCTCATGGCGACTTCATCGGGACATTTTCTCAAGCGAGTTAACCCTAGTTTAGTTCTTTGTGTGGTTGTGTGTTTATCGTTTTATTTTACTTTCTTCTTTGTACTTTATCTTATGTTTATGTTTCAATTATTTATTTTTCTATGCTTCATTTATTATCTTGTTTATATATCCATTGTGGGAATTCTTGATGGGATTATTGATGCATAGATAAGCCCACTACCAGTGCTTCTAGGTCACCTTTTTAGAATAGAGGGGTGTGAGCTCAGGTCCACCTCGACTCCATTGTCTTGTTGGCCCGGCGTAAGACTGCTTAGAGTTGGTTGTTTTAAGGAGGTTGTTGGCCCGCGATAGCGCAGGACATCAATCTTGGACAAATGACCTATAACTCTAAGTTTGTTCATGATGTCCTAACCGAGACTAAACGCCAATTTTGGATTTCGAGCATCCCGTTAAGAGCCGCTTGGGGTATACTTTTCCAAATACTCTACCACGAGGCTCTCAAGGTGATGATAGTGTTTGTTAAAAGGGGATCTGAGACTCCAAGAGACATTTAGCAAAAAACATTAGAATCGTCCCATGGGGAATTTGGGTAGAAAACTTAAAGCCATCCTATCATAGGATCCCACCTGAATAAGTTGTTTTGACACAGATTATCCCCTGCTTCACATTTCGTGAACTCATGCATCGCCATTATGTTGCATTCCATTTGTATATGTGACATTTCATTTCATCACATCTTCTGCATTAATGACATTACATTTCAATGCATCATCTTCATATTTCATGCATACATCCAAGTTGTCAAAAGACTCATTTCGTCTGTCTCCATCTCCAGTTGTTGACTTGCTGTCAAGCTGATTCCTCTGCACAAGCACGGAACTAGAGCCAACGTCAAGAGAAGAATGGAATACCAAGAGCAACATAATGCATAAGTCCAAATGGAAATCGATGAGTCAAGTCGCATGACTAACCCATCGAAATGATGCAAGTTCGACCAGAAGGTAGAAACCTCAAAGGACTGTCCATTTCAAGTCTCAACCGCTGTGTTGATCCTCGCCTCGATGCCGCCATTACTGGCCGTAATTTGGGTTACCTCGAATTACGCTCCACCCATCGCAACTACTCCAATGGTTGGCGAGTCTTCCCGACTAGTTTTTCAGGCTCCAGTTTTCACTGAGCCTCAACCGATTATACATACTGCTCCTCGTCGACCTTTGTGCATCAACCCACCGCACAAGTTGCTTATGAAATCCTCTATTTGATTACCGTGCTGACACTCCACAGTGTGAGTCGAGAAGATTTTGATGAACTTGAAGTCCATGAGCAACATCGGACTGGTTAAGGATGAGAGCTATGGAAGGCAACGATGTCTTTGGTATTGCTCACAGAACATGTGTTTGGTTTCGATCCGTTATGCCTCATAAGTTCAAAACTCCCCGATTAGAAATACAAGGTACATTGTCCAAAAGTCATTTCTTGATGTACTTCGTGAAAATGTCGCTTATACGAGGAATGACAAGCCTTATCCACTGCTTCCGTGATGTACCTGTGGAGCTTCATTGAAATGGTATATAGGACTGAGAAAGACCATATTCAATGCTTCCGGATCTCGACATGCTTTCATGAAACAATACCACTACAATCTTGACATGGCTCCCGATCGCCAATTGCAAAATATGTCTCGAGTGATAAGGAATCTTTTAAGGAATACGCAATCTGGAGAGAAATGCTTCACAAGTTGAACCACCCTTATTTGAGAAGGAGCTCACCGTTTGTTTATGGATACCCTTGTCCCTTTCTATTGGGAGAAAATGATTGGTAGTGGTCCTCTCGCTCACGATTTGGTGACTATCGCCAAAGGCTAGAAGAGGGAATCAAGAGAGGAAAAGTGTCTCACGCTAATCCTCCTGGTGGTGCCAAGAGATCTTTGGAAACTTCCATAAGAAGAAAGAAGGTGAAACTAATGTTGTCGAATTGAAGAGAGGACCTCGCCAGAGCCTCAAAATTATGACCAAGCATGTGTAGATGTCATTACCATCATAGCCAAGGCTCAACTAATCCGCATCCCCCAACATCGCAGTCAGGACAAATCGTAATCAAGTAATGCAAGAAGTAGGACTCAATGAATTCCTATTCCAATGACTTACACCGCATTGTATCCTCATTTGGTCGAAGCTTAGGTTTAATCACCACTCGACTTAACTCCTCCGTATCCTCTCCTAGTCGAATCTGTGTCCGATCTTCATTGTGAGTTCCATCAAGGAGCCGCCTTTACCATGATCCTGAAAGTCATACTTAATTAAAGGCCAGAGTTCCAGATCCAATCGGTAAGACAAAGAGATAAATTTCGGGATCCTCCGCCAAATGTTATCAATAACCCGATGCCAGTGTTCATGGATTTCGTGAAACAACCGCTAGTCTTCCAAACTATTGAATAAGCGCTATAATCAGTATGTTATTCAATCCTCTCGTAACTTGGTGGATCGACTAGATTGATCCTGGGTATCTACCGTTGGTATAAACTTAAGATAAAGATCCATATTTGAGACTTGTTTTGAGGTTTTGATATGTCAAAATACGCTTCGATTACTTAGTGATGTGATCAAGTTAATAACGATATTTGGTTTCGAACAAACAAGAACATGCAGATTCAAATAGCAACAAAGTATATAAATGCAAAGAATATTCAAATAAACTCTTAAAGTGTAAAAGATTTTCAAAGTGATCATGGAAACGTAAAAGACAGAATGTAAACAAATGTATAAAAACTTTCGGGAAATAACAACGTTAATGTAAAGGTTTCGAAAAGTAAAGAACTTCAAAGAATGGTAGAAAAGCATTTAAATGAAATGACTTTGAAAATAAAGAAACTTAAAAGACATTGATGCAAGATAAAATTAGACCGAGGAATAAAGATACATTGAATAATAAAGTTTTGTGCAATCATACGTACATCATTCGTGGCATTCTGCTTCCTAGCCATGTGGTATTTTGAATGACCGAATTTTAGTACAATAGATATATAACACTAAATCCTAACATTAAGACTTATTTATACTAATTCGACCATAACGGGTCTAACCCATAAGATCTTGCCACGCTTAGAACATGCAACACACCATGCTTCTTGCTTCCACGCTTTAACTGCTTCTTCAGCTGCTTCAACTCCTTTTATCCCTGCTTATGCTTTGAATTTCAATGTATCACTCGCTTCGATCTCGAACCCATTTCCTCCGATATGATTCTATTACCCGATCAAGCTTGTTTCACATATATCACCAAGATTGCTCGACATTCCTAACTCAATACATCCATTCAAGGGCTAATTCTTTCCAAACTATGATATTCACTATATTCCTTGAATACTTTAACGCTATCTCGCCCGAGCTCCATGATATTTCTTCGAATCACAAGACATCAAAATCTTCAACTAACAATGCCCCTTTAAAATATGTATTTTAATCCCTTTAAGAAATACTTATTTTAAATATATCTACAAGATTTTGATGTGACTCTCGAGTAATTATGACTGCATACACGATTTCCATCATGTCAATCACGATGACCGGTTTCCGAACCACTTTTACACAAGAACTACTGTATGGTGCATTTATTGAAAGCAATGATTATCCTTAATCACGCCATTACCAATACTAACTTCACGCCACCTCATCTTGTAACCAACCCACGCCTCCCACGAACTGGCATTAGTTGGTGAGTGTTTCCACCCTCACTATAAAACCAAACAAACTTTAGTCTTTCCACTTTTTCCACACTCAATCTTCTTCTTCCTTTCTTTCTCGAAAACCCTAATCTCTTTAATCAAAACCCCAACAATGTCTTCATCAACATCCTGTAAAAAGATTTCTAAGAAGAAGAATAAGAACACTGAACAATTTTGGAAAGCAAGGTTGGCACTCACCAAGGTCATCCTGCACTTATGCCCTGTGGACTTCCAAAGAACAAGAGCTCTTATATTCCTCTCGTATTAATCCTTACTAACGCTCGAAAAGATTTGCCCTAATGGGTCCTTACGCTTTTTGAGATTCTTAAGGATACACGAAACATATTTCCTCGTCTCATACGATTTCAAACCTTTATTCAATACCATGGAAAACCCTAGGGTAGAACCGAAATGTCAATGATCCTGCTATACAAAGGACGAGAAACCCTATGACTACCCCAAAAGATCCTTTCATTCGGACTATGTCAAAACAACTTTAAACCATTTCGATCCCGTCCAATCACGATGTAGCATATCAAACCGTTCGCTAAAATGGAAGTTAAGAAAGGACATCGGGAGGAATTAGGTATCTATAATTTCCTAAAATTATCCAAACCAGCCTACATATACTATCCTCTCATATTCGCATCCCTCAGATTGGATAAGACCTATAATACCTTCCACCTTCCCGAGGGATGATCACACCCACATTCTTTGACATAATCGCCATCACCGGACTAACACCAAGAGGGAAACATATGTTCCTCGATGTCGAGGAACATTCAAGTATTATCGATTTCGATATCAAACTAGCCACTTCTCCAAATTCATCAACATTACCATGTATGTGATAGTGTCTCCGATGTCGAACACATCATTTCCTTACTCTTTGGCTATCACGATATGTTTCTCGCAGCAGTCACTGGTAGCTAGTAGTTCATTCCTCCGCAAGAGATTTGCATGAGAATGGAGGATTAACTTGCTTAACCTCGCTAGTCGACCTTTTACGAGCCCCGAGATACCCGCTTCGAGCTTGAAATCTCATACCTCCAAGAACATCTTGTTAGTCTGTCCCTTCCTGTTGCTCCGCTTATGGCTAAATGCTATGTTCGAGTCTTCGCCTCCACCGCAGATACTATTAATGAGCAAGATCCGTAGATAGTTGATCGAAACGCCGAGGGCACGAGGTAAGGAGACCGACTTGTGATGACAAGGCCGATTTCCGTGTTTCATTTTCAAAGTACATTATACTCTCTCCGAACAACATGAATTTAAAGAAACTATGGCGCTTTTGCTTCGAGGACTCATGGACCATCATGGTTCACTATGTCTCTTTGAGGTCTGCTATGCAAGGAAATCCAAGATATCCTGAAGGCCTTTTATTACCAAGATCGATCTCCTCAAGAATTACTCCGACCAAGAACCGATCCTCTTATTTGCCTATCAACCTAACTTCGCTTCGAGACAATTTGGTCTGGGTCAATTAATACCGAACCCTTGTTCCAAACTCAAAGCGCCATTACCTCTCGGTTCGAACTTTAAAGCCGAGATGCCAAGCTCAACAAGAACAATATCAAAAGTTCGCCTAATTCAACTTAATCCCTTTCGAACCACCTCCTTTTCTTCAAAGAGTTTTCTAGATGGTGGATTAAATTCATCAATCTCATATGTTTGACACTTTACCATTCAAGCTAAACTGACCGCCATGCTCGATGTGCGTACACAAAGAAAGGTAGTCGACCCACGCCGAGAGATTAAAGCTTAATTACTTCTCAAACTACTTATGATCCCACACACCGCAAACCATCAGATATCGAGGCGGCTCAAACCTCGAGGGAAAATTTAAAGAAAAATTTCTAAGTTCAAACTCCTTCAAGGTCACACCGAGGATAGGTATAGGTTGGCACCGAAATGCATCCACCTAAATTTCCACAACTACTACCTCGTAATTGGCTCGCTGGTTTCCTCCATATCTCGTGGTTAATTTGCAATAAATGCTCAAATATAAATCCCACAAGAAACTAAAGCCATCTCGAGACCGTGATACGGGCTCGACATCGCTTCATAATTTCCAGACCTCTTCGCATGACCTTCCCGCCATGTCGATTCTTTCGAAAGAGGGCGCAGGGCGAATGTTTTGGGAAATCCCAAATATTTATTACTTTCTTTGTTTTAACTGCTTTAATTGCTTCGATTTCCAAATTTCGTGGATCAAGACTATCGCATCAAGACCAAGGAAGGGAAATGTTCTCAACAATCCCACGAGACAAATGATAGTGTGCCTAAAGTGACTCCAACAATCAATCCCGCAACTACAACAACGAACACCGCCCACTCCAACAACTACTCAAGTCACCCCACCTACAACAACTATCCGATTCAAGGTAAACAATTTATCCCGCTTATTTCAATAGTCCGATTTTTCTATAACTTGAGTCTAAATTGCTTTTGTACCATTCGCAAGTAAACTTCTCCGACCACTCCAAAAAGAGAAAACTAGCACCATGGAAGACTCTCAAAATGGAGAAAGTTCTCCAACGCTTTGCAAAAGAAACAAAAAGAGACATACCAAAGGATACGACGCCTCTCGACTCGATTCAAGAGATGTTGTTCCCACATACCAATCCAAAATTCCACCTTCGACCTCCAATGTAATATCGAACATATGAGTGAATATATCTACTTGATAACCCACGGTAAGTTTACTTCAATTTTAAAATGATTATTCGTACCTTAGTTATCAGCTTAACTTTTTTATCCATGTAGGATGATTCGACCCATCCCAACCACTACTTCTCCTCCAGCATCCGCCCATTCACTCTTCTCCCGCCGGGATTCAATAATCCAAAGGCAATGTAGGCTCTTCTAATATGGCATCCTAACCTGAGCTTCGACGAACTGATGATCAAGGCACCGCCTCCTCAAGGAGACCAATGAAATAATGCTCAAGATGCTACGCGTAACTACCTCAGAGGTTCTTCACCCAAATCTCTCCAACAATCCTCAAGAGTGAACAATACCTCAAACCAAGAGGAAACCACCGCCTCAAGAGAGTGAAGATTCTAGCAGGAAGGTCCGAGGATGAAGGAGAAGACGCTCAAGAGGTTTCGAGCGAAAGAACGGGTCCGATGTCGATGGTGACGTAATGATGATATCAAGGTGGACTTGATCGATGATGAACAAGATGATGGAAACGTGAATAACGACGCGTGATGGTCTTCGTATTAATGAACCAATGGACTTCAAATGGATGTTACTCCATTACGTATGGAACTTCTCGTCTTCACCCCAAACAAATCAAGAAGAATTAGCCAATTTGAAAAGAAATGACCCATTGGGTACATGAAGGCTAAGTTGCTCAAAGGATATTCCACTTTCTCGCGATCGGTGCTGGTTCGACTCTAGGTCTATGCCTTCGATGATAGGGTCAGGTTTCTTCATAGAATTAGAAAACAATCCTCAATGTGGATCTATTCAAGTGCTTAAACAAGATAGCACCGCTTCATCATGAAGGATTACCGAACCAAGTCGACTCACTACCGCTCGGAAGTACCATCCTATTCGAACTTCTCGCCTTTGTTGGATAATGTGACCGGATGCCTCCAGATGAATATCAGAATAAGGTTCAAGAGAAAAGAGTCAATGGATGCCATTATGAACATGCCTCAAAGCTTTAAAAGAAGTCAAGAGCTAGCCACGATATTAAGCAAGCTAGAGCCGACTATGAGCTTCGATCTCAATCCATCCTCTGGAGAAATAGATTCAAGAACTTGTAAGATCAAAGAGGCCAGAAGAACAAATCAATGCCTATGAATCCAACAATTGGGAACCGATCAAGAACTTTCAACAAGGGCCTTGTTAAACAGGTACCGAGCAACTCAAAGGTGAAGTTGCCATCTCGGAAGGTGCAAGCGCTTTACCCAACAAAGACTTGAGTCTTTCAAGAATATCTTCACCACCGAGGAACAATCCCCACTTTTGAATCTTGATTATTTTTGTAACTCTTGTATTTTGATTAAATGTTTACTTGTAATTAACAACGCCATTTTGGCAATTATGTTACCATTTTGGCATTTCATTACAATATTGTGACTACATTGTTAGTATTCGAATCTCCGCAGCATGGTTTATACTTTTTAAATACTCCCATTTACCTTAGGATCGCTTATCATCGGCCGCTCTTCTATTTCATACACGCATCGAAAACGCTGCTATCTAAGGGCCTCCCAACGAGGTAATTTACCCATTTACTTTTGTGTCAACATGACTTTCCATACTAAGTCATTAGCGCTGAATGTCTTACCTTTACTTTTGTTATATGCCCGCCACTCTTTCCTTTTGCCTCATTAGGATTTCCAATGCATGTAGTCCGACTTCGCCTAACTCAACTAACTCATTCACCATCATTTCCCAATATAATGACGGGAGTTCATGTTGTCTTTGGATTCGAACCGATCAGATGAATTTCATGTAAGACCGCATCATGGCCAAATGTTAGTCGAAAGGTGTAGTATTGGTAGCTTCTTTAGAGATGTTCTACAGCCCAGTACTTGGTCTAAAGTTTTATGCCAATTTTGGCTTTTACCAATGTGTTTTTGATCAAACCAATTATTACTTTGTTATTGTCACCGACCATTTGCTGAGCATAATATGGTGTCGATGTCAATAGTCTAAATCCCATCTCCCGAGCGAACTCTTGCATCTTTCTACTAAGAACATGCACTTTGGTCCAGTAGTTATACTTTCCGCAATCCAAACCTATAGATTATTTGTTTCGTATGAATTCAATAATAGCTTCGATCCGCAGCTACTAATGGTATCGCTCGATCCACTTAGTAAAATAATCTATTCCTACCAAGATGTACTTCGACCTTTAGAGGCGTGATTGATTTCTCCTATCAAATCTAACGCCCATCCCCAAAGGGCCATGGTTTAATGATCGAATGCAGCCTCACCTTGCAGCACGTTGAATCCTCGCATGTTTCGACATTCTTCACATCCTTTAGCTGTCTATGCAATCGAGCATGCTAGCCAATACATACCATATCGAAATAGCAACCACTTCATCTTGTGGGCCTTTGATGTGCCCCACATGCCCCATTGGAACTTCCGATAATGCCTCACTTTCTCCTAGGCATTTGAGCAATACACCTTCGGGTTTTCTTGAACAATTCATTTCATAAGGACATATGATAATGCTCTATATTTCGCTTTTCTATCTACGCTTATGGTGGATCTTTAGATAGCTTATAATTGGGTCACGCATCGCGATCCGACAGTGTTTGTGGCTAACACTTCGAATCTATCTTTACCACTACAACCTAACTTAATATTTTCTAGATCCGATGGTGTTAGTCCGTAGCCATAACCCTACCTCTTATTTCGACCAACTCTTTAAAGTTTTGTGTAGACTTTATAACCCAAGCCAACTCGTAGGTCATTTGCTTCTTGATTCTCTATTCTTGGTATATGTTGATATCCATATATTCAATTTTGATC
>CM038793.1:188711093-188760013 GCA_021764765.1 Vicia sativa | reverse complement strand
CCTTTAAAAAAGTTTTAGGAATACCTTAAAATGTTAAAATGCTAAGTCTTTTTGTGTAAAATTACCCTGTAAAATACATTTTGATTTATGGTTTTACATTTAGGGGTGCCCAAAAAAAAAATACAAGGGTAATCCAAATACCCAAGGGGTAAATCAAAACTCCGCCTATATAGGGTGTAATTGACTATTAACCCTAGATTTTTCTATTTTGCCATAGAATTTGATTGTAGCCTAAAATAGGCGTCCATGAATGATAATAATGTGAAACGAGTGAATTGTCGTGAGTTTATGCGATGCTGAGGCAAAGGATGGCGTCATAGAACATGCCTTATTAAGATCAGAATAATCAATGCATATTCTCCATTTTCCATTAAATCGTATGGGCGTAAACATCAATTATAGCGTTGTATGCTATTGTTTTTCAGCTCAAATCACTGGCGGCCCAAACTTCTTTGATCTCTAATGCTTGGCTAAAACTGTTCCATGTCTAAATTCCAAGTGAAATAACCTCTTACATTTCTTTCATCTGTATTTCTTTTTCCCAATGTCTTGCGGTTCAAATTTGTTGCATTGGCTAAACTAGAAACCATTTCTTGAAATCAACTAAACACACGTGATAACAGACAAATCTCAATAATAAAGAAACAAAAGTATATTAATAAGATATTAATCAAAATTAGCCACACAATATATAAGACCCTCATTAGCAATCAAAAGTAGCCACAAAATAATATTTCAATAAAATTTCAAATCAACAAGACATTCCTTAGAAAACAAAAGCAGCAAAATGAAAAATACAAACTAACAACTCCTAATAAAGGTATGTAAAAAATAAAAAGGAAATCAATCTAAAGTCTACTAATCCTAAGAAATATTTCTTCTCTCTTGATATCCAACAAACATTTTCATCGCATATGCGTCACGGAATGTTGTCCACTCTTCAGTCACTTGAATAGTTGCGACCTCATCCACAACATTAGTTCCTCTTTACATTTGGTTGGTTAACTCTTCATCAACAATAGATAAAAGATCCAAGTCTTGAGCCTCTAAAACTTGATCATTTTGTTTTTTATCTATTATGAAATTGTGCAACACGAAACAAGCATTAATAATTCTAATTTGTGTTTTTATGTCAAAAAAGGAAGGAGTTCTTAATATACTCTATCTTTTCTTCAATATCTCAAATGACCTTTCAATTACATTCCTTGCACTTGAATGGCGAAGATTAAACAATTCCCTCTATAGTGCTAAAATTCAGACCATTTGTATATCCGCATCCACAAGAAAGTGATTACCTAAGATGATTTTTTTTTTTCAAAATAAAGAAAAAAATTATATAGTTACATTTGAACCACTAAATAAATAAAATGTCAATCTATTATCGTTTGGAACTCGAAGACAATTTTGACGATGTAAAGCATCTCGCAATACTCGAAATCTCCTGCAGACCCTTCCACCCCGTAACACATAGATGAACCCTAAATCGGGACCACAAACTCCTAACACATTTGTAGATATGTCACCTTTCTATTATGGTATCTAGGCCTATCTTCTCTAGTAACTTTTACTAGAATATGTGTCTCATCAAGTGCTCCAATTGAATTCTAAAAACAATTAAAAGAATTACTATAACTATAAATACCTAAAAAGGGTTAGAAGTTGTAAAACTAGTTTCAAACTTACCTCAAACCATTTCCATTTGTTTGCCTCAAGGCCATCTAGATTATAGTCGTGGAACTTAAAATAATCTCGGCTTACTTTCATCTCTAAGGACATTATTAAATTGTCTACTCACTGTTTCTTTTGATCTACAGTAGTTAAAGTGTATGACTCTATATTTTAGGTTGTGAGCAAGGTATGCATAAACATTGCCACAACATCAGTTGTAGGGATATTTCTTGTCTTTACCAATTGCCTTTTTTCTTCTAAAATTCTACAAATTTTAAAAAATGCCCCTTTACTAACTCTTAATTGCTCCATGCAATCAATTTCTGTCCCTCTGTATAAATGGTTAAGGAAATTGCGCCTTTCCAATCCCAATTTCGAGTTGGTTCCTTAACAAAATATTTGTCATGATACCAAGCCATTACTCCTAATAGCATAGTAACTACACTAACAACAATTATTTCATCAAGCTCTTCCATTTCTTCATCTCTTTTACGCTTTATTGAAGTGTCAACTATACTAATGTCCATTTCTTGAAATAAAGGTTCTGTTATAATCATATGGCAGAGTAACATTCATTTAAGTAAAAACAATCATAAAATATTCATACACATTAACCACTAGAGCTCAAAACTTAAAATTTAACTAATATCAACTATCATATTCATTGAAGATTAATTACAATAAGCAATGGCAGGTTCATTATAAGGCTTTACACGAATTAATTAAAACTACTTGACGACCTCATCAAAGTGGTTAATTATGTGTTTTGTTAGACTAACTCTTAATAGATGGTTTAATAAATGTTATTTTCATCTATATTCCTGTGAAATCTTATAGCAAAGAATATAACAAAATAGCAGTTGCTGGATTTGTATCTAAGATGAAGTATAGGTTTGGAAAAGTCGTGATATGGCTTAAACTTGTAGAAGGCGACCATATTTCTACAAAGAAATAACATACCAGATGTATGAGATAAGAAAGTGTTGATTAACTTTATCAAACTCACAGACTACTAAGAGGCAAAATATAAGAAGAATATACCCCAACAACAAAGAAAATTTGAGAGAAATACTTACAAGCTCAAATGTGACATCAATATGAATAGTTTATTTAACACCAAAACTCACACAAATGCAGCACGATCACGATTCACAATATTCACACAATCATAATGTACCGTATCAGAAAGATTGTTATACCCTAAAATTTGTCCTCCCACTTCTCAAGATAATTCACATATCCATATTCAAGGATTTCTCAAGGGTTGACCAGACAAACCCTTTCCTAAGCAACCAACCCAAGCTAGGGTTTTTTCATTCTCCAGTCAAGATAGACATCCAATCAAGTGGTCATCATGTTGTTGGCTGAAGATTTTGATATTGTGATTCGAAATGAAATGATTGGGCTTTGTTTGAATAAAGCAAGTTTTATGGTTTAGAATGGAATAGACTGTTTTTTCGAATGGAAATATTAAAGTTCAAGGTTTTGAATGATAGTTGTGAGTGTAAGTCTAAAGAATTTTCAAATAATGATGAGATTATATTTGTGAAGCAGTCAAAGCAGAGGTTCAAGGCGTTTGAAATTCAAACGTGGCGGGATATTGGAAATTCAAATACATAAGCTTTGGAGCGTTGAAGACGTGGAGGCTAGAGGAAATGTACTGCATACTGAGCGTGGTAGATTCGATAGCAAGACCGTTATGGTCAAAATAGTATAAATAGAGGTCTTAGTGCTAGGATTTCAGTGTGTCATATCACATTGTACAAATTAAGTAAACATTCAAATACCGCATGGATAGAGAAAGAATGCTCGAAAGATGTCTGGATGATAACACCAACATTTACAATTCAATGAAAACTCTTTATATTTTCAGTTTGTCTTTCATTTCCATTTCATTTGTGCTTCAAAATTTTTACGTTCATGCCTTTACATTAAAGCTTTTTTCAGTCATTTATTTCTTTTCGCATTTAACGCTTTTCTTATGTTCGAATCCTTTAAACATTCAGCAACTTTTACATTCACTCTTAATCACGCCATTTACCCAATCAAGTCTTTTACTTTTCGATGAACATTCCTTATATCATATAGAAATTATCCTTGAATCATTTAGTGTAGTAATCAAGTGGATTGGATGTTTTGAAACACTTTAATTAGAAGTCCTAAATATGAATACCGGTTTACAATTAGATTTGCTTGACTATATCTCTGAGGATCAATCTAGTCGATCCTGCAATTACGGAGAAATTGAATAACAGTAATTAAGTTTATTCGATAGTTTGAAAGACTAGCGATTGTTTACGAGAAATCACCGTGAACAAATTGGCACGCCCAGTGGGACTCGCCGTTAACAAAGTCGAAAGTAAAGATTTTTAGGATATAATCTCGCTGTGTAAGTTCTTTTCTGAGTATCAATTTCGCTGTTATATGAACCTTAGAAGTGGTAAAACAACTAATAGTAACCAACCCTTACCCAGAAGAAAACGTAGTAGTAGGATGTCTAATCCAAGCAATCAACAAGGGGAACAAATGCCCCATGGGCTGTAAGGACCAAATTGTAGTTATTTTGTACATTATTTTGTGGTCCTTAACAATGTCTTTTTAATTAATTAGTATTATTTATTCTAGTATTTTTGTTTAATTAGGTTTTTATTTAGTTTTTGTTTAATATATATTCTTTAACTTATTTCGCTCTTATTTGTAGGAATTTATTGACTAATTCTCCCAAGCTTGGATTCAAGAATTTTGAAGAGCTTTAGGGATAATTCTTTTTGAAGATAATTATGGATGAAGGAAGCATGCTACAGGTCGCGCTCAGCGCGGTGCCAGCATGAGCGCGCTCAGCGAGACTTACCCGCGCTCAGCGCGATCTGCGAAATTCAGAAAAAAGGACAGCCCATGCTTTCACCTTTTGAGCCACCAACCCATCACTTCAACTGACTTTTTGGCTTGTAAAGGAAGGAAGAAACACTTCATCATGATTATCTTTCATCTTTGTAAAATATCTAGGGCAAGAATTAGAAGAAAACCATAGTTTTTCTCTTGATTTTTCTTATGTTCATCATCTCTACCAACAACCTTGAGAGCAAAGCAACCATGGAAATGAGTAGCTAGGCTCTTTTTGTGTCAAGATTAGAGGTAGTTGATCTTTATAGTATGTATTTCTTTTAATCCATTTGTGTATGAACATGGTTGATGATTAATATAGTTGAATCTCTTTGTTCTTCATCTTTATGCTTTGGGTTTTGCTTGGAAAAGAATACTTCAAAGTAGACCTAGGATATTCATCCTCAAACAAATGCTAGGAATAGATTTGTGTGTTAGTGTTTACAAATATTGAACTTAATGATTATCATGTTAATAGTTGTAGTGAGGAATCATGCAAGGATTAACATGATAACATTCTAATCTTGGTGGGAAATCTACAAGATTGAAAGGATATGTATTTGTGGAAATCATCCATTATGTTCATCACTGATTAATTGAATATGTATGAAACTAGATCAATGAAACTAATCTTGACATGCCTCTTTAATTTGAAAACAATCTCAAACTTCTAATCCAAACCATAACTCTCTTTGAAAGAATTAATTTAGTTATTGTTTGAAACTCATGAGTTCTAGTCGAGTAGATAACAAACCCTTTGGTTACAATATCTTAAAATACACTTTCCTATTGAAGACTATAACATACATCAATCCCGAGGAATCGATAATTAAAAATACTTGTTTACGGAAAATCCTACAACAAAATGAAAAATTTGTGTTCGCATTGAATCATTAGGACATAAACCACATATGTGAGAAGCTTCCACTTTTACCAAATATAGAGTGTCTAATAGTTGTGTTAACTCGTTTGATTCATGTTTAATCTTTACTTGTTTATGATAACTTGGAAACTTAGAGATGATCAAGGCAATTTTTTGTGCATTAGGAAAAACCACCAATTCTAAAAAGGGCCTCAATTACCGTGGTGGTGAACCCTTGTGAACCATTTTGAGCTTAAATAGTATTTGTAGGATGAATGTATCAAATCAACTAATTGTTAAGTAGGCCACTAATAGTTGTTGATGATCTTTGAAAAATTCAATGATAATTCATTCTATAAATTTTCTTGTTTGATGAATACCAACCCTTTTGTTAATTAACCCTTGAAGAGCATATTCTTGAATAAAAAGGATTGATATAAATGAAGTTGGGAGGTGGATCAAAAAGAACCTAGAATTGATGGCACAATGGTCCTAAGAAAGAAAAAGAATAGAGAAAAATAAAAATACAAAAGAAGAAGAAATTTGTTTATGAAAAGAAAAAAAGAAAGAAAGAAAAAAAAAAAGAGAGGATCATTGTGTGGAAAGAAAAGAGGTTGTGAATAATAAGATGGGAATTAGTTGTGAAATGCTCTTCATATCCTTTTACGATTCGTTTCAATGGCTTTGTACTTAAATATCCCTTGTTTCTAACCTAAGCCAAGTTACAACCTTGAAAGTCCTTAGTGATCTTCGTTTCCATTTTATCATTTAACTTGTTTGATGAATGCATGAATTATTACGGATGTGCATAATTATTAGTGAGGTGTTTAGTCCTTTGTGAATATACATTTTGTTCTTCATGAATTTTGAAGAAATGATTAGGTGATTCAAGTGTGAACATATCTTTTATTTTGTTACATGTTTGAGATATTGTGTTTAGAACTTAATTCATGGCCATGTTGTGTTTGAAGAAAGCGATTGATCGTGCTTTTGCAGTATGTCGAGTTTGAACCATTACTCTTGTGTGAGTTTGCATGCTTGCATTTTGTTTCTTCTAGCTTTGTAAGATTATTGACTTTTGTTTGGGGACAAACAAAGAAGTAAGTTAAGAGAGTTGTTAAGGACCAAATTGTAGTTATTTTGTACATTATTTTGTGGTCCTTAACAATGTCTTTAATTAATTAGTATTATTTATTCTAGTATTTTTGTTTAATTAGGTTTTATTTAGTTTTGTTTAATATATATTCTTTAACTTATTTCACTCTTATTTGTAGAATTTATTGACTAATTCTCCCAAGCTTGGATTCAAGAATTTTGAAGAGCTTTAGGGATAATTCTTTTTGAAGATAATTATGGATGAAGAAAGCATACTGGTGTGCCTTCATGTGATTTTGACGTATGGCGCTCAGTGACTTACCAGCGCTCGATCTCAAATTCAGAAAAAGGACAGCCCATGCTTTCACCTTTGAGCCACCAACCCATCACTTCATGACTTTTTGGCTTGTAAAGGAAGGAAGAAACACTTCATCATGATTATCTTTCATCTTTGTAAAATATCTAGGGCAAGAATTGTAAGAAAAACCATAGCTTTTCTCTTGATTTTTCTTATGTTCATCATCTCTACCAACAATCTTGAGAGCAAAGCAACCATGGAAATGAGTAGCTAAGCTCTTTTGTGTCAAGATTAGAGGTAGTTGATCTTTATAGTATGTATTTCTTTTAATCCATTTGTGTATGAACGTGGTTGATGATTAATATAGTTGAATCTCTTTGTTCTTCATGCTTTGGTTTTGCTTGGAAAAGAATACTTCAAAGTAGACCTAGGATATTCATCCTCTAACAAACAAATGCTAGGAATAGATTTGTGTGTTAGTGTTTACAAAATATTGAACTTAATGATTATCATGTTAATAGTTGTAGTGAGGAATCATGCAAGGATTAACATGATAACATCCTAATCTTAGTGAAATCTACAAGATTGAGAGGATATGTATTTGTGAAATCATCTATTATGTTCATCACTTGATTAAATGAATATGTATGAAACTAGATCAATGAAACTAATCTTGACATGCTTATTTAATTTGAAAACAATCTCAAACTCTCTTTAATCCAACCATAACTCTCTTTGAAAGAATTAATTTAGTTATTGTTTGGAAACTCATGGTTCTAGTCAGTGATAACAAACCCTTTGTTACAATATCTTAAAATACACTTTCCTATTGAAAGACTATAACATACACCAATCCCTGAGGAATCGATAATTAAAAATACTTGTTTACGGAAAAATCCTACAACAGGAACAGACACCAATACGTTTGTTTCGACGGGGACGTCTAACGCGATCCTTTCGAACGCACAGTCTGTTGCATCTTCTACCAGTAGTGTGGCCACAAATGGAGCAAGTGGCATGACAACCAACAGTTCGACCCTAGGAAATACAGGGACCACTGGTTATCCTGCGGGATTCGTCCCACCATCAGGGACACAAGCCCATTTCGCCACCCCATCACCAACTAGACCACCCGGTTTCGATGGCAATAGACCTAGAAATCCCTCTTATGGGATGCCAACATCTTTTATGGCGGGTTTGCACAATTCCACATCAAATTCGTCACCACAATTTGGGTCCGGATCTGGGGCCAACCAAGGTTCAGTAGGTCATAATACACTGCCTATCTTAACCACAGAAAATCAGATGGCTTTTAGACAATTAATGGATGATAGTAACCATAATATGATAGGAGTGTTAGCGCAGACTATGCAAGAAATATTTGCCCCAATAGTACAAAATGTAATTGTAACCAACGAGAAAGCGGACAACATGAGTCGAATAACAGATTTTTCGCTCCGCCGAAAGGCGTAAGCGAAATCGAGTGGTTCGAGCGAACATACCCATCATAGAATAAATTGCTGATGACCCACCCTATAGACCAGCCAGAGAGGGGGTTAACTTGGGGGCAAGGGCACAAAGACAAGATGCCCCAGTGATTGGAGAGGAACCACAAAGGGGAGTTATAGAACCAGGGGCAAGGGTCGAAAGGTTAGAAGTCCCAGAGTTTCGAGAAGAACAACCTAGAGGAGTTGTCATGGTGGGTCGACACCAAGATGCTGATGAAGTCATTCATAGAATTCGAAATGACAACATCTTGGCAGAAAATAATTTAACCACCATGATAGAAAGGATTATGGCTCAAAACGGTCTCAATCGAAATTAGAAGGCCAAACTATTCCTCTCCCATAGTAGATTATGTGATGCACACTGATTTACCAAGGGGATATAAGGTCCCTAAACTTACAAAGTTTGTTGGAGACACCAATGAGTCAACAGTCGAACACATAGTCAGGTATCTGACCGAAGCAGGAGATATAGCAAATAATGAGAACCTTAGGATTAAATATTTCCCAAGTTCCCTAACTAAGAATGCTTTCACATGGTTCACCACATTGCCTCCTGGATCCATAGATACTTGGACTCTTTTGGAGAGATTATTCCATGAACAATTCTACATGGGACAATCTAAAATAAGTCTGAAAGAGCTAGCCAGTGTCAAGAGGAAGTTTACTGAACCCATAGATGATTATCTGAATAGGTTCAGACTCTTGAAATCTAGATGTTTCACAGTAGTTCCTGAACATGAGTTAGTCGAAATGGCTGCTGGTGGCCTAGACTACTCTATTCGAAAGAAATTAGATACACAATACTTGAGGGATATGGCCCAATTAGCGGACAGGGTTCGACAAGTCGAAAGACTAAAGGCCGAGAAAGCCAGGGTTTTTAAAAATAACAAGAAAGAAAGGGTTTCCTATGTCAAACGAGGCGGAAGATTACCTGAATTGAAGAGGTCGAAATTGATCTCATTTGAATTAAAACAGACTCCACCTTACTCTTGTAAATTACTAGTTCCACAAAAGGGAAGAAATTATTGAAAATGAGAAAAGTGACAAGTTCCCAAAGAAGGTGTATACCTTGACGTGCGAAATGTGATGAAATTTTGATTTGCTTGTCAAAGATGGCCAACTAATAGTGCCATCGAATGTCAAATTACCACCTTTAGATCAAAGAAGAAAAGAGGGTTTTGTAAGTATCACGGTTTCTTGGGCCACAAAACCTCACAATGTTTTCTTTCGGGATCGATTCAAAATGCAATCAAGGATGGTAGATTAAGGTTGACAAGCCAAAGATGAATGTGGATGATGACCCTTTAGATGTTCTTGACACCAATTACTCGAACCTGCATACATTGGAGAGATAAATATGGTTGGAGCAAATGAAGGTGACACTCCATCGGAAGAAAACTTGAAGATGAAAACTACGTGTTAGGCTGAAGTCGAAAAGGAAGTTCTCGAGGACTTCCATAAGGAACAAGCTCGATCGAGCGGTTCCTTTAGCTACTTTGAAAGAGATCCGAAGCTCGAAGACCGGAGAACCAAAACAAAATTTGACCTGACTACTAAAGGCTGAGGCGAGAGTTAGAGAAAGTACAGATCACAGCCAGTTCTTCCTCAGAAAGGAATATGGGATACCTTGGGGGAGCCCAACGGAAAGTTCGATTACATGGTGAAGTATTCCGCCCCAGAAAGCTCAAAGACCCCAATTGAAGACATCAAACCTACATGATGGGGAGATACTGATATCAAAGTAGAAGATGTGGATGTTAACACGGTAAATATGGAGCAACCTTGTTCCGAAATGAAGGAAATGGAAAGGTACTTAGAGAAAGAAAAATACAAGATGGAAGACAGTTATGCTAGGGATGCCAGTCTCAAAGACTACCTTATGCTATGCCACAAAGAGAATGTTGTAATGATGTTATATCCCAGATGCAGCATCATTTGTAATCAGAGAATTGCTGCAGACTTTGAAAAAAGACAAAGGGCACGAACAGGCGTCAACTGGCGCCAGGATAACCAGCTGTTCAGATGCTACCCTAAGGCTGGAGAAAGTCTTTTGGGGTTCTTAGTTCGTTGTCACAAGGGGGCAACCAAATGCCTAGTGTGTCCAAGATGTTCTGCAGTATATGATCAGAAAGTGGCCGAAACCTTCGAAACAGTCTCTTTCGCCCCATGTTGGAACCACAGGCCGGTCGGATGGGCCAGCGTTTGAGAACAACTACACCCAACAGGCTGACATCCCTTATCCTAGAGGCTCGAAGGGTAACATTCAAAGTTCTGTTGAGTACCAGCGGATAAGTGGCTGAAGTTAGGGCTGACAAGGGAAAGACAAGTGGAGGAATAATGAACGAAATGCACGCCATGCCATGGCGTACAGAAGGCAGTTCAATATGGCGAAAAGGGAAGAAGTAAGGTTGGAAAACTACAAGGGAAAGAATCCTATGTCAAGGTCACAATGGCGCGAAACAAAGAGTTCGAAAGAGGAGAGCTATGTTAGACAAAGGGTGGCTTCGAGCAAGGACAAGAGAATCGAGTACCAACAAACACCGCACCAAACAATCAACAGGGGCAAACCTCCGGCTTAGCGGAAACTTTTCTCCGAAACAAAGCAAAGCGAATCGAAGGAATATCGCCCGAGTCCGAGGAGGATGAGGATATGCTTGTGATAATTTCGAATCGAAGGGAATCTTCACAACATCAATGCAATGTAGTATCTGTGTTGCCTTGCGAATTTGGGCAAGAGACTGAAGTCGGAGAGCATGAGAAGGATGATGCAATAGACCTGACGAAACATAGGCCAGTATGCTATTATGTGATGGATAATGGGGCATCGGAAGAAAGAATGCCTTCTTGAGTACCCAGAACCAATGCAAAATCACCTAAAGCCATTATTCATTCGAGCAAAAGTTGGTACACATGGCGTAAACAAAGTCCTGGTGGATGGAGGCGTTGCAGTGAACTTGATGCCTCATTTCATGTTGAAGAAGTTAGGGATACAAGATATTGACATAAAACCACACAATATGGTACTATCAAACTATGAAGGTAAAGTAGGCGGACATTGGGGTGATCCAGTGGATTTGTGATTGGGATTAATTGAGACCCACTATGTTCATGGTAATCGACTAAAGCCAACTACAATTTCTTTGTTGGAGCGGAGAATGGATCCATGGCGTTGGGCGGTCCCTCGTCGATGCATCGAGAGTTAATATTATGGAGAGAGATGGCATTGTTGAAAACATCAAGTAGACCAAAGCTATTTCATGACGACCTAGTTGATAAGAGAAACTATGACAAACACTTAGCCAAAATTACTCCTTGTACCCCTAACGACGAGATCAATGCAACCAGGAACGCGCATTATTACATGACCCTTCGCCATGATGGAATGTATTGGGATAGAAGGATGATCAAGGGAGATGGATCGAAGGCGTGAAAGGCGGCCAGCGGTGGGTCGATAGTCTGCTCATGATTGAGTCCTCCTTCTTGAAAGATTTCGGCCTACCATGGTGAACGAATGGAAGGCGGCCTTAGAAGCTGAAGTAGATAGTATGGCTGCAGAAGTAAACAAAATAGGTGGGGATGGCTCAAAAGGCTCACCCTTTGAAGAACAAGAAATAGGTGAAATAGATCAAAGGCTAGATGCCATTTATGATAAAGAACCCTTAGGCTTCGAGAAGGACCCCACAAACTCAGGTGCTAAAATGTTAGCGCAGGATCCACTTGAAGAGGTGAACTTGGGAGATGAAAACACAAAAAGAATAACTTACGTGAGCACAAAACTCAATTCAAGCCTCAAGCAGAAAGTGATCGAAGTTCTTAGAAAAAACAAAGATTGTTTCGCGTGGGACTATGATGAAATGCCTGGTTTAAAGAGGGAGCTAGTGGAACACAGACTTCCAATCAAGGATGGCAAGAAGCCCATCAAGCAGACCCCTAGAAGGTTCGCACCAGCAGTTCTCACGAAGATTAAAGCTGAAATTGAAAGGTTGTTGCGCTGCAGATTCATCAGGACCACAAGGTATGTCGAATGGTTAGCAAATATAGTACCTGTTATTAAGAAGAATGGCTCTCTGAGAATTTTCATAGATTTTAGAGATTTAAATACTGATACCCCCAAAGATGAGTATTCCATGCCATGGCGAGAAATGTTAATAGATTAACTGCGAGGATTTGAATATTTAAGTATGTTAGATGGATACTCTGGGTATAACCAGATCTTTATTGCTGAAGAAGATGTTGCTAAGACAACATTTCGTTGTCCAGGAGCCTTAGGCACCTACGAATGGGTAGTAATGCCTTTTGGTTTAAAAAACGCTGGAGCAACTTATCAAAGGGCAATGAATTCGATTTTTCATGATTTCATTGAGACTTTTATGTAGGTGTACATTGATGATATAATCATCAAATCAGTATCTGCAGAAACTCATTTGCATCATTTGAGCCAATCATTCGAAAGAATGAGAAAACATGGCTTAAAAATGAACCCCTTAAGTGTGCATTTTTTGTGCAGGCTGGAGATTTCCTTGGTTTTGTGGTTCATAAGAAAGGTATCGAAATCAACCAAAACAAGACCAAAGCCATTGTAGAAACGAAAGCACCTACATCAAAAAAGGAGTTGCAATCTTTGCTAGGTAAAATTAACTTTTTAAGAAGGTTCATTTCGAATTTAAGTGGAAAAACCCAGGCTTTCTCTCCGTTACTTCGTTTGAAGCAAGGACAAGCCTTCAAATGGAACGAAGCACATCAGGAGGCGTTTGACAATATAAAAAGATATCTCACTCAGCCTCCTATCTTGTCTCCACCTTCATGGGGAAAGCCCATGAGATTGTACTTATCCGCCTCTAAAGTTACCATAGGTAGTATGTTAGCACAAGAAGATAACAATGGCATCGAAAGAGTCGTATACTATTTAAGTAGGGTGTTGAATGATGCGGAAACCAGATATAGCAACATAGAAAAGCTATGTCTTTGTTTGTATTTCTCTTGTATGAAACTTAAATATTATATAAAGGCTGTTGATGTTCATGTTTCATCTCATTTTGATGTTATCAAACACATGCTTTCAAAACCAATAATGCATAGCAGAATTGGTAAATGGGCTCTGGCCTTGACAGAGTATTCTTTGACTTTCATGTCTTTAAGAGCTGTGAAAGGTCAAGTAATTTCTGATTTCATTGTTGATCATTCACTGATCGAAGAGACTGTCATGGGTTACGTTGAAATGCAACCTTGGAAATTATACTTTGATGGTTCGACCCATAAAGATGGTAGTGGTGTTGGAGTTCTTATAATTTCTCCCGAAGGAATTCCAACAAAATTCAAGTATAAGTTAGATGGTCCTCGTTGCTCGAACAACGAAGCTGAGTACGAAGTGCTTATCGTTGGACTTGAAGCTTTGTTGGAATTGGGGGCAACTAGAGTCGAAATTAAAGGATATTCGGAGCTAGTGGTCAAGCAAATAACAAAGGAATACAAATGCATAAAGGACAATTTGATTACGTATTTCATCATAGTTAATAGGCTACTCAAAAAATTCGAATACATGGATATTAAACATATACCAAGAATAGAAAATCAAGAGGCAAATGACCTAGCACAGTTGGCTTCAGGGTATAAAGTTTCCACCAAAAAATTTGAAGATTTGGTTGAATTAATAGGAAGGGTTATGGCTACTAGACTCATACCATCAGACTTAGAAAATATAAAGTTAGGTTGTGCTGACAAGCAGGAATTCGAAGTATTAGCCATAGACACCTTGTCAGATGCAGATTGGCGAAGTCCAATTGTGAATTATTTAAAAAAACCCAACATTGAATGTTGATAGGAATATAAAATATAGAGCGTTATCATACGTCCTCATGGGAAATGAATTGTTCAAGAAGACCAAGGAAGGCGTATTACTGAAGTGCCTAGGAGAAGGTGAGACATACTTAGCATTATCAGAGGTCCACAATGGGGTATGTGGGGCACATCAAGCAGGCCATAAAATGAAATGGTTGTTATTCCGATATGGCATGTATTGGCCCAGCATGCTCAAAGATTGTATAGATTTTGCTAAAGGGTGTGAAGAATGCTGTAATACGGTGAACTGACTTTGTAGGATTTTTGTATCCAAATGTGCGGATAGCAAGAGTCGCCACCGACTTTTATTTTTATCCAATTAAGGGAAGGTAAAAGTAACAGAAAAAGACCTTCGTTAGATTAAGGTTCGGAGAATGGTTATGAAAAGGGAAGGTATTAGCACCCCTTTCCATCTGTAGTTATCTACGGGCTCTTAGTTGCTCTAGATCACCTTTTAAAATTGCTTTTTGTGTGTTTGACAAAGATGTTTTGAAAAAAAGGCATTTCGCTTTGACTTTGTAATGACTCATGTAGGAGTGTATACAAAGTGTTCGGAAATGTTTTTGTTTTTGAAAAGAATTTGAACTTTGAAAAAGAGTGTGTGGTGTGAAAAGCATTTGATAGAGCAAGCAACTAAAAGACTTATTTACCCACTCAGAATTGGTCGTTTTGTTGTACTTCTACATTCCTTTAGAATAGCGCTAGCCATACCATTAGTTAGTAGGTAGCTCCATTCGTTGGATGGTAGCTGTAAGTGCCCTTATTTAGGATTGGCTCGTTTCTTGTAAAACAAATAATAAACAACAATAATGTAATGTAATGTACAATAGGAACAGCCTGAAAATCCTATTGTAAATGCCTAAACATGTTGTGTTGATTTAATTCAACATCTGGAACAACATGTCACAAGAGATGTCATAACATCATATCAGACATCAAGCTACTGAACTGTCAAGTCTGGTGCAGTTCTGTTCCTAAAGTTATGCAGAATATTCTGCCAAATAGAATGCATAACAAGTAGCGAAAATTGAAGGCATATGTGGAGCCCTAGAAGATTCAATCAGAAGCTAAGGATAAGGAGAAAAGCTCGATTGAAGACCTAACTTGTAGCAGAAGTTTTCTGCTTATTTTATGCAGGTTGTTGAAGCTTTGCTATCACATGAAGGCCCAAATCCAGTTGGGTAAAAAGGGTTATAAATAAAAGTATTGTAACCTAATTGTAAGCAAGCCGTGTATTGTAAAGATGTAATCATTAGGGCTAGTTTGTTGTGAACCTCCCGGGCTGTGGGATGGTCACCATACTCCTTGAAGCCCGTAGGCAAGAGGATGTATGAATTGTACTTGATTAAAGTTTTTAAGCATGATCAAGTTGTGTAATGGAAGTGTATCTTCTGAACAGTTTATGAACTGTAGAAAGTAATCACACGGGGTGTGATTGAAGGGGAGTGAGAGGGTTCTCATATCTAAGTAGGACTTAGGTAAAAGTGTCATTGGGTAGTGATTAAGTGAGAAGGCTGTCAGCGGGGTGTTGGTGTGGGTCTTTGAATTGATCTTGCTAATAGTGAACTTTATCCACGGCTTGGAAGCCTCCGGATGTAGGTTGGTTGAACCGAACGGGTGAACAATTCATGTGTTATTACTTTGCATTGGTTATTTGTTTGATGTCATAGCATTCATCATCGGTTTGTATAATTAACCTTAAGCATGTACGAACTTCATTAAATCGAACACGCACTTATCAATGGTGTTACGGTTACGGTATGATAGTTCATTATGTTGTAGAAACGAAATTTAAAAGTCAGCCATTCTACATTCAGACTTAATGTCGATCGGATGTCTTAACATTCCATTAGACATCCCGATGCGTGACATACCAGAATTTCATGGCGGGACATTCGAAGGGACATCGGATGGTCATTGAAGGCAACTTGTAGGAAGTATCCTAGCACATTCGAAGGGACTATCATCATTTTTCGTAGGCGACAATCGAGGGTCAAGATCATGTATTCGGAAGCGACATCGTGGGTCTTATGATCTTTGTATCGAAGGGACTATGATGACTTGTTTGGAAGGCAACGGTGCTAGAATACCTCGTTCGAGGACATGACCATTTTGAATTCGAAGGCATCGAGAGAAAATTACCCTAAGGGGTGCGTGTGTGAAAGAAGTGTGTCAAATTCAGATATTTTATCTTGGAGATTAGAGTGAGTTATGTTGATTTTAATCTTGCCATACACGCCTAATTACTAGCAATTTATAGGGTGCGGAAAGTCAAATGCGGAATGTAAAGTGCGGAAGGTAAATCCTCGCTATTACATGGCTTTGGGGCGATACATAATTCAAAATGCGGAAATAAAACCCTAAATTAAACTATTACATCCCATGAACAGTTACATTATTGGAAAAATAAAAGCGATAAAAAGCGTCCAGATCGAGCAACAGTGAAAGAATAAGAAAATCGGGAAATATGATGAAATCGAATAAGAGAAAAAATGTTAGAAAAATGCAATTTTTAATATGAGAAAATTAATACATGCTGGAAATAAGATAAATAAGCTAAAATAATTTTTTTGGGATTTTTTAAATGCAATTTAGTAATTTAAAATGAATTTATAATGATTTAAATGCAAAAATATGAATAAAAATAAATATGCAAGCAAAAATATATTTTTTAATTTTATAAATTAAATAAAGATTTTATGAAAGTAATGTAAAAAGAAAATTATTTTTTGATGAGTTTTTAATGCAGAAATAAAAATATAAAATTAATTAAAATGCATGGAAATATTAAATAATATGAAAATATAGGAAATATGAAGTTTTGCAAGAGAGAAAACAATGGTCTTGCAGGACTCGAATGAGACACTGGCTTCAAACAGAGTCCTCTTGCTTTGACCAAGCCAGTGGCATACACTGTTGGAAAACCAGACGAGTGGAAATTGGACAGACATTCCACTCGATGCCCCGAAACTCGCAAATCGTCATCTTCCTCGTTTTGAAAATTTAAAACCCCAGTCTTTACCCACGGTTTTCTAACGTCGCTATAGCCTTTACCCACGGATTATTTCCGTAGCTACATCCCTGCAAAATCAAAAATCCAGAAATACGCAATATAAATTCGTTATGGGGACATAGATCGATTGCTTTCAACCTCCTGAATACGAATATGGCTTGGTTTTGGCCACCGAATCGTCGATCCCATTGGAGCTCGGAGAAAACCTAATAATGGCAGATTACGATTCTGGTGCTTAAAATCAAATCGATCTATACAGAAACATTCTAAACATCAACATGAACAAGAATATGTAATCAAAATGTATTTACAATGCATGAATCATAGAAATCGAATTTTGACAAAAGTGGTGCAAACCGTGATTGTTCTTTCGTGATTCTTGATGGATTTATGATCTGTAAGGGTCTGGAGTGAATCAATGGACCTCTAGGAAGCGATTGGCAGGCTTAGAATTGGTTGAATTGAAACAAAACAAGGCTGCAAGTGTCTTGTAACCACGGTTTTTCTTGAGTTAGGTTAGGGTTCTTGGAGCAATTTTTTTGTCCTCTTGTGATTGGTATGTATCAAGTATATATGCTGGATGGATTTGGGATCATATTTGGCAAGAATCAATCACCATTCAATGATAATCAAATTTGATTTTTCATGAAAATCAAATTTTCAAAATTTGCTCAATTCCAATCCAATCTTGCCTTTTTTGGTCCAATTTCGAAATTGCTGGCTTTTAATGGATTGCTTGGGTCTTAAGAAGAGAATAAAATCAATCTCTCAATTAATTTTGATTTTATAATTTATTTTTAAATTTAATTTGCATTTAAATGAATAAATTACAAATTAAATAGAAAAATAAATCAAAATTAAATGGCATTGGGCTTGGATGTTCCTAATTGCATGAGGAATAAGTTAGGATGAAGAAAAAGTAGGCCCATTTGCAAAAGATTTGATTTTCTAAAGTATCTCTCTTTATGCATTCTTTCAAAATTGCCCAACTTGTGAATGGTGTAACTTGCTCAATTTTCCACATTTTTGAGTGTTCTTGGACTTTTTGGGAAGCTCTAAGAGTCCTCTAAACAATGTCTTTGGTTTCATCTCAATTGGAGTTACCATTCTCAATATATCTTCAAAACAAAAAGTTGACTTTTTGTTGACTTTGAAAATGACCTGTAATGTTTTGAGCTATACCTCTCAAATGAAGCATTTTTTGGACATTCTTGTAAGACATGAAGTTGTAGAGAATTAAATTTCCTTCAAAACAAGAGGTGGTGGAAAAATTTCTGAGAAAGTATGAGGAAGTTATGATCAGTCAAAGTTCAGTTGACTTTTCACCTAGAAACCCTAATTTAGAAAGTTTGACTTTTGAGCAAATCTTGAGTTTTCTTGATGAATCATGATCAACCCTTGATCAAATGATGAATGTAACTTCAAAATGAGGATGTTGACCAAAAATTATGAAGTTTGACTGTATGTTGACCACAGTTGACTTTTTGTCCAATATTTGATTTTCAACCATCGAGCAATTGTGCGAGGAAACTTGACTTGAAGCTTGAAACTTGACATGGAGAATCTTTAAGCATATGAGGAGGCATGAGGACCATTGGAGATGTTGGAAGCCCATCTTGACTTGAGAGATACCAAACCCTAGTTTGGGTTGATTGTCTAGGAGAGTTTGTCGATCAACTCTTGAGGAATCTTGAGCATAGATGTATGAAATCTCTTGAGTAAATGGAGGGCAAATTTTGGGGTATGGCTGCCCTTTTCAATCTTCTTGTCGGAGGGTTAGATTGACACGCTTGTCTTCGTGACCAGGAGGTGAAGATGATTGAACACTCGATACTGAAAATTTGCACCGCATTGGTGGATGCGGGAATGGGCTTACAGATGCCATTTGGATACTTCGTTGAAGGATGAGTCGTACGCTAGACTCGAGAATGTTGATAGGAGAATTGACGGAGATGGGCTTAGGATGCCATCTGGAAAGATCGATGCTGGGGAGTGAGCCGTACGCTAGGCTCTGTAGTCGTTCCTGGAAGGAGCATGGAGATGGGCTTGGATGCCATCGGAGAGTCATACGTTAGACTTCGTGTTCATTTTGAATGAAGTTATTGGTTTGTATTGATTTTTAACCATATATGCATTACGAAAGTGAAGCTTTGTTGATAAGTAGTCGGAGATGGGCTTAAGATGCCATCCAAGGCAGAGTCGTCACGCTAGACTCGTAGTTCTTTTGATAATAAAGGATCGAATAAATCTTCGTCTTGATTACTCGAGGAGGTTGTAGTTGGCAAAATGTGGATAGCTTCCACTGTTGTGCATCGGTGTTGATCCATTGCACATTATCGGAGGATAACGGAGGTGGTCTTCGGATAGTTTTCCGTCGGTTCGGGCTTAATCTGGACCATCGTCGGAGGACAACCAAGGCGGTCTTCGATAGTTTTCCGTCGATTCGGGGCTTAATCCGGACCAGTCGTCGGAGGACAACAAGGGCGGTCTTTGGATAGTTTTCCGTCGATTCGGGCTTAATCTGGACCTGTTTGGCCGAAGGGTACATTACTGTTTTGGAAAAAACAAGAGAACTTTGATAGAAAATTTGGTTAGTTTTATGCAAAGTATGATGCATGACAGTGTATATGAATGACATATGCATGAATTATGACTTTATGAGAGATGTATGAATGATGGATGTTGTGGTATTTCAAAACATATCCATCTTGAAGAAGATGCGGATGTTCTGTTTGAGGATTTCTGACTCCTGCTTGGGGCATTGAGTAGGTGAGAACCCCGCTTTTGGAAGAGAAGAAAGATATCCTGGATTCCTCCGATGCACTATCTGACCAAGTCTTGGGCCTAGATATTGTTGAGGAAGGTAGAGATTTGAGAGGCTCGTTGTTGGAGATCTCATATATGGACCTGAGGAAATCGGGAGGCTATCCGTTGGGGACCTTGTATGTAGATCCTGCTGAGGAAATTTGGGAGGCGCTCTACTGGGGATTCTGGGTGCAGATCTCGCTGGAGAGCTGTCATACCCCAAAATTTGCCCTCCATCTATTCAAGAGATTTCATACATCTATGCTCAAGGTTCCTCGAGTTGATCAGAAACTCTCTCTAGCAATCAACCCAAACTAGGGTTTGGTATCTCTCAGTCAAGATGGATTTCCAACATTTCAATGGCCTTCATGCCTCCTCATATGCTTCAAAGATTCTCCATGTCAAGTTTCAAGCTTCAAGTCAAGTTTCCTCAGACAATTGCTCGGATGGTTGAAAATCGGTGTATTGGACAAAAGTCAGCTGTGGTCAACATACATCAAAACTTCGATTTTGGTCAACATCCTCATTTTGAAGTTACATTCATCATTTGATCAAGGGTTGATCATGATTCATCAAGAAAACTCAAGATTTGCTCAAAAGTCAAACTTTCTAAATTAGGGTTTCTAGGTGAAAAGTCAATGAACTTTGGTGATCATAACTTTCTCATACTTTCTCGAAATTTTCCACAAAGCTCATTTTGAAGGAAATTCAATTCTCTACAACTTCATGTCTCACAAGAATGTCAAAAATGCTTCATTTGAGAGGTATAGCTCAAAACATTACAGTCATTTTCAAAGTCAACAAAAGTCAACTTTTTGTTTTGAAGATATATTGAGCATGGTAACTCCAATGAGATGAGACCAAAGACATTGGTTAGAGGACTCTTAGAGCTTTCAAAAAGTCCAAAACACTCAAAATGTGGAAAATTGAGCAAGTTACACCATTCACAAGTTTGGCAATTTTGGAAGAATGCACAAAGAGAGATACTTCAAAAATCAAATCTTTGCAAATGGGCCTACTTTTTCTTCATCCTAACTTGTTCCTCATGCAATTAGGAATGTCCAAGCCCAATGCCACAATTTTTGATTTATTTTTCTATTTAATTTGTAATTTATTCATTTAAATGCAAATTAAATCTTAAAATAAATTATAAAATCAAAATTAATTGGAAGATTGATTTTATTGCTTTCTTGTGATCCAATCAACCCATAAATGCCGACAATTTCAAAATTTGATCAAATTTGGCAAGATTGGATTGAAATTGGACAAAGTTTGAAAATTTGATTTCATGAGAATATCAAATTTGATTTCCATTGAATATTGATTAATTCTTTCCAAATTCAATCCCAAATCCATCCAGCATATATACTTGATGCATCTCAATTGCAAGGGACAAAAAAATTGCTCTAGAAACCCTAACCCAAAGCCAAAAAATCGTGTTCTTGAAGCAAGTGCAATCATACTTCCTTTGTTTCAATCGATTCAGGTGTCTGCATTCCTTGATACCTCTTGAGTCGATCCGGACCACATTGCTCAAAACCATCGAATCAAGGAATCACGAATCGGTTTGTTCATACTTTCAAAATCGTGTTTCATTATTCATGCATTATTAACAAGTTTGATGTTTGTTTCATGCTTAGAACAAAGTTTGCAAGCTTTCGGGCAGGTTAATTGCATTTCCATGGCTGAAACGTATTATATGCCATAACTAGGGTTCCCGAGCTCGATTTAGGGCTTGGCTTATTAGGAAAAATTGGACCACGAGACTAGTACCAATGTTCGAATGATGCACGGAATTAAACCATGTCTTTAGAACTCATTTATATTACATGCTGCGTTTTCCATTTGCGGGGCCTTTAGCGTCGAAGCCGTATGACTTTTGAAAATTCAAAGCGAAAGAGATGAAATGCGGCGCGAAGGAGGAGGCAATGGCGAAACGCGCGTGTATTCCACTTACTCAATTTCCAAACAGTTGACACACTTGGCTCAGTTGGTCGGTAGCGTTGGTTTTCAAAGTTTGAGCATCATGTCTGAGGTTCGATCCACACGAGACCGGTTTGCTATTTTCTTTTCCAAGTTCATTATTTTCATATTTTCCATATTTCAATATTTTCCATTCATTTTAATTTCTTTTCATGATTTTATTTTTGCATTAAAAATTACCAAAAACATTTTTTCTTTACATTATTTTCATAAAATCTTTATTTAATTTAATAAATTAAAAAATATATTTTGCATGCATATTTATTTTATTTATATTTTGCATTTAATTCACTTTTAATTGCATTTTAATTATTAAATCTTTTCTAAAAAATCCCAAAAAATTATTTTAACTTATTTATCTTATTTCCAGCATATATTAATTTTCTCATATTAAAATTTGCATTTTTCTAACATTTTTTCTCTTGTTCGATTCATATTGCAGATCTCTTATTCTTTCACAGGTTGCTCCGATTCGGACGTTTTCTTTTTATCGTTCTATTTTTCCAATAATGTAATCGCTCATGGGTTGTAATAGTTTTAATTAGGATTTTATTTTCCGCATTTTAAATTATGTATCTGCCCCAAAGCCATGTAATAGCGTAGGATTTATCTTTCCGCACTTTACATTCCGCATTTTACTTTCCGCACCCTTATCAATTGCTAGTAATTAGGCGTGTATGGCAAGATAAAATTGGACATAGCACACTAATCTTCAAGATAAAATATCAAGATTCAATACACTCTTTCACACGCACCTTAGGGTAATTCTCTCGATGCCTTTCGATTTCAAATGGTCATGTCCCTCGAACAGAGGTATTCTAGCGTTGCCTTCCAAACAAATCATCATAGTCCCTTGATACAAGATCATAAGACCCACGATGTCGCCTCCGAATACATGATCTTGACCCTCGATTGTCGCCTGAAAATGATGATAGTCCCCGAATATGCTAGGATACTTCCTACAGTTGCCTTCTATGACCATCCGATGTCCCTTCGAATGTCCCGCACATCCAACGAATGGAGCTACCTACTAACTAATGGTATGGCTAGCGCTATTCTAAAGGAATGTAGAGTACAACAAAGCGACCAATTACAGGTGGGTAAATAAGTCTTTTAGTTGCTTGCTCTATCAAATGCTTTTCACACCACACACTTTTTCAAAGTTCAAATTCTTTTCAAAATAAAACATTCCGAACACTTTGTATACTCCTACATGAGTCATTACAAAGTCAAAGCGAAATGCCTTTTCAAAACATCTTTGTCAAACACACGAAAGCAATTTTAAAAGTGATCTAGAGCAACTAAGAGCCGTAGATAACTACGGATGGAAAGGGTGCTAATACCTTCCTTTTCATAACCATTCTCCCGAACTGAATCTAACGAAGGTCTTTTTCGTTACTTTTACCTTCCCTTAATTGGATAAAAATAAAAGTCGGTGGCGACTCTTGCTATCCGCACATTTGGATACAAAATCCTACAAAGTCAGTTCACCGTATCCAGGCTGGCGACTTCTGGCTGAGAAACACCTAAAAGAGAATTGCCTTAGGATTTCTAGATAACCTTTATTGCTTTTTGTTTGACTTGTATGCTTTATCTTTAAGGGTTGCTTGGGTATTATATTGTTGGGGATCCTACACCGGATCCGGGTTTCCTTTTAGGTAAGTAGCATTAGATCATCGCGACCGCTAGATAGTATAACTACAGTCAAATACCTTGTTGGTTAGAAGTATTCTTTGCAGACCGATGTAACATTACTTAGTCGAGTGGAATTGCAGCTCATGGATTCCCTTTTCTCTGCTTGGGGAGTGTCCTTGGTGACTTTAAGTAATCATCCCAATTCACGGAGCACTAGTAAGTACTTTTGTATGTTCACTTTTCGTATGTTTGTGATTAGATTCTTATTGTCAAATGCGTATAGTCATTCAAAGCAAACGTTGGACTTATTGCAAATAACAACAGCAGAAATTGTAAAGAGAAAGAAGCTTGCATTTATTTGAAAGGTGGCGTATGGCCAAGTAGTTTGTACATAAGAAAGGTAAAAAGCTATGCGGAAACAATCTCGTTAAGTTCCAACTATGCTAGTACTCATATATTTCGACTATCTCATCTCCTTGCTGTCAGTAGAAAGTGAGTGAAGTGATCTTCGCCATTTGAACCTTGAATGCTGATAGTAGTCTGGAAGCAGGTGATCTGGAAGAGACATAGTCGTGCAGCTTAAATCCCTAACTTTTGCCTAGACCGCCCTTTCGGGTTTCGATCTACGGGATACCCTTTTTTGCCCAAGCCGCCTTTTCAGGTTTTCGACTTGCCGGGTTTACATGTTTTGTATATATCCTTTATTTTTGCCCGAACCTTTGGTTCGCCAGGATGCCCTATTTTGCCTAGGCAGTCGACCTAGCGGGTCTCTTTTATGCGTAGTATTTTTGACTATGTCTGCGTTCACTGTGGTGTGGAAGTCTTCACCATCCATGGTGCTAAGTATCATAGCTCCTCCGGAGAATACATCTTGACTACAAACAGTCCCTCATAGTGGGAGTCCATTTGCCCCAGGATCACCTTGTGGAAGAATGATGCGCTTGACTACTAGATCACCGACTTGGTAGACTCGGTGTTTGACCTTCTTGTTAAATGCTCGATCATTACTCGGTAAATCATCCATGGCGGATGGACGCGAGTCGTTTCTCATCAATCAAATTAATCTGGTCAAATGATGCGGATCCAATCGTCTTCGCCTAACTCGCCTCTTGGAGGACTCGGTTGAGGTATCCCGAACCTCGATGGGTAAGACGGCTTCCATACCGTATACAAGAGAGAAGGGTTTCCCTGTTGATGTTCGTGTTTGTAGTCACGATAACCATGAAGAGTAAATGGTAACATTTCATGCCAATCTTTGTAAGTCAACATGTCTCATATAACCTTCTTAATGTTCTTGTTGGCGGCTTCCACTGCGCCGTTCATCTTAGGCCGATAAGGAGAAGAGTTGTGATGCTTGATCTTGAATTGCGTGCAGAGTTCGGTGATCATCTTATTGTTGAGATTGGAACCATTATCTGTGATAATCCTTTCGGGAGTGCCATACCGACAGATAAGATTATGCTTGATGAATCGAGCCACTACATTCTTGGTAACAGATGCATACGAGGCTGCTTCTACCCACTTGGTGAAATAATCTATTGCCACAAGGATGAAACGATGTCCATTGGAAGCCGTGGGCTTAATCTCCCCGATCATGTCAATGCCCCACATTGCAAAAGGCCAGGAGAAGTTAAAACATTCAGTCACGGAGGTACGTGTACTTTGTCGGCGTAAATCTGGCACTTGTGGCAAGATCGGGCATAGCGGTGACAATCAGCTTCCATGGTGGACCAATAGTAACCTGTTCTCAAAATCTTCTTAGCCATGGTGTGTCCACTGGAGTGGGTACCAAATTCGCCTTCGTGTAACTCTTCCATGATACACATTGCTTTCACGATCTACACGTAGATAAGCACAGATCGTGGTTGCGCTTGTATAAAATGTCGTTGCTGAGAAAGAATTTGGAAGCGAATCTTCTCATGAACTTCTTATCATTAACAGATGCCCCTGCGGGATATTCTTGAGCCTCAAGATACCTCTTCACATCGTAGTACCAAGGTTTCTCTTACATCGAGCTCACAACAATATCTTTGGTTCGTCAAACTTCTCAATGATGATCTGGGGAGCCTCGTTGTCCCATCTGACCTTGAACATGGATGACATAGTAGCCAACGCGTCTGCCAACTGATTCTCTTCTCGTGGAATATGATCAAAAGTAATCTCTTCGAAGTAGGGGATCAAATTTAGAACATGCTCTCGATACAGAATGAGATTCGGATGTTTCGTATCCCCCTCGCCCTTAATCTGACTGACCACTAAAGCTGAGTCTCCATACAGTAAAATTTGATTCTTAAGTCAATGACTTTAAGACCCATGATGCACGCTTCGTATTCGGCCATATTGTTAGCGCAACTAAAACATAATCTGGCGGTGAAAGGCGTGTGTCCGCCTGCAGGGGATGTAATGATGGCGCCAATGCCATTGCCAAGTGCGTTTGAGGCTCCATCAAAGACCATAGTCCATCGGATCCTTGTTCAGGTCCTTGTGTGGGCCAGGTTCTGCATCTATAACTAGTAGAACATCTTCATCGGAAATTGAACTCGCATGGTGTAGTCATCTACTGACGATGGGCCAAATGATCGGCTACCACACTTCCTTTGATCGCTTCGAAGTGTCTTTGGATGTCATATTCGGTCAAGATCATTTGCCATCTTGCTATTCTTCGGAGAGCTGGTTTCTCAAAGATGTATTTTATCGGATCCATCTTAGAAATCAACAAGGTAGTGTGAGTCAACATATATCTTAGTCGGCGTGATAAGCGTTGCAGTTTTCTCGAGTTGTGAGTATCTTGTTTCACAGTCGGTAAACTTTTTGCTAAGGTAGTATATTGCATGCTCTTTTCGACCAGACTCGTCATGTTGCCCCAACACACACCCCATTGAGTTCTCTAACACTGTCCAGTACATGATAAGAGGTCTTCCTTGGCATCGGGATAGGAGGATTACATGGGTACTCCTTGATTTTGTCAAAAGCGATCCGCAATCGTGGTTCCATTCCACCACTTGATCTTTCTTAAGTAACTTGAAGATTGGCTCCACGGGTAGCGATTAGGTGTGCAATGAATCGGCAATGTAGTTCAATCGGCCCGAAGAAACCTCGACTTCCTTCTCGGTGCGGGGAGTTGGCATCTCTTGAATAGATTTAACCTTGGCGGGATCAACTTCAATACCTGCTCACGCTGACAAACCCTAAGAGTTTTCGGGATCGACTCCAAAGGTGCACTTGTTGGGATTAAGTCTCATCTGTACTTCTTCATCATCAAACAGTTTACGCAAATGATCAAGATGTTCTTCTTCAGTCTGTGATCGAGCTATCATGTCGTCGACGTAGACCTCTATCTCGTGATGAATCATGTCATGAAACAATGTCACCATAGCACGCTGATAAGTGGCGCCTGCGTTCTTCAGTCCAAATGGCATAACCTTGTAGCAGAAAGTGCCCCACTGTGTAACAAAAGTAGTCTTCTCCATGTCTTCGGGAGCCATTTTGATTTGATTGTAACCGGAAAAACCATCCATGAAGGAGAAAACCTTATGCTGAGCAGTGTTGTCAACCAGAACATCAATATGAGGAAGTGGAAAATCGTCTTTCGGACTTGCTTTGTTCAGATCTCTGTAATCCACACACATTCGTACTTTACCATCCTTCTTGGGCACGGGTACCACATTAGCAACCTTGTGGATAAGAAGTAGCGGCTAAGCGACATTGAACCTTCATAACTTGGCTTTGATCTTTTCGACATCTCGGACGCATCACGACGAACCTTGCATTTCTGGGAGAAAACCTTCTTTGTTGTAGGTGTACCACAATATCAATGTCTAAACCCGGCATGTCTTCGTATGACCAAGCAAAAACCTCAACATAGTCTCGTAGCATTTGAATCAACCTTTCTTTAACACTGTTCTCAAGACCCGCTCCTATCTTGATCTCTTTTCTGTCTTCGTCAGTACCCAAATTCACAACCTCAACTGTCTCTTGTGTGGCTGTATAACTTCATTTCTTCTTGCTGTAGCAGTCGGCAAGATTCTCCGGCACTTCACAATCTCACTTTCGCCTTGACAGGTAGATCGGATTATCGAAGTCATATTTAGCACTAGCATAGCTGTTATTAACGAGATTCGGAGTGATTCTGCAGTGTATCACGTGGGTGTGTGTAAGAAACACATAGCTTTTTGAAGGGGTGATAAAGTAAAAGAAAGAAAACAAACAATTGAATGCAAAAGTCCAATGAATTTATTGAATGAAAACGCGCAAACAACAGATAATAACCCTCGCAAACGAGCCATGACGCCCCGGGCAAGGCACCAGGCTTTCAAAGTTTATTGTTCAAAACATAAAGGAATACGAAAAGCAAAACAAAACAAGAGCAATTACTCCTGACTAAAGGAGATTGGTATGACGTCTTCAGTCTTCCAATTGCTGAGCTCATTGTCTGGAGTTGGGAAGATCCACTTGCTGATGTCGAAGTCATTGTCGTTGTCTTCTATAGCATGGATTCCACTCTGGCTGATGCGGAAGGGAAGTTGGCCGGCACGTTCGCGTATCATCTTCGACCTTGATGGTGAAGCCTAAACCGGTCTTGTCGACTTGAAAGGAAGATCGGTGACCCCAGAATAGTACTCTTTCCTTCTTCAACAGCAGCTTGAGCATCTTTCAATGAGGCCATCCTAGGCGGAACTTTAGCATCTTCAGGGTATCGGAGAGTCAACAGGGCATGACTGCAGAATTGTTTCAAAAGCTTGACAGGGAGTCTCGAAGAATTCACCCTCCATCTCGAGATAGCGGAATGACTGTAGATGACTGACCATATATTCTTCTTCACCACATACTGTAACAACCTTCCCTTTCACCGGGTATTTGACCCGATGTAAGGTAGAGGTAACAACGCCTTGCCCGTGTATCCAAGGCGTCCAGTAGGCAAGAATAAGCGGGCGGATGTCCATGACAAAGAAAGTGGAATCAAAAGTGCGGGAACCGACTTTAACGAGCAGAGTGAGCTCTCAATCTGTGCGCTTAGAACCATCAAAGCTCTCACAATAATGTCACTGGGTCTCGAACCAACCCTTCGACATAAGCCGATCAAAAGCGGTCTTGTGAGATATTCGAGAGCAGAACGGTATCCACCAAGACATGAGATAAGGTAGTGCCTTGCATTCAAAAATGTGCAAGGCTTTGTTATGTTTCTTTCCGGAGAGTCAAATCGGCATCGAGAGAAGCCTGGGTCGTTGTTGGCAGCCAGCTAGCAATACAAACTTCGAGCGATCGGTGGTAGTGTCTTGCGACAATGAGCATTCTTGAAACTTCACCAAGGCATTAGCATGAGCCTCGAGCACTGAAGAGAGCAAGCATGGAGATCTTGGACGAGTCTGTCCTAACTGTTCCTGACATTGTAGTCACTCTTCTTGATAATCTTGAATTTCCTCTATTTCTCGTTTGGAGGTGTCTTGAGTTCCTTTGGTACTACGGTTGAGCAGGATGAGCACGATTCTTTCCTCTAGCTGGGGATATTGGTGGAGTAGCGGAATGCTGTTGGAGTCACAGATGTCTTTGGAGGAGAGATCTCCGGAAGAACCCGGATCTGGTCACCTTAGGATCCTGGTTGTCAATGTCGAATGGTAACTAATGTAAGATCTTCAATGGTCGAGGGTCTTGCTTGACACCATGATATAAACATCACCCATAGTTCCGAGGATAGCTTTGTCGAGGAATATGGCGGTCTTGGAGAAGTGACGATGAGAGGTGCCACCTAGGATAGGATCGCAGAGGAAATCCTTATTGTGTTAACAAGCATAGTCTTCGGGAAATCGTCACCCCGTCCGGTCGCCTTAACATCTTCAATAGGAATCTTGTAACTATCGAGAACGTGTACTTCACCATGTAATCATATTTTCCACTTGGGCCCTAAGGTGTCCCACACAGATGGTGCGTTCGTTCGCATTGTCAATCTTCAACAGACATTTCTTCACACAACTTACGCACGTGGTTTCGAAATAGTATCTCACGATTGTCCATCATACTGGCGAACACGTCTTCTCAACCAAGCACAACCATCGTGCGAGATGGGCACCAACGACAATTCTCGGGCATCACGGATTGACAAGCTTGCAACAAATTCTTCTTAATCGGAGGAATGGTCAAGTCATCTATGTTGAAAACATAAGTATCGTCACCATTGGAACTCTTGTCATGGTTAGCATAGGCGCATTGATCACATTCGGTCTCACACGAGGATCAAACTCAATCTGCTAGCTTCAATCATATCTTGAATCTTGTTCTTGAGCCCAACAATTGTCGATGTCGTGCCACTGGCTGTTGGAATGGTAAGCACATAGCATTAGGATTGTACTTGAGAGGAGGTATTGACATTAGGAGGATCCCTCAAGGTTATCGTTCCGTTCAACATGTGTTGCAAGGCTTGCGACAATGGCATGTTGATCTTGAAACTGTCTTGTGGCGATCAGCTCACGCGTTGTCTCGCTGAGGTTGTCTTGATGTAGGATTGGAGATCCAACTGCCCACAGTTGAGCACGGTCGGTCTTGGCTCGGCTTTTCGACCATACACGCGTGGCTTCTTTCTTAGCACCAAAAGATCTCTTCGCAGCATTTGAATGACTCTACATGGATCTTCCCTCTTGATACGACTTCAATGCGCTCCTGTCAATATCGATCAGTGAATCCGGATGAAGAATTTCCAATCGGATGATTGAAGAATGGGCTGTCGGTGTCCCTAAACATATCAACCAACTCCCTATTAGACAAGGGTGGTTGAACTCACTGCTAGATCTCTCCATACGAGCATACTCTTGAACTCGTCGCGACCCATAGACATGCTTTGTAGTTGCATGCGAGTGGGTGTCAATTCAGCATTGTACTCATATTGTCTGTAGAAAGCATCAGCCAAGTCACTCCAAGTACGGATACGGTCATTCTCTAGCTGATAGTACCATTCCAACTGGGTTCCGGACAAACTCTCTTGAAAATAGTGCATCCACAACTTTCTGTCATCAGTGTGGGGATTGATCTTCTGGACATAGGACTTCAAATGCAGCTTTGGGCAAGACATGCCATCATACTTAGCAAAAGTAGGAACTTTGAACTTGGGAGGAATCACAACACCAGGGACAAGACTTAGATTATCAAAATTCAGCCCGGACATCTTGAGGTTTTCCACATTCAGACGGTCTTGAGTTGTTTGTACATGTCATCTTCATCAGTCGGCTATAATCGAGCGGTCCTCTCCTTCTTTCTTTGGCTCTTTGGTCACCTTCATCACCCTTGGCACCCCTCGGTATGGACACTTCCTTGAGAGAGCTCGATCCGTGACCACTTTTGGACCCCTTTGTAGCGTCTACCCATGTTGAGGAGACCACACCTTCTTCTTCTTGTTGATGAGCTTCTAAATCTTCTTGGCCTTGGACCAAGCTGGTGAACATCTGCTGAGCCAGCATTACGAGCACGGAGATCTTTGACAGTCTGTTCAAGAGCCATTTCTGCTAAAATAAATAGCGAGCAAATGAGAAAACCAATCTCCAATGTACCTGTGATGCAATGTTATGCTATGCTATGCGATGTTTATGCGAATGCAATGCAATGTTTTCAAGGACCTAAGAGATTTAAATTTGTTAAACAAGCAATTAACAAACATTTATTAGTACTTCTTTTTATTATTCTTTTTTTTTAGTACAAGAGATAATTCGAAACAATAAAAGAAAACATAAACATCCTAAAGCTCTAAGTCTCCCATGGGCGTTTTCTCTTGGTGCCGATGTAGGCATTGATGCTTCGCTCCTCGTGAAGTAGCTTTGTCAACTCTAACACTTTCTTCTCGCTTGCATAACACTGAGCTTCAAAGGTATCCCTCTCTTCCTTAAGCTGAATCCAGGATCTCTTCAAGTCTTCAAAATCAGTAGGCATGTCAGGATGGAGAACAACATAGGATACGTCACCGATAGCAACAGGTTCCATAATTACTGGCAAAACAGGCGTGAACGGCATCATGAGGTTTTGAGCTCGAGCTCGCACCCATTTGAGGTAAGGTTCCCAAGGAATGGAGTTGGGTGCCCCAAAGTCTTGTATCGATCTACCCTGCCTCAAGCATGTATAAACCTTAAGTCGGTAATTCTGAGATCGTGATTGTAGTCGAACACAACATCTTGGAGATATCATGTGGACCATCTCTTGAGCAAAACCAAGCGGCGTAAAGCTAGAGAAGGGTTGTAAGTAATACCCCTTATACCAAGTAGCGGTACATTAGGGAACTCTCACAACGCTCAATGAAGGTGAAGTCCTTTTGAGAAAAGATTCCAACGGATATCGGAATGAGAGAGTGACATCAATCTTTGAGACCATCTCAACCTTTGTTCATTCTTCAAAAGCTGATGGAGGAAGGTGCGAAATAAACCACCTGAAGTAGCAGTATACAACACATGAGAGTTCCTTGTCTCTTAGTAGTACGTGTGGAGAGAGTGTAGGATGTCTCAAGTAAAGTAGGCACCGGATTGCGGGAGAACAACTTGATGGCATTGATATCGATGAATTGATCCGAGTTAGGAAATAGAACCAAACCATAAATTAGCAAGCCCAACATTCTCAAATGCATGGAAACTCATAACTTTGAGGAATTCTCGGGCTTTCTTAATTAAGAACTTGGAAAGTAAACCCTTAACTCCACTTCTAGTTTCCCAATTGGCTTCGATATCTGAGCGCTTAAGGTGTAAGGTGATGCAATGTCTTCGTACTTAGAACCTTTTCAAACCGGTGAATAGCATTTGGTCAAGAATAGGTACCCAAGTAGCTTAGAGAACTCTTCTAGGTAGGAACCAAGCGATAATCTGGAAATGTAAAGCAATGGTGTTTGGATCAAAGAAGCTGGAATAGGACATGCATCATATCTTCTTCAAAACGGAGATAACCAAATCAAGTAGATAACCATGTCTTTTGATGGCCGAGCATGGTCGGGAATTCGAAACCAATTCTTTGAGTTGAGAAGGATACCCATGAAGTTGATTCGGATAGTCTTTCTAGAAGCCATGATCCCTACAAAGCAGAGCAAAGATAAATCCTAGGTCCTTGAAATAGTTAGAAATGATATGCAATGCGAATGATGTCATGATGTCATGTTTAGCACACACAAACAATTCACACAATGAGCCTAGGGTTAAGGCTTGCATGAGGTATAGGTGATTACCCACCAAAAGTTTGAGTTGGTTCATCTGTCCTATAATAGTAACCGGTTCTAGGAATCTCACATCACGGATCTTTCTCGTAGGCGCTTATTTCAATCGCGGCCAAGTGGTCGATCGAAAATGTCCCAAAAGTCTAATCTCAATGGCGTAGCATCAGTGTCAACCAACCTCGGTCTACACCAAACGGCCATCTCACTACCTTCTAATGGCCAAGATGGGTCAATTAAGGTTCTAAAAGTTTAATTAGCGCATGACACCGAAGCCAAATACTATCTTCAACTTGGGAATGAAGAGTATCGGGACAACCAAAGTGTCACGCTAACGCCATCATGTTGACCGCGTAGTTATCGTCTGTGATCGCGGTGATCTAATGCTACTTACCTAAAGGGGATCAGGTGTAGGATCCCCAACAATATAATACCCAAGCAACCCTTAAAGATAAAGCATACAAGTCAAAAAAAGTAGTAAAATGATCTAGAAATCCCTAAAATTCTCTCTTTTAGGGTGTAGTCCCGGTGAGTCGCCAGTTACATGTCTACGGTGAACTGACTTTGTAGGATTTTGTATCCAAATGTCGGATAGCAAAGTCGCCACCGACTTTTATTTTATCCAATTAAGGGAAGGTAAAAGTAACAGAAAAAGACCTTCGTTAGATTCTGAGTTCGGAGAATGGTTATGAAAAGGGAAGGTATTAGCCCCTTTCCATCCGTAGTTATCTACAGCTCTTAGTTGCTCAGATCACCTTTTAAAATTGCTTTCTGTGTGTTTGACAAAGATGTTTTGAAAAAAGGCATTTCGCTTTGACTTTGTAATGACTCATGTAGGAGTGTATACAAAGTGTTGGAAATGTTTTGTTTTGAAAAGAATTTGAACTTTGAAAAAGTGTGTGGTGTGAAAAGCATTTGATAGAGCAAGCAACTAAAGACTTATTTACCCACTCGAATTGGTCGTTTTGTTGTACTTCTACATTCCTTTAGAATAGCTAGCCATACCATTAGTTAGTAGGTAGCTCCATTCGTTGGATGGTAAGGGATTCGAAGGGACATCGGATGGTCATAGAAGGCAACTTGTAGGAAGTATCCTAGCACATTCGAAGGGACTATCATCATTTTTCGTGGCGACAATCGAGGTCAAGATCATGTATTCGGAGCGACATCATGGGTCTTATGATCTTTGTATCAAGGGACTATGATGACTTGTTTGGAAGGCAACGGTGCTAGAATACCTCTCGTTCGAGGGACATGACCATTTGAATTGAAAGGCATCGAGAGAATTACCCTAAAGTGCGTGTGTGAAGAAGTGTGTCAAATTCAGATATTTTATCTTGGAGATTAGAGTGATTATGTTGATTTTAATCTTGCCATACACGCCTAATTACTAGCAATTTATAAGTGCGGAAAGTCAAATGCGGAATGTAAAGTGCGGAAAGGTAAATCCTCGCTATTACATGGCTTTGGGCGATACATAATTCAAAATGCGGAAATAAAACCCTAAATTAAACTATTACATCCCATGAACAGTTACATTATTAGAAAAATAAAAGCGATAAAAGAAAAGCGTCCGAATCGGAGCAACACTGTGAAAGAATAAGAAAATCGGAATATGATGAAATCGAATAAGAGAAAAATGTTAGAAAAATGCAATTTTAATATGAGAAAATTAATACATGGAAATAAGATAAATAAGCTAAAATAATTTTTTGGGATTTTTAAATGCAATTTAGTAATTAAAATGAATTTATAATGATTTAAATGCAAAATATGAATAAAATAAATATGCATGCAAAATATATTTTTAATTTTATAAATTAAATAAAGATTTTATGAAAGTAATGTAAAAAGAAAATTTTTTTTGATGAGTTTTAATGCAGAAATAAAAATATGAAATTAATTAAAATGCATGGAAATATTAAATAATATGAAAATATAGGAAATATGAAGTTTTGCAAAGAGAGAGGAAAACAATGGTCTTGCAGGGACTGAACTGAGACACGCTTCAAACCTTGAGTCCTCTTGCTTTGACCAACTGAGTGGCATCACTGTTGTTGGAAAACGGAATGAGTGGAAATTGACAGACGTCGCTTCTGATGCCCCGAACTCGCCAAATCGTCATCTTCCTCGTTTGAAAATTTAAACCAGTCTTTACCCACGGTTTTCTACGTCGCTATAGCCTTTACCCGCGGATTATTTCCAGTAGCTCATCCTGCAAATCAAAATCCAGAAATCAATATAAATTCGTTATGGGACATGAATCGATTGCTTTCAACCTCCTGAATCGAATATGGCTTCGGTTTGGCCAATTTTCACAGATAAATAATCCCAATTCGGAGCTTAGAAAACCTAATAATGGCGATTACAGGTGCTTAAAATCAAATCGATCTATCTGAAACATTCTAAACATCAACACGAACAAGAATATGTAATCAAAATGTATTTACAATGCATGAATCATAGAAATCGAATTTTGACAAAAGTGGTGCAAACCGTGATTGTTCTTTCGTGATTCTTGATGGATTTATGATCTGTAAGGGTCTGGAGTGAATCAATGGACCTCTAGGAAGCGATTGGCAGGCTTAGAATTGGTTGAATTGAAACAAAAACAAGGCTGCAAGTGTCTTGTAACCACGGTTTTTCTTGAGTTAGGTTAGGGTTCTTGGAGCAATTTTTTTCTCTTGTGATTGGTATGTATCAGTATATATGGATGGATTTGGGATCATATTGGCAAGAATCAATCACATTCAATGATAATCAAATTTGATTTTCATGAAAATCAAATTTTCAAAATACTCAATTCCAATCCAATCTTGCCTTTTTTGGTCCAATTTCGAAATTGCTGGCTTTTAATGGATTGCTTGGGTCTTAAGAAGAGAATAAAATCAATCTCTCAATTAATTTTGATTTTATAATTTATTTTTAAATTTAATTTGCATTTAAATGAATAAATTACAAATTAAATAGAAAAATAAATCAAAAATTCGTGGCATTGGGCTTGGATGTTCCTAATTGCATGAGGAATAAGTTAGGATGAAGAAAAAGTAGGCCCATTTGCAAAAGATTTGATTTTCTAAAGTATCTCTCTTTATGCATTCTTTCAAAATTGCCCAACTTGTGAATGGTGTAACTTGCTCAATTTTCCACATTTTTGAGTGTTCTTGGACTTTTTGGGAAGCTCTAAGAGTCCTCTAAACAATGTCTTTGGTTTCATCTCAATTGGAGTTACCATTCTCAATATATCTTCAAAACAAAAAGTTGACTTTTTGTTGACTTTGAAAATGACCTGTAATGTTTTGAGCTATACCTCTCAAATGAAGCATTTTTTGGACATTCTTGTAAGACATGAAGTTGTAGAGAATTAAATTTCCTTCAAAACAAGAGGTGGTGGAAAAATTTCTGAGAAAGTATGAGGAAGTTATGATCAGTCAAAGTTCAGTTGACTTTTCACCTAGAAACCCTAATTTAGAAAGTTTGACTTTTGAGCAAATCTTGAGTTTTCTTGATGAATCATGATCAACCCTTGATCAAATGATGAATGTAACTTCAAAATGAGGATGTTGACCAAAAATTATGAAGTTTGACTGTATGTTGACCACAGTTGACTTTTTGTCCAATACAACTGATTTTCAACCATCTGAGCAATTGTCTGAGGAAACTTGACTTGTGAAGCTTGAAACTTTGACATGGAGAATCTTTAAAGCATATGAGGAGGCATGAGGACCATTGGAGATGTTGGAAGCCCATCTTGACTTGAGAGATACCAAACCCTAGTTTGGGTTGATTGTCTAGGAGAGAGTTTGTCTGATCAACTCTTGAGGAATCTTTGAGCATAGATGTATGAAATCTCTTGAGTAAATGGAGGGCAGATTTTGGGGTATGACAAATGCCAGAAACATGCAGGAATTCAACATGCTCCTGCAAGTGAGTTACATTCGATCATTAAACCATGGCCCTTTAGAGGATCGACATTAGATTTAATAGGAGAGATCAATCCTGCTTCGTCTAAAGGACAGAAATATATCTTAGTAGGAATTGATTATTTTACCAAGTGGATCGAAGCAATACCATTAATAGTTGCTGATCAAGAGGCTATTATTGGGTTCATACAGAAACAAATAATTTATAGGTTCGGACTACCAGAGAGTATAACCACAGACCAAGGTTTTGTGTTTACTGGTAGAAAGACGCAGGAATTTCCTCAGGAGATGGGTTTTAAATTATTAACATCAACGCCATATTATGCTCAAGAAAATGGTCAGGTCGAAGCAGCAAACAAAGTGATAATAGGGTTAATTAAAAAACATGTTGGTAAGAAGCCAAAGAATTGACATAAGACTTTAGACCAAATACTCTGGGCTTATAGAACATCTCCTAAAGAAGCTACTAACACCACACCTTTCCAACTAACATTTGGCCATGATGCAGTTTTACCAGTGGAAATTCATCTGCAATCAGTTCGAATTCAAAGGCAAAATGAGATCCCATCTGCATTGTATTGGGAGATGATGATGAATGAGTTAGTTGAGTTAGACGAGTTAGGCATGCATTGGAAATCCTAATGAGGCAAAAGGAAAGAGTAGCTAGGCATACAACAAAAGGGTGAAAGGTAAAACATTCAACATTAATGACTTAGTCACGAAATTCATATTGCCCATGGACAAGAAGAATAAAACATTAGGTAAATGGTCACCTCATTGGAAGGACCCTTTCGAATAAAGAGATTCTCAAACAATGCGTATGAAATCGAAGAGTTAGCGATGACAAAGAATCTTAAAGGTTATGGAAAATATTTGAAAAATATAGACCTGCTCGAGAGATTCGAATAATAGCAATATCGAAATATTATAAGGAGATGCCAAAATGGTGCCATACGTTGCCAAAATGGCGTTGTTCAAATATTACAAAACGAAGACTCAAATTAATTCAAATAAGCAAAGATTTAAAATAAACATTATTTCTCAATCTGCGAAGGTGCTTCTAAAGGACTCGAGTCTTTCTTTGGGTATAACGTCTCGCTCCTTCGGAGTAGTTACTTCTCCTTTGATACGCTCTGCTGCTATGTTTGAAAGGCCCTGCTAGTTCTTGAATTGGCTCCTAGGTGTCAGTTCGTAAGCCGATTGTTGTTGAGCTTCTTTGACCTTTCGTTGGAGCTCTTGAATTTGTCCTTCCCAAAGAGAATAGATGCGCTCGAACTTCATAGTCGACCTTCGCTATTTAAGGCGTTGCTTGGTCTTGACCTCTTTAGAAAGTTTAGAAGCGCTCATAATAAGCATCCATGGCGTTTTGTTTCTCCGAACTTTAGCAGACTAATTCATCTTGTAGGAGACATCCGGTCACATCATCCAATAATACTTGAGGTCGAACAGTATAGTCTTGTTGGAAAGGAAGCACTATGAATTAACTTGGTGAGAAGTTCCTTCATGGTATAGCAAGCGTGCTATCCTTTTAAGAACTAAATAGGTCTACATCAAGGATTGTTTTCGACTTTGTTAGAAGTATAGCTCTAGCATCTGAGGACAATGTGTTGTTAGTTGAACCGACCACAAGTGAAGGGATGTCCTTTTGGAGCTGACTTAGTTTTATGTACTCGATTGGGTCATTGTGTTTAGGAGCTAGTTCCTCTTGATCGGTCGAGGCTGGGAAGTTGGGGAAGTTCCATGTTCGAGTCAGCGTCCATTTAGGCCTCCATAGGTTCTTTAGTCTTACCACCATTATCTTCATCCTTTCCTTGCTCATTACTTTCTCCTTAAATCGCCCGGATCCACCTCATCGATAGTATTGGTCTCGGCGCTATTAGCATCGGACTTCGTTTCATCGGCCAGACCACTGGGTTTAAGTCTTCACAGATCTTTCTTCTGCGGTTTCTTCACTCTCTTGAGAGAATGGGTCTTGTCCTTTTCGATGAAAGTGATTTTGGACTCTCTTGAAGAGTTCAGGAGGAGATTTTGGAAGGAAGTTTACGGTGGATTTTCTTTGACTTGTTGGGTGATTCTTAGTTTGCTTCCTTCAAGGGGTGAGGTGCTTGTGATCATCTGGTGCCTCGAAGTCGATCAGGGCCACCATGTTGGAAGACCCTTTGTTTTGCGAATTCTTTGGAGTCCCCATGGGAGAGGAAGTGATTGGAGCAATGGTCCTGTTGGAGGTTGAAGCGATTGGGGTTTGTGTTGAAGTATCTGCATGAACAAAGAAAAGTTAAGAATATGTACCAAGGTATGAATAACTATTTTTGTTAGGAATTCAAATTTAAATTACACATGGATTATCGGAAGAAATGTTCATCAATATGTTCCAATATTACATTGGAGTCGAAGGTGAATTTTGGATGTTGTTGAGAACAGCGTCTTTGGAATCAAGTCGGGAGGCGTTAGTAGGCTCAGGGCCTTTGGAGCTTTCTTTCTTTTGCTCTTCTTGTTGTTGGAGAATTTTCACTAGTCTTGAGGTTCTTTTCGGTGGAGCCTTGTTTCCTTTTTCTTAGGAGTAGTTGGTGGAAGTTTGCTAGTGCGAAAAGGTTTAAACATAAGTTAGATCTAAATCATAAACTTGGTTTATTCGAAACAACGAGGTTAGTTGATTACCTTTGGAATTGAAATGTCTCTGCTTGGGTGTTGTTGTAGTAGTTTATTGTTGTTGTTGGAGTTACATCATGCTTCTTCAATAGCTTGCTTGAGAAGTGTTCCCTTCCTTGGGATTGAAGTAACGTTTTTTATCCTAATGGTGAAAAGTGAAACAATTAAGGTAAAATGTTGAGATAAGGGAATTAGGATACAATTGGAATTTTCCCAAGCATTACATACGATGCCTTGATTAGATGTAATCGAAATGGCGGGAAGGTCATAGCGAAGATGTCTGAGGAAATTATGAAGCCGATGTGAGCCCTCACGGATGGATGGCTTTAGTTTCTTCGAGTTGGTAATTGAACATTTCTTTGCAAGTAAACCACCAAGGGTATGGAGGAAACCAAGCGAGCCGATTCGAGGTAAGCGACCAGGAAATTTAGGTGGATGCATTTCGGTATCGACCTATACCTATCCTCGGGTGACAACCTAAGGAAGTTTGAACTTAGAAATTTTTCTTTAAATTTTCCTTCAAGGTCTTGCCGCTCGATATCGTTGGTTCCCATGTGGGATCATAAGTGGTTTGAAATAATTTTGAAAAGCCTAATTTCTTTGGCGTGAGTGAACATACCTTTCTTGGAGTGTACACACATTGAGCGTGGGTTAGCTTTTGTTGAATGGTGAGTGTGTCAAACATATATGTCTGGTAGAACATAGTCCACCATTCAAGAAGTTTCTTTTGAAAGTATGTTATTTGGCTCGAAAGGTAGCTGGGCCCAGGCAAAATCTTGATATTACTCATATTGTAATTGGCCTCTCTTGCTTTGAGCGTTTTTCACGAGGTTATGGCACTTTGTGTTTGGAACAAGGTTCGAGGAATAATTAGCGCAGGCCAAATTGTAGAAAGCAGTGGGTTGATAAGCGGAGAAAATCGATTCTTTGTTGGAGTAATTCTTGAGGAAATTAGCCTAGGAAGAAAAGCGCTTTCAAATGTCACTGCATCTCTGCTCTTAGCGACACGGAGACATTATGAACCATGATGGTCCCACAGTCCTTTGAGCAAAATGCCATGGACTCTTGAACTTGTGTCTTTTGAGAAGATCATGATGTTGAAAAATGGACTTTGAAATCATCCTTGTCATCATTTGGAGTAAGCTTTGAGCCTTGTGCTTGATGATCTTGTAAGCTATTTACGGATCTTGTTCGATGATATCGTCGGTTGATAAAGAAGATTCGAACATGCATTAAACCATAGTTGAAGCAACCAAAGGGTCGGCCGGAAGAATGTTCTTTGGAGCATGGGATTTTAAACTAGAGGCTAGCGACCTTAGGCTCTCATAAAGATCGACAAGTAGCGTTCACTCAGAGACTTTCCTATTTTCATGGAAATCCACAGCTGGGGGATGAACCTACTACGCCACTTGCAAGGATCTGTTGAACACATATATGACAGCCACAAGGTAAGAAAGCGATATGTTCTGCGAACATCGTCCCCTTGATATGATAATGGTGATGAATTTTGACTAGCTAGTTTGACATAAAGTCAATGATGCTAGAATGTTCTTCGTTATCGGGAATATAAGTTCCCCCACTGGTGAAAGACCGGTGATGGCTATATCAAAAGGGTGGGTGTTATCATTCTGCCGGAAGGTGGAAAGTGTTATAAGTGTTGTCCAGAGTACAATGAAACAAAATAGCAATGGGTATGCATAAGTAAAAGCTGGTTTGTGGTTTGTTTTAGTTGGCATTAATTTTGGTAAACTGGAAACTTTAGCAGTATGGGATAGATGTCATGTTAGAGATTGAATAAATCCTATTACAGGATGTAAATGGAAGCTGGGCTGGAAGCTGGTAGCTTGGAGTCTGCGAAATCGATGTCATATACGGATGTTATGATATCGACATTCACAATTAGAATCTACATTTGTTCTGATTTTTAGCAGGGAGTTTGTTGGTACTAATATTGTTTTTACATTGTTAAGCATGCTCCACGTGGTTGCTAGGTTAATCTTAGTGAAAACCTAAATTGGTTTTTTGAAAGACCATGTTTTAGGATTAAATTAAGTGAACCCTAGCTATCTTTATGGCCCGAAGTTTTGAGTTTGCTTCTATAAAGGGAACAACCCTTGTTTGTCTTCCCTTTGGATGTATTAAAAGATAGTAGCTTGTGTTTGTGTCTTTTAGGATTTATGGTTTGGTATTGTTGTATTCTAGTTTCTTGTGAGCCAAGCTTATTTATCCAATTGATAAGTGCATTTGGACTAAGTTCTTTGTAAAGGTAGTTTATCATAAAGCTTTCGGCATAGGTGTTGTCTCTTGATTGAAGCTTTGACGAGATCGAGATATTTTATTGGAGGTGTTCTTCGTTCAGTGGTGATAGAGTTGATATCAACTGCTTTGTGATTGAGGGGAGTGGTAAAATTTTCGGATCTAAGTAGGACTTAGGTTGAAGTTGCATTGATTAGGTTTCAAAGTGAGGAGATTGGCTGTTTGGTTTATTCTGATTAAATTCACTAATATTGAATTCCTCTGGCTTGGTAGCCCCGGATGTGAGTTTGTTGAGCGGGCTGGGTGAACAACTTTATGTGTTCTTCTTGCTACATGTTCATGTGGTTGTTAACAATTGTCGAATCTTTGTGTCATAACATTCTGTTGTGACATCACATGTCTTGCTGAGAAATTTCAAGTTTGATCAAATTATAAATTCCTAATTCTTCCATTCTTTGGGATTTTTTGGATTCTACTTTAGTGAGCGGTTTTGATATGCTATACGAAGTGGGGAATTGGATCGAAATGGTTTGAAATTGCTGATATAATCTAAAATAAAAGGATCTTTTGGAGTGAGATTGGGTTGAGTTGTTTTCGAATCGAGATGATTAAACATGACCGAGTTCACATAGGGCATCCATCTTGTTGAATAAGGGTTTGAATTTACCATGACGGAAAAATTTCCTAGTATCTTTGAATTTCAAAAGCGGTTAAAAAGGACCCGTTAGAAAAGCTTTTTTCCAACAACATTGGTAGGTTAATACAGGAAGCACTCCTTACATTTCTTTCTCTTTGGAGATCGCTTGAGGATTGACACAGATTGATTACGATAAGTACCACGCCTCTCCATGGCCGGTTCAGTGTTATTGTTCTTGTTCTTCCTCTTTGATGATTTCTTTGTTGTGATGATGTTGTTCAAGACATTATTAAGATTCTGGAAGTTTTATGGATTAGATGAGAGAAAAAAAAGGGTTCGAATTTTGGAAAAAGAAGAAAAGACTAAATGAGTTTATTTTATAAGTGTGGAAGAGTGAGTTTAAACACCCACTAAATGAGACTAGGGTACATGGAAGTCGTTGGTTGGATTCGGAGAGAGGTGGCGTAAGATCTAGTGTTGGTAATGGTGTGATGATTAAATAGTAATCATTATTTTTAAAACTCGCACCGTCTTTGTGGCATTGGTCCAAGGCAGTTAGGTACTTTCAGGCGTCTTGATTGGCGTGGGTAAAGTCATACGATAAATGTCATGATTATTCAAAGGTCCTATCAAAATCTTGTGAATCTATTTAAAATAAGTATTTCTCAAAGGGTTGAAATACATATTTTAAAGGGCATTGTTGGTGAAGATTTTGATATTGTGATTAGAAATGAAATGATTGGGCTTTGTTTGAATAAAGCAAGTTTTATGGTTTAGAATGGAAGAAATTGTTTCGAATGGAAATATTAAAGTTCAAGGTTTGAATGATAGTTGTGGAGTGTAAGTCTAAGAATTTTCGAAATAATGATGAGATTATATTTGTGAAGGTTGTTTTGAAAATAACCTTTGAAGCAATTAAAGCAGAGAAGGTTCAGTTTGAAATTCAAGCGTGAGCGGGACAAATTCAAATACATAAGCTGGGCGTTGAAGGCGCGTGGAGGCTAAGGAAATGCTACACATGCTTGAGCGTGGCGAGATTAAAATCAAGATGGTTGTAATGGTAGTATAAATAAGGTCTTAGTGCTAGGATTTGATGTATCATATCATTGTACAAATTAAGTAAACATTCAAAATACCGCATGGATAGGAAGCGAATGCTCGAAAGATGTACGGATGATAACACAACATTTACAATTCAAAACTCTTTATATTTTCAGTTTGTCTTTCATTTCCATTTCATTTGTGCTTCAAAATGTTTCGTTCATGCCTTTACATTAAAGCTTTTACATTCGAGTAATTTATTTCTTTACGCATTTAAACTCTTTTCTTATATGAATCCTTTAAACATTCAACAACTTTTACATTCCTCACTTAATCACCGCCATTTACCAATCTGAAGTCTTTTTACTTTAGATGAACATTCCTTATATCATATAAAATTCCTTGAATCATTTAGTGTAATAATCAAGTGGATTGGATGTTTTGAAACACTTTAATTAAGTCCTAAATATGAATACCGGTTTACAATTAGATTTATTACGACTATGTCATAGGATCGATCTAGTCGATCTACAGAGTTACGGAAAATTGAATACATGATTAAGTTTATTCGATAGTTTGGAAGACTAGCGGTTGTTTACGAAATCACCGTGAACACGTGTCTCATCATATGCTTCAAAGAATCTCCGTGTTAAGTTTCGAGCCTTACAAGTCAAATTTGCTCGATCGATTGCTCGGATTTATAAATCAACTATATGGTTCAAAAAGTCAATTGTGGTCAACATGGTCAAACTTCACAATTTTTGTCAATATCAATATTTTGAGTAATGTTCATCATTTGATCAAAGGTTGATCATGATTCCTCGAAAAGTGATCGATCAAAAGTCAAGTTTCTAAATTAGGGTTTTTAGACAAAGTCATGAACTTTGACCAAACGCCTTTCATACTTTATCACAAAGTTTTCCACCACAACTCATTTTGGAGAATTCAATTCTCTACAACATGTCTGGCTGCTAGGAAAATGCTTCATTTGGAAGTTATGAATCAAAACATTCTGGTCCTTTTAAAAGTCGACAAAAGTAACTTTTGCAAAGGAGTGTTCATGAGCATACGACTCAATGAATATGAAACCAAAGGTTGTTTGAAGACATCTTGAGATTTCTAAAAGTCCAAGAACGCCCAAAATGTTTAAAATGGGCAAGATACACATGTGTGAGTTGAGCATTTTTTAGGAGGTGCCTGAGAAATACTTGAAAAATCAAAAAATTCCAAATGGGCCCAACTTTTCTTGATTCAAACATGTTCCTTATCTAAATTGGAACCTCCAAGCCCAAGGCCACATTTTTTATCCTTTATTTTTATTTATTTTGTTTTATTCATTTAAAAACCAATTTAATTAAAATAAAGATATAAAATCAAATTTTAAATAAAATGGATTTCTCTCTCGTCCTTGAGGTCCAAGCAAACCAATTAAGTCGGTCATTTCGAAATAATTGAGATTGGCAAGTAATTTGATTGAAATTATTTCAAAAAGGTAATATTTGGTTTAATTCCAAATCAAATTATCTTTCATTGATTGGCGTGATATTTTCCCAATTCTTGACCTAATTCATTTACAATATAAATACCTGATGATCCCAGCATGACAAGGGCGAAATTAGACCTCGAGAACCCTAAACCAAGTTCAAAAAACCCGTGGCCTTCAAGCAACATATAACCATAGTTTTGCTTGAATTCAATCCATTCAAGCCTTGCAATCGATTCTGGAGGTCCTCGATCAATTCTAGATACTCACGAAACAAAGACACCAGTGCACGAAATCAAGAACACGGTTTGCACTTTCTTTTCAAAATCTATTTGATTATTCATACATATTTAACTTGTTTTGATTATTTGTGTGTATGTTTAGAATGATGTTTGCAAGCTATCTGGTGGTGATTTGATTTTAGACACGGGAATGACCAAGACATTGTTGGGGTTCTAAAGCTCCGATTTGGGATCCATCGATTTAGGACCAAACTAGGAACATATTCATGTTCGGGAGGTCAAGCCGGATTGAACCATGACTTTACTTTAATTTATATTGCTTGTGTTGAATTTTTGAAACTTGCGAATTTAGCTGAGCGATGCAGCAAGGTAAAACCCGTGGCTATAGATGCGAGAAATTCAAATGGGAAGACCACTGCTGTGGCGTTTTACGATTAATTGATTCTCGAAATCAATTTCCTTTGTATTCATTTGTTTCATATATACAACACCAAGCGGGTTGGCTAAGATGGCGGTAGCGGCGTTTTTCCCGAAGGCGGGTTCGAACCTACCTTTTCAGGTTCCAACTTAAAAATTCGGGCAAAAGCCCGGAAGTTCCAACTTCAGGTGCCTCCAAACAAGATTTTCGAGCTCCGACACGGGATGGCTCTTTCAATCGTTTAGCATTTTCACCATTATTCCATATTTTATTATTTTGCTTATTTCATAAATTAATTAAAATTAGTAATTAGGTTAAATAATTAGGATTAATTAGACAACTTCCACTAATTTTTCTCTCATTTAATTAATTAATTTGGGGTTAGAATTAACTAATATTTTCTTTAAAATTAATTAAAATCAATTAGACTTAGGTTATTCTCCACAATTTTAAAAAATCCAAAAAATATTAGGGTTAGTTTTCTATTCGGTTATTTATTTTTCTCATTCTTTTCCAATATTATATATTTTCGTGGGATGTAATAGTCTTAATTAGGTTTTACTTTCCGCGCTTGTAATATCTATCTCGTACTAAAACCATGTAATAGCGTAGGATTTACTTTCATGACTTACTTTCCACACTATAAAGCGATAGTAAATTAGGCGTGTATGTGAGATAAAATTAACATAGCTAACTCTAATTACAAGATAAATTATATGAATTAACACACTCTTTCACACATACACACTAGGGTATTCTCTCTCGTTGCCTTCGAATAAATGGTGAAGTCCCTCGAAACATAGGGGTATCTTGGCGTGTTGCCTACAAACATATCATCAGGTCTTGAATTAAAGATCATAGTCCTCGATGTTGTCTCACGAATACATGATCTAGTCCCTCGATTGTTGCCTACGAAAAGTGGTGATCGTCACCTACAAATGCTAGGATACTCCTACAAGTTGCCTTATGACCATCGGTGTCCCCGAATCCCTTTACATCCGAATAGGGTTACCTATCAACTAATGGTATGGATAGCTATTCTAGGGAAAGTAAAATAACCGCGGAAGCACTGGTTACGGTAGGTAATAGACCCTTAATTGCTTTTCTATCAAAACATCTTTTTCACCACCTTACCTTTTAAAACATTTTCAAACACTTTGTATACATTAGGTATGAATCATTACAAAGTTCCTTTCAAGCGAAACATTTCGAACACTTGATATACATTCAGTGAATCATTACAAGTCAAAGCGAAATGCCTTTTTTTCAAAATATTTCAAACATACACGAGCGTATTTTAAAGTGGTAAAAGCGATTAAAGTAAAAGATAACTACGGATGGAAAGAGTGCTCATACCTTCTCTTTCATAATCATCTCCTAACTCGAATCTAAACAAAGGTCTTTTCTGTTCTTTTCACCTTCCTTAATTGGATAAAGAAAGTCGGCGACTCTTGCTATCCACATGACATTTCGATCGAAGCATAAAACAATTCAAAAGTCGATTCTCCACACGTATTACAAAGATCAATAGACTCCGAAAGGAATGCTACAGTTCTAAGGAGCTTAACGAACAAAATCTAACATTTCAACAAAGTATACACAACTAAAGTCACTGAACATGGCACAACAAACTACAAACCAAATATCAGTAGTTCTAAAGAGCATCTACAAAATATTGCTAAGAGTTGATCCAACAAAATGATACATGCAGTTCTAAAAGACAAAACAATCATAATGTCAAATTTGATAAAGAGCACACGACAACATTCAAAGAAATCTTAAAGAGCAGACTATAAATTATAACTCAGGTAGTTCTTGGGAGCATAATATCAATTTTCTAAGGAGCAGAATGTGCATTATGAACATTATATTAAATTTCAGAAACTATTAATGAGACCACTAAAAATTTCAGAAACTATGCAGAATGATGAACATTATATTAAATTTCCAGAAACTATTAATAAGACCACTAAAAACATAGTAGTGATAATGCTTCAATTTCTTGAATTGGAAAATTTCTAATTAATGAACAAAACATATTGTCTTAACCAAACTCACAAAATTGAGCTTAGCCACCAAAATTGATTCCTCAAGAAAGTACTAAACCAACATTTATAATGTCAAATTGCTTTTAGGTAGTTTCATCGTGCATCCATTAACATATCTTATGAGCTGTTACAGAGTTTATATTCCTATTCAAATACTAATTCAATACACTAAAATCTCTTTGTTAATAAGGTGAATGTAATGATGCCATACTTCCTTTTCATCACTAGCACTTTGACAACATCTTGTAGCTTGGAAAAATTGTTTATTAACTCCAAAAGCTAGAGACATCTATTAACTCAAAAGATTTTTACAATAAAGATTTTCAAATATATATCTAAATTGCATTCATTTATTACAACATACTCTACAAAGTTGTGAGGTTTCATCATCTCCTAATAGTTCTACTACTCAGCTAAACCATCATAAACTACAAGGAGTAGAATTTCATCTTCTCCTATTAGTTCTACTATACAAATGGTGGGGTTTCACAGATTCATAATCAAACATGCTCATATTTCCATAGGTTCAAATTCAAATGTTAAAATATAACCATAACAAATTCATAATCAAAGCAGGTCAAATTTTCCGATTCAAATTCATTATCAAACAAATATTTAAACCACAACAAATTCTCGACATTGAACTAGGATGGAAAAGGAATACATACGAGATGAAGATCAAGTTACGAGAGGTGAATTGATTTTGTGAGAGAGATCGATCTCGGAGAGGCAAGATGCGAGATGAGTGAAGCGAGGCATTGTGAGATCGTAAGAGAGAAAAGAATGAAGGAGATCGTGAGAGAGAGAAGGTGTAATATCTAAATCTCGTGAAGACTCACCATGAGCGATGAGAGAGAAGAGCGAGATGCGGATTCGGTAGCTAGAGAGGGAAAGCGAGGATTTCATAATTTTATCAAATCGGATGAATTCTAAATTCTTCAAAATTAGTCAATGTAAAATATTTTACAAATTCCATTATTTTAAAATTCATCATTTATGTATCAAAGAAGGATTTGGAGGAAATCATTTAAAATTACCTCATTAAATTACTTTCCTTTATTAAAATACTTCATCAAAACACACTTTAAAATTTTGAAAATCTTCATAAAATTTGAAAGTGCATTTTAAACATCTTATATTTTTCTAAAATTTAAAATTTAATTTGTATATAAACTTCATATCATACTTTTCTAATTGAGAAACATTTATTTTGCTAGAAAAATATAGTTTGAAAATACATTTCATAAAATTAGACCAGGTCCGCTTTGGTCTAGTTTCACCAACAACACTACAACCATTGAACCATTCGTGAGTTCTACTTTCTATTGAGTTATCTTATTTTACATAGCTTTACAAGTATTTTACATTGGTGTTATCTTACATTACGTAGCTTTTCAAGTATGCGATTAGGTTTCTCCTTAGCAAATTATAGAAACTGACTTCTAAGTTTTCTTTTTAATGTG